>JALMGJ010000003.1:2755000-3065000 GCA_023362775.1 Charina bottae
AAGTAATACACCCTTGCCTCTTCATTCAGTTATTTAATGAAGTGATACTAAGTACTACTTGCACTAAGTGAATCCAGTGTTGACAGAAATGAAGCACAGAAACAATAATTGAAACTAAGGAAGAGATGGCATGCTCACATAGCTGCTCAACTTCCAATGGAACTATGGGTGGAGTGATAGGATGTACGCTGGTTTAAAGGGAAAAAACAAGGCTTGAGAATAAACAGACAGCAGTGCAGCGTTTATGGCTAAAAGTGTTTACTTGTAGCATAAGGCAATAAATGCATATATAGTTACATTATTGCAAAAAAGGTACAGACAAAGCAGAATAAATCTTCTCCAGTGTATTGCTTCCACTGACAGACATGATAGACATGAAGGAGCACCATGGCATCACTCACATAGCCAGGCATAGCTCACACTTCCCAGTCCACAGGAACAAAACAAGTGAAGAACTACATGGCTAAAGACACAAAAAGTCAAGAAGCATAGAACACCATTTTGCATGGTTAGATATTCAGTTCTTCCAGCTTTCTGATTGGCTGGAAGTTAGGTGTGACACACACCAGGCCTAAAGCATAGGCTATAGTACAGGGTGGCAGTGCTGCATCTAAGCAAGCATGTGATCTCCCCCCTCCTTTGCTCTACACAGAGCAAGGCTTCCCACAGACGGAATCAGGAGGATTTGTTCTCATGGGAAGGTCCCATTGCTTGTGTAGGCACTAGCCATAACAATACATCACATGGTACCTTCTAGCTTCATATCTAATGAAGATGTAAACAAAGCCATTCAAAGTTATGGGAAGGCTTTTTTGTTATCTAGCCACCTGGCGTCACGTCATCATGAGAAAGCTTCGCTGGTAAAGGATGCAATTTGCCAAACCACTTTTCATATGTGTGATTTCAACAACAATGTCCCAATAAACACCTCTCCATGCAATTCATTGAAATGCAGATAAAGCTTTATTAAGGATACATGTTCATTGAAGCACTCCTAAAGACTTGAATGCTGATTCCCGCCAAACTATGCCCTCTTAACCATCCCCCTTGCGCGCCAATTCACCAACGATGATCTCATGAAGCAAACGGTCCCATCTCCACTCCGTTGCAGGTGCGTGACCTTGGCCGAGCTGTTTCTAGCTTCCACCAGCAGACATAACACTCAACTGCCATCCCCCCTCCCAACAACTATGCAAGCACTATGCTATGGTCAATTCTAATGGCAGGATTCATAGACATGAACCCTGACATGCCGACCCTCCAAAAGAAAGAATAGTATGCAAAGAACAAGGAAGGTGAGAAAGTACAAGTATACATAAAGGCATATGGAACAATTCCAGAAATCTTCAGGCTGCAAGACAATGGGAGGCATTGAGACCTGAAAAACAGAAACAATAACAATTGTGCAATTAACCAGGTTTAGTTGGGAATTGATCATGGAATTTCTTCAATAATCTTGGTGCTGAAACATGGATTTTATCAACCCACTCCTCAAACCCCCCAGGCAAATGTTTCCATTGGACCAAATACTGTAATTTTCCTCTATGCATTCTGGAGTCCAAAATGTTCACAATCTCAAAATGTTCATTATCGCCCACCATGATAGGTGGAGGTGTCACTGGATCCGGATGCCATTGATGAGCAGGTTTAACAGGTTTCAATAAACTTATGTGAAAGACAGGATGCACTCTACGAAGGTTCTTTGGCGAGTCTAACTGAGCGGCCACCGGGTTGATCACTTTCACAATAGGAAAAGGGCCAATAAACTTAGGCCCCAGTTTCTTGGATGGCTGAGTTGATTTCAAATGTTTTGTAGACAGGTAAACCTTTTCTCCCACCACTAAAGGCCATTCTGGAGATCTTTTACGATCAGCAAAAGTTTTGTAAGAATCTTTGGCCTCCTGCAATATATTCAACATTATAGGCCAATTTGATCGTATTTTTGTAATCCATTCATCCGCCAGTACAGGATCAGTCTGTTGAACCATGGCAGGGTCAGGTAGTTCAGGAATAGGGACAAAATCCTGACCCGTAGCCACTTTAAATGGAGAAAATCCAGTGCTCTGATGAACAACATTATTATAAGCCACCTCAGCAAAAGGTAGCAACTCCACCCAATTATCTTGCTGATGACTAATGTAACACCGTAAATACTGTTCCAACACGGAGTTAAGTCGTTCGCAAGCCCCATTCCCCTGGGGGTGGTGCCCAGAGGTGAGACCCTGCTCAGTTCCAATCAATTTTAAAAAAGATTTCCAAAATTTGGCGGTAAACTGACTTCCGTGATCGCTGATAATCCGCAAGGGGGCGCCGTGTGCTCGGTAGATGTGCAGGATGAATAACTTTGCTAGTTGACCAGCAGATGACAATCCTTTACAAGGAATAAAATGAGCTTGCTTAGAGAATAAGTCAGTCACTACCCATATAACGGTTTTGCCTTTACTCTCAGGTAAATCCACAATGAAATCCATTGAAATTTGCTTCCATGGACTTGTTGGCTCAGCCATGGTTTGCAACAGCCCCACAGGTTTCCTGGGCGCTTTTTTCATGGATGCACAAACATGACATGATAAAACATATTGTTTAACATCTTTCCTCAAGGTTGGCCACCAAAATTGCCTTCTAACCAAATGTAAAGTCTTAACAAATCCGAAATGTCTGGCAATTTTACTATCATGACAACGTTGTAAAATAGCCCTTCTCACCGTCTCAGGAACATATAATCTGTCTCCGTTCCACTACACCCCATTCGTCTCAGTTAAAGATTGTTTGTGCTCTTTCCACCACTCATCAGTCTCTATAGCGGCCCTAAGTTCTTTTTCTAGAGAAGGTTCACATGGGGTTTTCCGTGGTTTGGTCTTGCTTCTCCTTCTAAGAAACTTGAGACATACCTTACTTTGGCCTCTTCAGTTAAAAAAGAATCTTCAAACTCCTCCATAAAACCCCTGACATGGGTCATAAAGCAAGCCAATTTCCCTGGGTCTCCATCAAATCTCATTTTCAATTTGTTTAACGCGAACACCCTAGCTTGGCCCCTTTGTAATCCACTTACGGGCAGTTGAGGCACCTCCATCTCAGGTCCGGAAAATTCCTCTTCTTCCTCTCCGCTGGACGTGCCGCTCTCTGCTGCCGTGGCCATCAATTTAGGTTGTAAATCCACCCCTGGGGCCCCTTCCTGCTTTGGAGCCAGGGCCAGTTGCTGCACTGATTGAATAAGGGTTTGTAGTTGGTGGCTAATAGTCTCCATTTCAAAATCAATACGTGCAGTCTTCGCTTCCAGTGAAGCCATCCTCTGGGATTGGGTTACTCTGGGTTTAGCCGGGCGCTTTCCCATCCCAGCCTGGATGCCACCCCCAATTCCCACGGACCATTCTGCTTCCACTCTGGGGGTGCGTGCCATGGCTAGTTCAGCAGCCTCTACTCCACTCCGTCGAGGCCCCTTCTTGGAGGGTTTTTTCTTGGCCACTTCGGGTTCAGCAGCCGTACCTTTTTCTTCCTTGGAAATCGCTTCCAAACCTGAAGAAGTGCCTGGCTGCTCTTCTTCCCCCGCCTGGAAACATTCCATAGATTCTTCCATGCTGAAATTGCTTGGACGAGTCGATTCTCACTCAGGAGGCACTAAATGGAGTTACCACTTGTAACCTCAGGATAAACCGACTGGATTGTAGATTCAAGTCTTTCTGTGATGATTTCAACAACAATGTCCCAATAAACACCTCTCCATGCAATTCATTGAAATGCAGATAAAGCTTTATTAAGGATACATGTTCATTGAAGCACTCCTAAAGACTTGAATGCTGATTCCCACCAAACTATGCCCTCTTAACCATCCCCCTTGCGCGCCAATTCACCAACGATGATCTCATGAAGCAAACGGTCCCATCTCCACTCCGTTGCAGGTGCGTGACCTTGGCCGAGCTGTTTCTAGCTTCCACCAGCAGACATAACACTCAACTGCCATCCCCCCTCCCAACAACTATGCAAGCACTATGCTATGGTCAATTCTAATGGCAGGATTCATAGACATGAACCCTGACAATATGGGAAATCTGACATGGAGAACAAAAAACAATACACAAATCAATTAAAAGAACCTCCATGGAAATACTTTATCAACACGTCCTCCCCTCAAACACACTGGGCTCCATTAACATCCCCGCCTTGGGGAAATGCCAGATCTTTAAGGCCTTCCAGAGGGCCACAGAGTCAGGCTTTCCAAATCTCCAGGGGCAGGCTGTTCCATAAGGCAGTGGCCATGACAGAGAAGGTGTGCTTCCTAGGATGCACCAGGTGACACTGCTTCACCAAGGGGAGCTGGAGCATGCCCACCTTGCCAGATATAATGGGTCAGGTGGAAACCATCAGAGATAGGCAGTCCCACAAGTAAAGTGGCCCCATACTATGTAAGGCTTTAAGGATGACAACCAGCATTTTGAATTGCGCCTGAAGCCTACTGGGAGCCAGTACAGCCTATGTAGCAGTGGTGTTACATGTACATACTATGGTGCACTTAATACTGTGTGTGCAAGGGCTTTCTGGACCAGCTGAAGCTTCCAAATGCTCTTCAAGGGCAGCCTCATGTAGTGTGCATTCCAGTAGTCCAGTTGGGACATGATTAGAATGTGCCTAATAGGCAAAGATGATATGCAGCATGTCCAAAATGTACAGGGATAACCCCGATTGTCTTGTGTTATTCCATATACTCCAGCCCTTTCAGTCTATCCTATACCAAGCACTATTTGCCCTATTTGTGTTAATGGCTGTAACCTCTCATTTCACAGCCAGTTAAATCCCAAATCCCCTGGCAATTAGACAAGTTTGGGAGCAATCTGATCCCCAGGGGTGTGCTTTGTATGGACCAGCTGCCTTGAGATCCTCCATTTTTAAGATGTGATTGCCAAGGATCAGCAATTCTCTGCACCAGCTAAGTTACAACTTCTCTTTATCTTATCATTCCTTGCCATTATACCATTTTGGTCTTGTCATCTGAGGCAACCAACAGCAGCTGTGGACTGAGAAGATATGGATTTCTATCTGTATTACATATAAGTCAAACCCCCTCTCATTTGGCTTCCTTATAATACAGTAAATCTTATTAAGAAAATCTTGGTGTGGTCTAAGTGTGACATCAGATCCATATCATATGAGAACAGCTCAACGGAATAGCTCAACTGTCTACTCCAGTGTTTCTCAGCCTTAGCAACTTTATTTATTTTTATTTTTATTTATTGTTTGATTTATAACACCGCCCATCTCCCCCCACAAGGGGACTCTGGGCGGTTTACAACAAAATTGATTAATTAAAAACATATAAAATACAATACATTATTCCAATTTAATTAGATATAAATATATAAAATCCAAGAGGTTATGTTATTGTTTAAGGAACTCTATGGTGCCAACCACCTCCAAGAGGAGCTATTACCCCTCCCCCCCAATCCCAGGCGAGGTGGCAGAGCCAGGTCTTCAATTGCTTTCGGAAGGTCAGGAGTGTGGGGGCCTGCCTCACCTCCAGGGGGAGAATGTTCCAAAGGGCGAGTGCCACTGCCGAGAAGGCTCGCCTCCTGGACCCCGTCAGATGGAATTCTTTTATAGACGGGATCCGTAGCAAGCCCTCTCTGGATAACCGGGTGGGGCGGGTCGACGTTCTGGGGATGAGGCGGTTCCTTAGGTAACCTGGTCCCATGCCATGTAGGGCTTTAAAGGTAACAACCAACACCTTGAATTGCACCCGGAAGCAAACTGGTAACCAGTGCAGCTCACGGAGCAGAGGTGTCACATGTGCCGATCTTGAGGCACCCATAACTGCACGCGCACTTTAAGATGTGTGGACTTCAACTCCCAGAATTCCCCAGCCAGCAAACTGGTCTACTCAATTGATTGCCATCTCTGGCTGTACCCACAGCTCAGCTGGAGCCCCGGGTTGCAAAAGCATCATCTTTTGCCTTCGCCACTCTTCTAATTGCAAAGGTTTTGGTGACTATGGATTGACAGCTGGTTATACCTTCTTCCCTCCCCACCAGGATCAAAAGACTCCCATTAGCATTAGGAGGCAAAGAGAAAGCACACCATATCATGCAATTGCTTTTTTAAAAAAGTGAAAGTGTATCAATATTTTGCTACATAGCTGGATTCTTCCCAACTATGCAGAAACCTCTGCTTTACATGTAGTTCCCTTTCCTTGCTTGCAATCAGCATGGAACCACCAGGTTTGCTATGAATGGGGGTGCAGGTATACCAATCATGTCTCAGTGACTAATGGCTTGCATTTTAGTACTTCTTTCTACTAAATGCTGGCTGTGAAATCATATAATTGAGCAATTTTTTTCTGCCTGTCATAGTGCATCCTACATAAGTTTTGGGATAATTTTTACTATGACAAGTGAGATAGACAGTTTACAAATAAGCAAATATTTCATGGTATTTTCCCTACTGGGTATACATTGAGCATCAAGGAGCTCTCTTTAATTCCCATCTCACTGGATATTGGTTTTCCCTTAAAGTCTGTTCTGATTTATTCTTCATCAATCTTCTTTATATAATAAGTTTAGGAGAGACTATTGCTAGAGAAGGGAGACCAGAGTAAATACAATGAGCACCTGAACAAACCATGATTTGACACTCTTGGTTACTAGGTATAATTTTCTTCTTCTTCAAATGTTTGTTATAGCACAATATGTTGTATGAATTAGGGGCCATATTTTGTAGTTACAGTCATTTTTTCAGTTAACTAAACATAAATCTAGGATAATGATGTGTTTAATGTTTGTGGGACAGATCATGTATTCTTGGTTTTGTAAAATCCCCAGATCTTTTCCAAAGTTCTATTAAATGAATATGTTCCTGCTTGTTCATGTTCTTCTCTTCTATCTAAGCATCAATTTATAACTAACATCATCTGATCTAGAGAACAGTCAATCCATGGAAGAAAGGAAGAGATTAGAAACATTCTAAGGACCTACTAGTACAGCTGTTCTGTATTTTAATTGACATCTAAAGTACCTGGTAAAACTCCTGTAGTTTTCCTATGCTGTCTTAGTTATAATAAGACAAAAGGGGAAAAAAGTGATGACCAGGTTATCAAAGGTGCCTCTGGAATTGCTGGAATCCCAGCATCAGGACATGGTTGCATACAAATATTAAGCACAAGAACAGTTCACTATCACTCACTGCAAGACAAGGAAAACTATCATTTGCTTAGTTCCTTCAGGTCAGCTGCTTTAAAAGATACAGAGCCAATAAAAAATGGCAACCTAGCATGTGCTTTGCATACACTAGATCAGGGCTTTCCAAAGTTTTCCCGCAGCGACACACCAACCGCCGTTGGTGTGTCGCCGCGGGAAAACCCGGAAGTGCCGCCATTGCGGCAGCGCGCAAAACCCCGGAAGCGCTGCTGCCGCTTTCGGGTTTTTGCGCGCCGCCGTTGGTGTGTCGCCGCGGGAAAACCCGGAAGCGCTGATGATGATCAGCGCTTCCGGGTTGTGTGGCAACACACCAGACTGTGTGTGGCAACACACTTTTGTGTCGCGACACACAGTTTGGAAAGCTCTGCACTAGATCCTGTAGTCAAAGCATGTATTTATTTTACAGATATTCTGCTTTTCCCTACTTTAGACCTTAAAAGAGAAGTCCCCAAACTCTTCAGCTCATTATGCTTCTTCATGAAGTTTCAGATTGTTCATCGACCCCTCAAACATTTATTATATGAAAACAATAAATACTACTTTAACTAATAGTACTATGAATAATAATATAATAATAACAACAACAATAATAATAACAACAACAACAAGAATAATATTGACCCCTTGGATACTCCCACTGACCCTTGGGAGTCAATATTGACCACTTTGGGGAACCCTGCTTTAAAAGGATAGGATAAAAAAAATCAGGGAACAATGGATACAAACAGGATGGAAATAAAATAGTAGATATTTAATACAGAATATCAATAAGTGCATATTAGCTGAGTCTACAACTAAGAAAAGTTGTGACTTACTATTGTCCTTACTCTTATTTCTGCCATAGTTCTACTCGTCTCTTTTCTTGTCAGAAATGCAGGAAATAAAAAAGGGAAAAATATTAATTAAAATTTAAAAAGTTAAAACATTTAATAAAAATATATTTTTATATAGAGTTATATATATATATAACTCTAGCCCAATGCCGGGCCACATTGATGGCAGAACTGTTGATAGTTCTACTAAGCTCTGCTGCTTTTTGTTGTTGTTCAGTCGTTAAGTTGTGTCCGACTCTTCGTGACCCTATGGACCATAGCACGCCAGGCCTTCCTGTCCTTCACTGTCTCTCGGAGTTTACTCAAATTCATGTTCATTACATCGGTGATGCTATCTAACCATCTCATCCTCTGCCGTCCCCTTCTCCTTTTGCCTTCAGTCTTTCCCAGCATCAGGGTCTTTTCCAGTGAGTCCTCTCTTCGCATTAGGTGGCCAAAGTATTTGAGCTTCAGCTTCAGCATCTGTCCTTCCAATGAGCAGTCAGGGTTGATTTCCTTTAGGATTGACTGGTTTGATCTCCTTGCAGTCCAAGGGACTCTCAAGAGTCTTCTCCAGCACCACAGCTCGAAAGCATCAATTCTTCGGCGCTCAGCCTTCCTTATGGTCCAACTCTCACAGCCATACATTACTACTGGGAAAACCATAGCTTTCATTATACGGACCTTTGTCGGCAAGGTGATGTCTCTGCTTTTTAATATGCTGTCTAGGTTTGCCATAGCTTTCCTCCCAAGGAGCAAGCGTCTTTTAATTTCATGGCTGCAGTCACCGTCTGCGGTGATCTTGGAGCCCAAGAAAATAAAATCTGTCACTGCTTCCATTTCTTCCCCTTCTATTTGCCAGGAAGTGATGGGACCAGATGCCATGATCTGGTTTTTTTTAATGTTGAGTTTCAAGCCAGCTTTTGCACTCTCCTCTTTCACCCTCATCAAGAGGCTCTTTAGTTCCTATTCACTTTCTGCCATTAGGGTGGTATCATCTGCATATCTGAGGTTGTTGATATTTCTGCCAGCAATCTTAACTCCGGCTTGTGATTCATCCAGCCCGGCATTTCTCATGATGTACTCTGCATATAAGTTAAATAAGCAGGGTGATAATATACAGCCTTGTCGTACTCCTTTCCCAATTTTGAACCAGTCGGTTGTTCCATGTCCGGTTCTAACTGTTGCTTCTTGACCCACATACAGGTTTCTCAGGAGACAGGTAAGGTAGTCTGGTACTCCCATCTCTTTAAGACTTTGCCACAGTTTGTTGTGATCCACACAATCAAAGGCTTTAGCGTAGTCAATGAAGCAGAAGTAGATGTTTTTCTGGAACTCTCTTGCTTTTTCCATGATCCAGCGAATGTTGGCAATCTGATCTCTAGTTTCTCTGCCTCTTCGAAACCCAGCTTGCACTTCTGGTAGTTCTCGGTTCACATGCTGCTGAAGCCTAGCTTGTAGGATTTTGAGCATAACCTTGCTGGCATGTGAAATGAGCGCAATTGTACGGTAGTTTGAACATTCTTTGGCATTGCCTTTCTTTGGAATTGGAACGTAAACTGACCTTTTCCAATCCTGTGGCCACTGTTGAGTTTTCCAAATTTGTTGGCATATTGAGTGCAGCACTTTAACAGAATCATCTTTTAGGATTTTAAATAGCTCAGCTGGGATACTGTCTTCTCCGCTAGCTTTGTTGTTAGTAATGCTTCCTAAGGCCCACTTGACTTCACTCTCTAGGATGTCCGGCTCAAGCTCAGTGACCACACCATCGTATTTATCAGGGATATTAAGATCTTTCTTGTATAGTTCTTCTGTGTATTCTTGCCACCTCTTCTTAATCTCTTCTGCTTCTGTTAGGTTCTGTTAGGTCCCTGCCTTTTTTGTCCTTTATCATGCCCATCTAAGCTCTGCTGCTTAGCCCTCATAAATGAAAAGCTGAACCCAAACTGGGCACTCTATTAGGATCTTACATCTTCTTGATCCATATCTGACATACTGTCCCAAAGGTGTCTACAGAGGATGATTAAAAAAAAAAAAAGCCGAGATGGTGGCCACAAGTATGCAATTAAACCTCTGCCTGTTTTTTATGTGCCCACCTCACATATGTGATGCAGAAAAATCTAACTCAGTGTGTTGCCATCTAGTGATTATCTCAGTTTTTCAGCCCGGATCTGGAAGCCCTAATTAATTTGGAACAGAGTGCTTTAGAAAAGAATCCTTTCCGTTGCAAAAAAGCCTTTATTTTGAAGGTATGGTCAAAAAGTCAAGATGGTGGCCACAATGGTGTGATTGAAGTTCCTCCTGTTTTTTATGTGCCCATAAAAAACAGGAGGAACTTCAATCACACCATTGTGGCCACCATCTTGACTTTTTGACCATACCTTGTAGACATTCCTGCACTGTCCTCTGCATTCAAGTAGCGTGCACAAAAAAGGCCTATCTATTCCGATGCCTTACCGAGGGGCAGGTTCAGCTGTCATTCAGCCATTTATCTCCTGGAAGTGCCTAAGTGTCCACAACCATAACTAAGTACAATAAGAGTAGATAGAGCCAGGAGTTACTTGGATTATGGCTTCCATAGAAGAAAAGGGAATAAGTATAAGCACTAAAATAAATTAGCAATAATGTCTTAGTCAAGCCATCCTCAAATCTGATGTGGCTCTAATTATACCTGATGTTAATTTATGGCTGCCAGATGGAGGCTATAAAGATTCAGATAACACCTAGATGGAAGAAAATATATTTTATTTATTTATTTATTTATTTATTTATTTATTTATTTATTTATTTATTTATTTATTTATTTTATATAGCCGCCCACCTCACATATGTGATGCAGAAAAATCTAACTCTGTGTGTTGCCATCTAGTAATTATCTCAGTTTTGCAGCCCGGATCTGGAAGCCCTAATTAATTTGGAACAGAGTGCTTTAGAAAAGAATCCTTTCCGTTGCAAAAAAGCCTTTATTTTGAAGGCAAAGCAGCCCACTGGGTAAGACCAATAAAGAGTCTAGTAGCACCTTAAAGAAGGGGCGTGGTGGCTCAGCGGGTAAGACGCCAGGCTTGTCGATCGGAAGATTGCAAGTTCAGAGGTTCGAGACCTTAGCCCCATGTGACCGAGTGAGCTCCCTCACTCGCCCCAGCTCTTGCCAACCTAGCAATTCGAAAGCATGCAAATGCAAGTAGATGAATAGGTACCACTTCGGTGGGTAGGTAACAGCGTTCCGCGCGCATCATGCTAGCCACATGTCCACGGAAGCATCTTCGGACAACGCTGGCTCTTTGGCTAACAAATGGAGATGAGCACCGGCCCCTAGAGTCAGAATGACTGCACAATTGTGCGGGGGGAACCTTTACTTTTTTTTAGCACCTTCAAGACAGGGCCGGCTCTAGACATTTTGGTGCCCTAGGCAAAGTCATGTTCTGGCTCCACCTATGTTTTGGCTCATCTTCCGATTTTGTTAGGAATTTCAAAAAGGCACCATCTTGGTTTTTTTCTCCGATTTTTTGGGCTTTACACTTACAATTTTCAGTCCCGGAAAATTGTTCTTCTTTCCTCAGACCTTTTCACCCTATTTACATAGTAAGTAATTTTAATTACATCAGCACCCTTTATTGTCATATGGCAACAATTCTGCAAAATTATATTTAAGCCTTGAGCAAGCGCACTGGCTCACAGCGTACACTGTTATTGCTTTTTGCTTTTTTATTGTGTTTTTCAGAAAACTTATTAATTTGGGCACCCCCTAAAATTTGCAGCCCCTAGGCTGGTTCCTACTCAGCCTTAGCCTAGAGCCGGCCCTGTTTAAAGATGACCCAACTCCGCTGTATTATCACAAAAGCTTTCATGGATTACAATCCACTTCATCCTCTCTCAGTCCAACCTACCTCACAGAGTTGTTGCTGTGGGGAGAAATAGGAGGGAGCACTAGAGATGCCGTTTGGTGAACTTCTATATAAAAGGTGGGGTATATGTCTCATAACCAAAAGAAGTATGTTTCTTTATTTCACATTATTTCAAACTTGAGAGATGCCCAAATGGGCAAATTTGCCTAGAGATGCCATATAGAGTCATAAAATGAGACCCATCCCTTTCTGGCTGCAGTGCCCTGGTGACTGACAAACGATACGCTGAAAGGCAGCAAACTGGAGGGGAAACCAATCACTTTGCCAATTATGACTGGAATGTCCACAAATTAGGATAACAGTGACATGGAACTGACAGAATAAAGGCAGGAGAGCAAATGTTATGATGGTTTTGTTTTGTGCCAATCCAAGGGCAGCAGTTTAACTTAGTAGAGGGTATTAGAAGATGCTGCTTCCAGTTCGCAAGAATGATATTTGAAAATAGGCTCCTGTGCCCTCCATCCTCTATTTATGCATGTCATTTCTTGGAGTACCTGGTCATTCTCAAACCTGTGATGAGCAGGGATATTGGAAAGAGGGCTGAACTTATGTTTGATTTATCAGGGTTTCCAGTTCTGTTTCAAGAGAATGCATGTACAACTGCCCACCAGACCTTCTGATACTTTTGTTTTATAGAGGACATTGGAGATTGAAGGGATGGGAGCCTGTGCACACAGACAAGCTAGGAAGCAGCAATGGATCCATCATCCCCACCCCACCCCACTTCTCACCTTGATGTATTCTCTAAGGTAGGTGAAGAAAGCTGTATGTTTGCATGAGAAATTTCATTCTCTTCACTGAAACTATTTGCCTCATTCTCAGAACTAATTAACTGGAAAGCTCTAACTCTGTACTTTTATACCGGAATCTCTCTTTTTTTTCCCTTGGTAGTAAAACAGCTTTTCTCCCCTTCCTCTCTAATTTTCCTCAATGTAGAAATAAATATAGTAGAAGGATGCCAAATGTAATTGCAGCTTTGCTCTGCAGCACCCCCAAACTCTTTTAAAAGTCACAAGAAGAAGAAAAGGTGGCAGTGCTACTTTCCTGGTAAAGGCTGGGAGGGAGGGGGAGGGGAGGGGGAGGGGGAGGGGGAGGGGAGAGAGGAGGAGGAGGAGGAGGAGGAGGAGGAGGAGGAGGAGGAGGAGGAGGAGGAGGAGGAGGAGAAGAAGAAGAAGAAGAAGAAGAAGAAGAAGAAGAAGAAGAAGAAGAAGAAGAAGAAGAAGAAGAAGAAGAAGATGATTGGAAGATACATCACTAAGTGTCCAAGTGTCTAAGTATTTATTTATTTATTATTTATTTATTTATTATTTCTAACTTATATCACCGCCCATCTCCCCCCACAAGGGGACTCTGGGCGGTTGATCCCCAGAGTATCCCCAGAGCATTTAGCCTAGAGACCTTCATCAGTGCTGTTGATTGGACCTTGCCAGGGATGAAGTTTACATTAGTTATGTGATGAGGGAGGAAGCGTTTTTAAAAGTTGCAGCCTTATTAAAAATGCCTTTGGTTCTTCACAGGAAATCATCTTTGCCCTCTTATTTCTTATGTTTTGATCTTCTGAAATAACGTTTAGATTTTCTGTTTCTCCAGAATCATAATATTTAGCAAACGAGACTTTTCTGGATGACATTCCATCACATTCCTTCACTAATCTGCAATGGATGGGCACTGTGCAGTCTGATTCTTGCCAGATCTAAGGAAGGAGATCCCCAACAGACCTGGAGGCAAATTGTATTTTAATGATTATTGATTTTTAACTTTAATTTTAACATTTGTTGTAAACCGCCCAGAGTCTACCGTGGTAGAGATGGGCGGTGATAAATTTGATTAATAAAATAAATAAATAAAACAGACCTTGCCCACTCTTTCCATTTTTATAAGCTAAGCATACCTCAGCCCCCGTCTTCAACGTATCCATATGGTATAGCTTCACCAGTTTTCCAGATGGGTCACTGTCCCATTAAAGCTGAGGCTTGAAGGGCTGAGGACAGTGGCAGCATTCTTGAAGAGGGTTCTGAGTGGAAGATATGGCTGGTTCTTCTTTAGCAGGAGGAATAAAAAGAGTGCTGAAGACTCTAAAGACCCGCAAGAGGAATGCAGCTATGAAGAACCTAAGGAGATGCTCTAAATGTGAGAGCAGTGGCACAGGAGGTACTGTACATTTCCATGGTTTCATCCCATTGCTCTCTTGCAATATTAAAAAGCTTGGTATCAGGTGCTCCTCCCCACATCTGCTGCCTATCTGAGTTAAGCAACAATTACATGGGAAAGATCCTGTGCAGATGTTACATTATGTCTTAAATGTTACAGCAGTATCAGAGGATGAAGCTACTGGAAAGTGGTTTCTTTGCAGCTGCTTTAGCATTTATGGGATTCTGGTATTTGTGCTGGATCTGGCGGGGTACTTAATATGTGTGTTCGTGTATGTGTTTGTATTAGTTTGGGAATGTGGGACTGCAGCTCATCTTAATATCTTATTTTGGGAGCTAGCCTAGAATTCAAAGAAAACTTTCTTTTGTACACATTAAATTTAATTTTTCTTGCCAGTGAGTTTCCACCATTTTTATTAACTGAGTTGGGGGCAGGAAATTTAAAGACCAGGTCCAAGTTACTGCTCACTAAAGTGAGTGCTAAAAAAGAACCAGGGCTAAAATAGCTGCCTCCTCCTCTGATATCTCTAACCCTGGATATCATATAGTAATATAGGAGTAAGGATGACACAATAAGAACAATTTAAAACAATAAATAAAAATAACAAAACACAGGTGGAAGGAAGATCAGCTAATGTTTATGTACATTTACACAGTTATTATTACAAGTCCTGTACATGAAGTTGAGGAAGTTAGCTGTTGTTGAAATTGTGCCAACCCTGATTTAAAATACAGGTCACATTTCTTTCTCTGTTTATGGCATTTTCCACTAAACTTTTCCCAAAGCCAAATCGTTTCTTCATAATCTATAATCAGAAACAGAATGAAGATAGAATTCATTCAAATGTCTGTGTGACGAAGTTGATCCTTCAGCTTTTAATGCCGAAACTCCCACTACACGCTACAAACGGTTAGGAAAGAGTTATTTTATTAAAGCAAGTGATTTCCTCCAGGTAGACTAGACTGAATATTCCTGCACAAAACGACATTTATATTCCTTCCCTACATATAGCCCCTCCCCCATTTCGAGTGGTGCCACCCAGCGGGCCTAAGATTCCAACTGAAAATTAACAGTCCATTCTCAATGGTTTCGTATTCAAATCAGGTTGCCGCCCTGCTGGCGCGTGATTTGCTGTAATAATAATAAACCCGATTATTAAATACAATAATCTTGATGGCATGATGTCTATCCTGACAGTCTGGTCATGCAAGTTAATGCAAATAAGGATGTTTTCACTGCTTACAGCTATATTACAAAGGGTTTCTCTGGACTGTTTTCTTAGGACTCTGGCCCAGCTAGCACTGGTGGGACTTCATCTGTCCCCAAATTACTCTGCTAATCTCTCTCTCCTGCTTCTTTTGGTATTCCACTACTATGCCCTCGGTTGCTATGGCTGCTGTAGGTTTCATTTTTCCTCTGCCACCTCATGACTGATTGGTGGCTCAGTTGTGAATTCTGCTCTGGACTGACTCTTAGTTTTGGCCTGCTAAATCTACTGAGACTGGTACCCCATTCGTTTTCTGTTGTCAGGGACATTTTCTCATGGGATGGAAAACATTTCAGGGTTTTGATCCACTACTACAAATACCTGGGCTGTACATTCTGTGCTTGGCAGAATTTATTCCTTTATATTTTGGGATTTGAACTTATTACACTTCTTAGTTAACACTATCTTTCGGGGGGGGGGCGCAGAAAAATCCTTTCTGTCAAACAGCCATGAAACCTATAAACCTCAACCAGAACAAAAATCTCTGTAGCCTCCTTTTCAACATTTCTTAGAGACTCTGACTTATTTAAAGATAACCTGCCAAGAAACATTTCCAACTTAAGCAGAAAGGGTAGGAAAATCCTGAACAGTATAGCTGTTGTGGAAATTTGTTAAGATATTAATTACACAAGTTTTAAACAGCATTTGATATTCTACATTACATTGCATGAAATATACTCTCTGAACCTTTAGATGAATGCCAAAAGGATTTTTCAAAGAAAAGAGAAAAGAATAATGGATGAGGCTAAATGTTCTCTACGTATACTTAGAGGGACTTCCAGCTGTTTTCTTCTTTACAAAATTAAATTTATAATTGCTGCAGGGGCTGTGCACTTTGCACTCTTTTGGGTACATTTTTAAATTTATGTCATTCAAATATAGGACAAAATTTAATGAGCGCCACAGAAATGGAGAGGTAGGGAAGGAAAGGAGATGTATTGACAGAAATGAAATTTGAAGAATAAAAAAGGTGGAGCTCTGAATGACTACCTGAGGGCAAAGGAAGGTAATAGTGGAGAATAAGAAAGTGACGGGTAAGAGAAGACAGGGGAAAAAAGCATGGAGGAGTGAGGGGATTTTTAAGAGGATAAACTTACTAATATGCACAGTAGTAAGTTCTCAGCCTCTCAGCCATATTTATTTATCAGCATTTTGCAGAATAGTGCAGAGAAATTTCCAGGTCCTTTTTCTAAGTTGCTACATTTGCTACCGCCTTCAAATCCAAGTCTTACAAAGAGAAGAATATCTGTCTGCTTCTCTTACAGACATTTACACTGTCCAAAGATACATAGTTTTGAACAGATCTTAAGCCTAAGACCCCATTTTCTTTGTGCATCTTCATACATAGCACTCAATTTGAATTTTAATCATGCACTTTATTTGCATTCAGTGCAAGATAGGTATTTTAAAAGAAAATATATCCCAGTACCCCAGTCTACCAATGTCAATTTCATACTTTAAAACTGCAAACTTAAGATGAAAATGTAATGATACAGTCAAGTGTTCCACCCCTGTCCTTCCCCAGTTGCACAGAATCTATTTTGCTCCAGCTTGAAAGGAAAGGCTGCCTCTATAGATTTGTATCAGCCTGGATAGATAACTGACATCCACTTGATTACCTACAAATCAGACAACTGTCACCTTTTCTTTGAACTGCTGCTGAAGCTGGATGGGAATGCTAGCTGGATGCATCTGGATGTTCTCAAAGTCCACTTTAGCTTTAATCATATCAGCAAACTGATTGTTACTCTCTGGGGCATGATCTCCATCCTGCAGGTATCTACCTCTGGAATGCATGTCTTGTGTCCTCTTGTAAAGATGTTGTGGCATAATTAAAGATGGGCCCTGTTCTCTAATTTGAACAAAAACTCTTCCTTTCCTTTCCTTTCCTTTCCTTTCCTTTCCTTTCCTTTCCTTTCCTTTCCTTTCCTTTCCTTTCCTTTCCTTTCCTTTCCTTTCTCCTTCCCTTCCCCATTCCCCATTCCCCATTCCCCATTCCCCATTCCCCATTCCCCATTCCCCATTCCCCATTCCCCTGTCTCATAACTTAGCATTTCCTTAAGGCTGTTTTCATGTTGAATGGATACCTGGGAGCAAGGCTTTGGGCAGTGATATTCCCAGCAAGGAAAAGGCAGCCCAAGTTTCTAAAACTCATTGGAAGGATTCATAAATAAGTGGGGTTTATCTAAGTTGCTCCCAACATGTTTCCCAGCAAGATTGCCTCATTTGGGAAGAAATAATCCACTGGACCTACTAAACTTTAATCTTGAATTTCCTTTTCTCGTATACCATTGTGTTACAGTCTGCTGCTTTACAGTTACCATGTAGTTTATCTCATACAGAAAGACAATACGATATGGCAAAATGTCAGAGCCAGAAGTAAAAACATATTTCAGAAGGTTAGCTGAATTAGTTTGTGCAACAAAGTGTCTCCTGGTTAAATATGACAAATATATGTACTGTAGCATCTGAGAAAGCAGCTTTTATTCCATGGACACTTAAGAAGGAAGATACCATGATTTAAGATGTTATAATTGCAAGTCTCATAATTGTTTCAGAGGTGGTGATAAATTGGGTCACATGTTTTATTCTTAACAACATGGAATCTGATCCTGTCCTCTAGTGATAGCAACTTCCACATCACTTGTATAATGATGCAAGGAGTATGATTAATAATTCAAGCATGATCAGTTAATTCTATTTTTTTTTTAATGAACTAATTATGCTGCCTTACCGAGGAGAGGGTTTGGGTATGCTGTGGGGCATCCTTACAGTCAGGGAACTACCAAGGAGAAAACCACTGTATATAAACAGGGAGCAAACCCCACACTCACTCGCACTGATGATGTTACCTAGTCAGATAATGAAATATCTGCAAGCAAACAACTAAGCTCAGAGAGCACCAAGGACTCCACCCTTACAATGATTCACTCAAGAAAAAGCAATCTAATCATCTAATCTAATCTAATCTAACCTAACCTAATCTAATCTAATCTAATCTAATCTAATCTAATCTAATCTAATCTAATCTAATCTAATATTTGTTACCAGCATAAGAAAGGGGGTACGCTCAATTAAAAAGCATAGAAGATACATTAGTCTAAAAAAACATGAAAAGCTAGAAGATATTTAAAATATACATATTAAAACAAAGTATATATAAAAAACAAAGAGTCTAAAAGAATCTAAAAGGAGAGGTAGGAGCATTACATGGGTGTAGGGGAGCATAAAGGTTAGTATGTGGAAGACTATATCTATCAAATTACAGAGCACTCTAGCTTGGCGAACTGTGTGCTCATTAAGTCTAGTTTATGGCACAGGTCATTATCCGACAAATTTTAAGCACTGCTGCGCAGAACCTGGCAACACTGTATGTTGTAGCAGGGTTGGTATCTGACAGCAGCAGGGAGGTGTAGCTGCCATATTACCATCTTCTTTATAAAACATTATCCACAATAAATGGGAGTCCAGCCAAAAGAGCATCACCAGATTTTTTATATATATATAATTTTTATTAAAGAACTTTTTAACAAGATAAAAACAGTACAAATTTTGGAAAAGAAAGAAAATAAAGAAAAATAGTGAATAGATAAGAAAGAAAAGAGAAAAGGAAAAGGAAACAGAAGAGAAAGAAGAAAAGAAAAGGATTATAACGAAACAGCTTCTGATCTTCTTAAAGGCGGTTATAAATGCATTTATATTTTACCCTCTCTCTCTAAGATTACATCATAATTTCCTTCTTTCCATAGTCTACCTTTTCTAAACATCAAACCCGTAAATCACAAGTTCATTTTTCTCTTTTTTCAGCAAAAAGTCTACAAGGGGTTTCTAGTACCTGATAAATGTAGTTATTCTTCTTTCCCTAATCAGACAAGTCAATTTTGCCATCTCTGCTAATCCCGACATCTTCACCAGCCATTCCTCCGTTGGTATTTCAGAGTCTTTCCATGTTTGTGCATAGAATAGTCTCGCAGCAGCTACCATATACAAAAGCAATCTTCCATGACTGTTTTCTAATTGTCTATCCATTAGTCCCAGCAAGAAAAGTTCTGGTTTCAGTTGAATGTTGATCTTTAAAATTCTTTGTATCACTTTTTGTATTTGAACCCAAACTTTTCTGGCTTTTTTACATGTCCACCAGGCATGATAAAATGACCCTTCATGTTTTCCACATTTCCAGCATAGATTTGAGGTAACTTTATACATTCTGGATCATTTTTCTGGACTCATGTACCAACGGTACATCATTTTATAAACATTCTCTTTTTAATTTATTATTTTATTTTAAGTTATTACATAATTACATATTATTACATAATAACTCACTGGTTTGAGATGGGTGGCTATATAAACTGGATGGATGGATGGATGGATGGATGGATGGATGGATGGATGGATGGATGGATGGATAGATAGATAGATAGATAGATAGATAGATAGATAGATAGATAGATAGATAGATAGATAATGTAAATTTCAGTCCTTTCAACCACATATTTTAAGAACATCTCCAGAAATTGTTAACTTACCATGGGGTGACTTTAGATAGTGGGGAAGCTAGGGCTGAACTGCAAAGCCAGGGCCCCACAATCAAAGGGGAGGGCAACGAAACCCAGTGATTAGCAGATGATGACAGTAGCAACAAACTGCCCTGTGGACATACATAGCCCACCAAGGACATGCCAGCAACCATTAGGGATGACTCTCATCACAGCATTCCTTCAAATTCATTCTGTACTTGGGGGTCAAGATGGGTGGCTAGCTAGTGCTACAGATGCTCCTTGTTTTAGTTTTAGTGTAAAATACTGTAACTGTTTTGAGCAAGAAAATGATGCTTATTCCTGAAAATTCAGTGGGACATGAAAGAGATTCTGCAGCATAAATATAGCTTATCAAGGAATAACTGATTTGCTGAAAACTCCTGCAGGTTTGCACTACTTTTTTTTCTTTGCTGTCACTTTTTTATTGCTCGTGGGCACATAATTAATTGATGGATTGGAGCGTGGTTGCTTTAAGTAACCAGGAAAAGACATGTGGAGAAGATCAGAAATCCAATGAGTGGCTCTAGCTGAATCTTAGACTTGGCCTAGGGTGAGGTTGCTGAAATGGTCACTTAGAAAGCAGCAGGGAGATAGGACCAGTGTTAGACCAGAGCAAACATTACATCCTTACTTTCTTGTTGTTGTTGGAGCAAGGATGTAGATAGTGTATGTATTATAAATAGTTATACAAGTTATTAAAAAGTATATGTGGTGGTACTACGTACCAAATGGTGGCCTGTTTTCCTAAGTAAATGGATGTAGCATCCATCCAGCTAGCAGAATCAAGGTCCACTGCACTTGTATGGTTAACTTATTATACTCATATAATTTAAGTGAGTTTAAGATGCGGGACCATACATGCTCAGAATGTTTCTTCTTTGTTCAGGCCAGGAGGAGGAAACAGAAGAAATATATTGGCAACATCACTGAATTAGCACAAATGGCCATCTCAAGGGAGCTGCACGAGACCATTAAGTCCAAGTTCTAAAATGATCTTGCCATGAGCAGAAAGATGAATGCTGCAGCCCATGACCTCATGAGAACCAGCCCTCCCCACCTCCCAAATAGAAACAGAAGGATGTAACAATACAAGAGGCTTCGGCAGAGTCTTCCATATTCATGGAATTCTTCCCCCCCCCCCCAACAATTACATTGTTGAATTACTTTGCCAGTTCGAGTGGTGATATTTTCTTATTAGCTGTGCAGTCTAATCCTGGATGCATTTCCTCGTATGCTCCAGGAAATCATGGACTGCACTTATTGCCAAAATTTAAGATACATCCGTACTTACTACAATCATTATTTTATAAAATAATTCAGATCTGTGTTTCCATAAAAACAAATCAAATCAAACAGCAGTCAAGGGGAAAGTGCCTTAAAACATAGAAATGTGTTTAGTCCAGCTCAATTCTGGATTAGACATTTTTCTTCCCTGCTGACATTTTTGTCCATGCATTTATGTAACTTTGTTTATGAATGCAAGGTTTTGCAAAACCAAAGCCTAAGCGGAAAATTCTTTAACAATAATTCCAAACACTCTCATTTATTATATTTTTAAAGACATGACAACATGCAATGAAACATTTTCAAATGAGTAAAGAGGATGCAAATGACATAGTGTCTTTTTAAAGATTAAAGACAGGTTTAGAAGTCAATGAGATTTTAATTAAATTAAATGGTACTTTAATGGGTACTTACTAGGGAGATTTATGGAAACATATAAATTTAGTTTCCGTGAGGTGAAGTCTAAGCTTTTAAGAATTACCCTTCGTTGTTTTTTCCTCATGCAACATAATCCCCAAATATTTGTGAATTGTGACTAAATGCTGAAGTTTCCTTTTTCAAAAAGAGAGTTGGAAGGTTGAGGGGGGAGTTCAGTGGTGCCAATTTGTCTGCCTGTGCTCTGATTATTGGGTGCATTTTTAATTGGGGGGGTGTAAAGGAGAGTGGATGAAGGGGGGGGAGAGGTTTCTTCCTTCAGGTTTAGTGATATCTGATATCCATCCTGAGTGCAGCCAGAAGGGCAAACTTTAGTCTCAGGCTGCAAAGGAGGGAGGGAGACCCTGGGGAGGGGAACGGGCAATGGATTTGATTTTCCTTTTCCTTTTCCTATGCCTTTCTTTTCTTTTTGCAACTTTTGCAGGATATCTGTTATTTCCTGTAGGCAGTGATGCCTATTTTAGTATTTCTAACTCATAACTCTGACTTCCCCCTCCATTTTAAAGAATGGGATTTAAAAAGTCCTTGAAAAGAAGAGGGGGACTAATGTGCCCTTATTTGTTTACATATTCTCCCTCTTGACTGCCCCTGTCTCCTGTCTAGAAGTGCTATCCAATGACCCCTGGCACTGATTAAAGTTTCAAGATGACCCCGGAGAGCTTTCGTTACACAGGCTGGTCATAAAAGTTGTTTAAATGACTAGCTTATCCAAACTCAGTGCTTTCTCTGCGCAGTTCTGAGTCTGTTCAGTTCCCAGGCACAGAGGAGCCCATGAAAGAGCAGCTCCACTGAAGCACCACTTGGAACTTCTTCATCCTTGCTCTCTGACTCAGCTCAGGCATCACACTGATCTACAAGGTGGTTTGCTTTTGCTTAGCATGTGATGGGAACCCAGCCCCTAGGATTTGTGAACCATGGCTTATATTCAGCATGCGCAAACCCATCTATTATGAGCTATTCAACAAATTATGGTTAAAATCAACCATAATGTGTGACCCTGGAATGCTCTCTCATTCATTCATTCATTCATTCATTCATTCATTCATTCTGGTTTATTACGGTCACTGACCAGTACAAGATTCTACAAGGTATACTCATTGAACCTTACAATATGCACCATCTGATTTAAAATAGTTTTAAAATTATAAGTTAAATTACATTGTTCCAATTAAAAATTAAAATACATTTAGACCACAATGTGGATGAGCCCCTTAATCAAATTTAAATATGCTCTTAATATTAGTCATAACTAATATTCTATCAGATGTAAATGCTTCTAAAAAGTAAAATATCATATATAAAATATGGTGTGATATATATATATATATATATATATATATATATATATATATATTAAAATTATTAAAATCATTACAAGGAGTACATTACTACATTTTTCCTATCATAGTCTGGCGTACCTTTATAGCAGCTGCACAGAATTTGGCTACTTGCGCCGTAACAGTTGGATCTTCATCTATAAGTAACATTTGCATATACTCTATATCTTGCCTCCTAGGATATTTCTTGGTCAAAGGTAATATTAATTTACTCCTAAGCTCTTTATAAAAAGGACAACGGAGGAGCACATGGTCTGTATTTTCTATCTCTCCATTATTACAACAGCACCACCTTGCAGCTTTTGGGATTTTTTTATATCTACCATCCAAGACTGCGGAAGGGAGTGCGTGGCTACGAGCTAGGGCAAAGGCTTTCCGATGGCTAGGGATTTCAAGTTGAGTAAGGTAGTTAGCAAAATTAACAATATATTTATTATACTCTGATGATAAGAAATATCATAGGGCCTTCTCTAAGTCCGTTTGTCTCTCTATGTCCTTTATCCTTTGCTTCAAGGCCAATTTTGCCTGTTCATAATCCATCCTGAGAATTGAATCTGTAGAAAATCCTAGCTTGGTGAGACTAGATTCAATATCCTTTAACCAAGAGGATTGGAAGTAATCTTGGAAAATGAGTGGTGCTAAACCTTGAGGAATGCTCTCTCAAAGCTAATCAGCACAATTTGTCTTCTGTAAATCAGTGTTTGGGCCTAGCCATGCCTAATGTGAAAGCTGCTCTGGGGAGGAGAAGCCACTCCATTGCAGCCATTTTGCTTTAAAAATGTGTGCAACATAGTCTCCAAAGTTTGACTTTGTCCACTGGCCAGCCCGACATTCTTTGATCTCCTTGTATAGATTCTGATCAGGAGGTGAGTGAGAAAACCTTACAGTGGGGAAGAATGAGAGGCTCTTAGTTTGAGTCCAGAGTTCAAATCATTTTTTTGGATCTGCTCTACATGCACTGAATACTCTTTCAGAAAGAAATATTTCAATTAACTACACTCATGTTCTCAATCAGTCTTGTAACGAGATGCAGTGAGTGCTGAATGCTAAACTGACTTGACTGCATGAGACATGAATTCAAACATGCATTCTTAATGTTTTGGAGAAGTAGAATAAACTTTGGTTTCAAGTTGCTGCCCTCTCGTAGACTTGATTGGACTCTGATGGTCTGCTCACCCTAAAGTTGCCTGAGGTATTTGGAGTTCTAAAGCCTATTTTTCAACTGCTTGTGGCATTTCTAGATGATATCAAGATGTTTGGGATTTTTAAAAAAGTTGAATGGACTGTGGAAACTTACCATAGGCTTCCTGAGTCCCAAAAATCCTTTGAAAAGGGGGGAAATGGAAGAAGCCCACACCAGGCTAGGTTAAAAAAATTAATGCAGGTAAGTAATTTAAGTAAGACCATAGCTCTTAATTCAGTTTTGCAAGAATAGTGCTCATATGAAGCAATTTTGAGCAATTGAGATATTAGTTATGGAAAACATTTAACCCTAACTCCAACTCTTCAGTGGTAGATTTTTTTCTTAAGGCCAACAGGGGAACATAGGGGTAGTAGGTTTGTTTTGTTTATTTTATTTTATGTTTTGTGATTTACATTCTGCCTTTTGTTCAAGAGCTCAGGGTGGCATACATTGCAGTCACTCCTTCAATTTTTTTCAACAACAATAATACTGTGAGGTGGGTTGGCTGAAACTCAGTGATGGCCTCATGACCCAGGGAGCTTCTGTGGCTGAGAGTGGACTGCAGCCTAGGTCTCCCCAGTTCTGTCCCAATGCTTTAACCTGCTCTGGTCCTCCTTATTGGACATATTCATCCAGAGGATAGGCAGCCATCTCTCAGGGATACTTTATTTTAGATGTTTGCACCAAGCAAGGGAAGGAGTCAGCGGCTTCAATAGCACACTCCAACCTGATGATTCTGTGATGCTATGGTTCCTGGCCACAGATGATTGATAGATAGACGATAGACAGACAGACAGACAGATAACTTCTTAACCACTATTACTTTTCCGGGCTGTTGCTGTTTCCCCTCTTTGGTGCTTCTTCTCACTTTGTCTTCCTTCTCCTAGCCCTAGTCTGGCTTTTCTGGAGTGATCTGAGTAAATCAGTAATTGTGTAAGAAACTACCATGATTTGGCTTCATGCTAATCTTAAGAAGGCAAAGTAGAGCTAAAGCAAGGGATTCTTGGGCTCACCACTCTTTAAGCCTCCTTCAAATGATTGCTGAAAAGAAGGCTACTTTGGATAGCTGACTAGAAGCTTTGCCAGAAGTCATCTCCCTTTTCAAGTCACCCTTTGAACCTCTTCAAATCCTCCTGAGCATTCTCAAGGATCTCCCATCAGCCCCACCCCCAATGACGTCAGGGGAGTAGCCTGGTAGTACTGAAAAACATTAAACTGGTTTAAACAGGCATTCCCTATTAGGAGTTCCTGGACATTATAGTTTGCTGAGGTGTGATAGGCTCCCCAATGGGGAATCCACAGAACCTTCATCATGTTTGAATTCTCAAAAATCTGTATGGGAAGCCACAACAATTCAAAGAATGGAAAACTATTTGAATGCAATTTACTGTTATTAAACAGTAAGTTGTTTCAATGGGCCTGCAATCATCATCATCATCATCATCTTCTCACCCTCACCCCAGCAGCCAAGCTTTAAAAGGGCCCAAATCCCTTTGGGGAGTCCGGAGGTATCTACCCAGCCAGACAACTGGTGCTGATCAGAGGAGATGTAATGGCTGTCAGCCAGAACTCTATGGATTAGAAAAGAGGGAAGAGCAAGTATCCCAAAGTGGGAGAATGGGGACCATACAGATTTGTTAAAGCTGCCTCTGGCTGTTTAACCTTTGGTCCCTCCTTGCAAGATCTTTCACCATGTTGTGCTCCTGAGACTGCATGCAAAGGAAAGGAGAGAGGAGAGAGGAGAGAGGAGAGAGGAGAGAGGAGAGGGAAGGGGAAGGGGAAGGGGAAGGGGAAGGGGAAGGGGAAGGGGAAGGGAAGGGAAGGGAAGGGAAGGGAAGGGAGGAAAGGAAGGAAAGGAGGAAGGAAAGGAAGGTGAAGGGGGAGGGAAGGGAAAGGAGGAAGGAGGAAGGAGGAAGGAGGAAGGAGGAAGGAGGAAGGAGGAAGGAGGAAGGAGGAAGGAGGAAGGGAAAGGAAAGGAGAAAGGAAAGGAGAAAGGAAAGGAGAAAGGAGAAGGGAAAGGAAAAAGGAAAGGGGAAAGGAAAGGGAAGGGAAGGGAAGGAAAGGGAAGGAAAGGGAAGGGGAAAGGGGAAACGGGAAAGGGGAAAGGGGAAAGGGGAAAGGAAAGGGAAGGGGAAAGGGGAAAGGGGAAAGGGGAAAGGGGAAAGGGGAAAGGGGAGGAAAGGAAAGGAAAGGAAAGGAAAGGAAAGGAAAGGAAAGGAAAGGAAAGGAAAGGAAAGGAAAGGAAAGGAAAGGAAAGGAAAGGAAAGGAAAGGAAGTCTATTGGACATCCGTATAATACCTTCTGTAATTGTATTTCAAAGAATACTGAGGAGTAGCTTTCATCTATGTGAGGCAAGTAATATCACATACTAATTACCTGGATTTTATTTCCTTCCTTCAAATAGACCAAACAGGTCTATGATGCTTCTTAGATATGTTACTCACTAATTTTTTAAAATCATGGTTGTTGAACAACCCATAATGGCTTAGTTCTTACATACTTTTAAATCTTACTAGGTGGACTTTCTTACATTAAGCCAAAAAGCTGGCTGGGTGACCTTGGGCCAGTCACACTCTCTCAGCCCAACCCACCTCACAGGGTTGTTGTTGTGGGGAAAATAGGAGGAAGGAGTATTAGGTATGTTCCCTGCCTTGAGCTATTTATAAAAATAATAAAGGTGGGATAAAAATTAAATAAATAAATACAAATGGCTTACAAACGTAAAGTACATTTTAAATTTAAAGTACATTTTAAAAAATGGTACATCATGAAGTGTGAAGCCAGCCTTAGTGTGTGTCAGCCTTCAGTAACTGGGTTGAGAGAATGCATTGCATCCTACAAGTTAGCCAAGACAAACATTTTCAGAAACTTTTGTTCCTTGACATATAAAATCCCTCCTTATCAGGAGTCTGGCAAGTCTTAAAGTTGGGGAGGGGAACTCAGCTGTAGAGTTGGAATTGAAGAATCAGATATAACTTTTGGCTCAGAGCAAAGCAGGATTTTTCTGAAACCAGAATTCCAAATAAATAATTATTTTCCTAGCAAAACTCTTGACAGGAAAAGCCACTTGGGAAGCAATTTGGAGTAGAATAACAGCAGACAGGAGGAGAGTTAAATGCTGTTTTCCCACTCCTAATTGCTCTTCTAAAAACAGTTTTTCTCATGGAAATTGGGTAACTTTGTATGCCTTCATGTGACATTTCATCTGGCTCTGAGAAAACTGATGTGAGGAGGGAATGGAGAAAAGAGTTAGAGAGGGGTGTGGATTCCTCTTTAAAGACACTGAAGGCGCAGTGTACTGTCCTGGCTCTACCAACTGTAGCACGGTATCTGGGAGTTGGATAAGTAGAAAAGGCAACACTGAAAGGAAAGATGTGGACTGGATAAAATTATAAGCGGCAAGGAGAAGAACTCACCTAACAAAAAGGATTTATAAGAGATTTAGGACTCATGAACAAATGCATGAAATATTTCATTGGATTTCATAACATGCCATTTCACACATTTGTGCATGAGTACATACCAACTTTTCACTCGGAAAATCCAGGATGTCAGAGAGAAGACTTCTAGCTGCATTCAAAATATCCTAGAGTTTAGATGGTGGAGGGGGCAAAATTTCAATCATGCAGTGCCAAGCTGCTTTCTGAAATGGTGTCATCCCAAAAAAGTATTTGTTGTTGTTCAGTCGTTCAGTCGTGTCCGACTCTTCGTGACCTCATGGACCATAGCACGCCAGGCCTTCCTGTCCTCCACTGTCTCTCGGAGTTTACTCAAATTCATGTTCATTACATCGGTGATGCTATCTAACCATCTCATCCTCTGCCGTCCCCTTCTCCTTTTGCCCTCAGTCTTTCCCAGCATCAGGGTCTTTTCCAGTGAGTCCTCTCTTCTCATTAGGTGGCCAAAGTATTTGAGCTTCAGCTTCAGCATCTGTCCTTCCAATGAGCAGTCAGGGTTGATTTCCTTTAGGATTGACTGGTTTGACCTCCTTGCAGTCCAAGGGACTCTCAAGAGTCTTCTCCAGCACCACAGCTCGAAAGCATCAATTCTTCGGCGCTCAGCCTTCCTTATGGTCCAACTCTCACAGCCATACATTGCTACTGGAAAAACCATAGCTTTAACTATACGGACCTTTGTCGGCAAGGTGATGTCTCTGCTTTTTAATATGCTGTCTAGGTTTGCCATAGCTTTCCTTCCAAGTAGCAAGCGTCTTTTAATTTCATGGCTGCAGTCACCGTCTGCGGTGATCTTGGAGCCCAAGAAAATAAAATCTGTCACTGCTTCCATTTCTTCCCCTTCTATTTGCCAGGAAGTGATGGGACCAGATGCCATGATCTGGGTTTTTTTAATGTTGAGTTTCAAGCCAGCTTTTGCACTCTCCTCTTTCACCCTCATCAAGAGGCTCTTTAGTTCCTCTTCACTTTCTGCCATTAGGGTGGTATCGTCTGCATATCTGAGGTTGTTGATATTTTTCCCGGCAATCTTAACTCCGGCTTGTGATTCATCCAGCCCGGCATTTCTCATGATGTACTCTGCATATAAGTTAAATAAGCAGGGTGATAATATACAGCCTTGTCGTACTCCTTTCCCAATTTTGAACCAGTCGGTTGTTCCATGTCCGGTTCTAACTGTTGCTTCTTGACCCACATACAGGTTTCTCAGGAGACAGGTAAGGTGGTCTGGTACTCCCATCTCTTTAAGACTTTGCCACAGTTTGTTGTGATCCACACAATCAAAGGCTTTAGCGTAGTCAATGAAGCAGAAGTAGATGTTTTTCTGGAACTCTCTTGCTTTTTCCATGATCCAGCGAATGTTGGCAATCTGATCTCTAGTTCCTCTGCCTCTTCGAAACCCAGCTTGCACTTCTGGTAGTTCTCGGTTCACATGCTGCTGAAGCCTAGCTTGTAGGATTTTGAGCATAACCTTGCTGGCATGTGAAATGAGCGCAATTGTACGGTAGTTTGAACATTCTTTGGCATTGCCTTTCTTTGGAATTGGAACGTAAACTGACCTTTTCCAATCCTGTGGCCACTGTTGAGTTTTCCAAATTTGTTGGCATATTGAGTGCAGCACTTTAACAGCATCATCTTTTAGGATTTTAAATAGCTCAGCTGGGATACTGTCTTCTCCGCTAGCTTTGTTGTTAGTAATGCTTCCTAAGGCCCACTTGACTTCACTTTCTAGGATGTCCGGCTCAAGGTCAGTGACCACACCATCGTATTTATCAGGGATATTAAGATCTTTCTTGTATAGTTCTTCTGTGTATTCTTGCCACCTCTTCTTAATCTCTTCTGCTTCTGTTAGGTCCCTGCCTTTTTTGTCCTTTATCATGCCCATCTTTGCACAAAACGTTCCCTTGATATCTCCGATTTTCTTGAAGAGATCTCTAGTCTTCCCCATTCTATTGTTTTCCTCGATTTCTTTGCATTGTTCATTTAAGAAGGCCTTCTTATCTCTCCTTGCTATTCTCTGGAATTCTGCATTCAGTTGTTTATATCTTTCCCTTTCTCCCTTGCCTTTTGCTTCCCTTCTTTCCTCAGCTATTTGTAAAGCCTCATCAGTCAGCCACTTTGCTTTCTTGCATTTCTTTTTCTTTGGGATGGTTTTAGTTGCTGCCTCCTGTACAATGTTACGAACCTCCATCCATAGTTCTTCAGGCACTCTGTCTACCAGATCTAATCCTTTAAATCTATTCCTCACCTCCACTGTATATTCATAAGGGATATGATTTAGGTCATACCTGATTGGTCTAGTGGTTTTCTCTACGTTCTTCAATTTAAGCCTAAATTTTGCAATAAGAAGCTCATGATCTGAGCCACAGTCAGCTCCAGGTCTTGTTTTTGCTGATTGTATAGAGCTTCTCCATCTTTGGCTGCAAAGTATATAATCAATCTGATTTCGGTATTGACCATCTGGTGATGTCCATGTGTAGAGTCGTCTCTTGTGTTGTTGGAAAAGAGTGTTTGCTATGACCAGCGTGTTCTCTTGACAAAACTCTATTAGCCTTTGCCCTGCTTCATTTTGTACTCCGAGGCCGAACTTGCCTGTTATTCCGGTTATTTTTTGACTTCCTACCTTAGCATTCCAGTCCCCTATGATGAAAAGGACATCTTTTTTTGGTGTTAGTTCTAGAAGGTGTTGTAGGTCTTCATAGAACCGGTCAACTTCAGCTTCTTTGGCATCAGTGGTTGGGGCATAGACTTGGATCACTGTGATGTTGAATGGTTTGCCTTGGATTCGAACTGAAAGCATTCTGTCGTTTTTGAGGTTGTACCCCAGTACTGCCTTTCCCACTCTTTTATTGACTATGAGAGCTACTCCATTTCTTCTAAGGGATTCTTGCCCACAGTAGTATATATAATGGTCTCCTGAATTAAATTCGCCCATTCCTGTCCATTTTAGTTCGCTGATTCCCAAGATGTCGATGTTCAATCTTGTCATCTCATGTTTGACCACATCCAGCTTACCTTGATTCATAGTTCTTACATTCCAGGTTCCTATGCAATATTGTTCTTTACAGCATCGGACTTTCCTTCCACTTCCAGACACATCCACAACTGAGCGTCCTTTCGGCTTTGGCCCAGCCGTTTCACACTTTCTGGAGCTACTCGGAATTGCCCTCCGCTCTTCCCCAGTAGCATTTTGGACACCTTCCGACCTGAGGGGCTCATCTTCCGGCGTCATATCTTTTAGCCTTTTGATACTGTCCATGGGCTTTCTTGGCAAGGATACTGGAGTGGTTTGCCATTCCCTCCTCCAGTGGACCACGTTTTGTCAGAACTCTCCATCATGACCTGTTCTTCTTGACCTGACTTCATTGAGTTACGCAAGCCCCTTCGCCACGACAAGGCAGTGATCCATGAAGGGGCAAAAAAAAAAAAAAAAAAAAAGTATACCTGCTGCATAAAAGAATAGTGTAGGAAAAAGTCAGGTTGAAACTATTTTTACACTGCTATCAGCACAAATTAGTGCAGCAGAAATGACAAGGTTTGTCTCTATCTAGCGACAATTAACTTGAACCCAAGGTGGGCAGAAATACCTGATTCTGGTGTTGCCCTATAGAGTTACAGTACCTTTATCTACCATTTAATTCCTTCATCAAAGGCCCTGGGTGCTGTTCTATTGCAGCAGGACTCTCCTGGTATCTCCATGTCCCTGTATCTGCCTTCTTATGAGACACAGGCCTTTTTATTGCTTTCTAAAAAGATGATTTCACTGGTGTCATGGCTAAAATAGCCCATGTGGCTGATATGGCCAAAGGGTTTATTTATTTATTTATTTATTTATTTATTTATTTTTCAAATTTATTCCCCGCCCATCTCCCATGCAAGGGACTCTGGGCAGGTTACAATAAATACCAGGATGCCAGGGATATGGGATGCCTGTGGCCTCCTGAGTCTTTGGCTCCCTACCTTCCAGTCCTTGCCAATTACAATTTGTCCCAATGCTGATTTTGTTCAGGCTTTGAGGATTTCCTGGCTTTCAGGTGGAATCTGGGTCAGTTCTGAGCAATAACTAGCTTCTATTAATTGGTGGCAGGGGTTTTTGTGTGGGGCAGTGTAAATTATTTATTTATTTATTTATTTATTTTATTCAATTTTTATATAGCTGCCAATTTCACATTTATGACTTTGGGAGGCTTCCAATTAAAACATAATGCCAAAAAAAAAACCAATGCAAAATATAAAAACAATTAAAAACCATACAATACAATCACCGGAAGAGCACAGTAATTGAAGAACCATACAGCCATTTTATAGGCTCCACACCACTCTTTGATCCCCAGGCCAGATGGCAAAGCCAGCTCTTCAGACTCTTCTGGAAGGCCATCAAGGTTGGAGCCAGCCTGACCTCAGGGGGAATGATGTTCCATAGGGCGGGTGCAGCGACAGAAAAGGCCCTCCTCTTGGGTCCCACCAGATGACACACTCTCGTGGACAGAACCGCAACAAGCCTCTTCTGCTGGACCTCATGGATGGGTGGATGTCACTGAAGAGAGGTGGTCCCTCAAATAACCTGGCCCCATACCACGTAGAGCTTTATAGGTCATCACCAGCACCTTGAATTGGACCCAGAAGCAAACTGGCAACCAATGCAGCTCGTGGAGCAGAGGTGTAGCATGAGCAGATCTAGGTGTACACATAACTGCTCGCGCCGCTGCATTTTGCACCAACTGAAGCTTCCAAATACTCTTCAAGGGCAGCCCCATGTGGAGTGCATTACAGTAATCCATACTGGAGGTGACCAGGGCATGAGTGACTGAGCGTAGAGCCTCCTGATCCAGGAATGGGCACAACTGGCACACAACTCAAAGATGTGCAAAGGCCCTCCTAGCCACAACTGCCACCTGCAAAGGACCCCCAGATTGCACACTGATTGAATAGGAACCATCCAAAAGTGATTTGCTATTTGAAATTGTTAACATTATTTAATGTTTAAAGCCGACAGTGAATCTGTTAAAATATCATCCCAAGAGTTAAGTTTAATAATTTGGGTTTCCATTCCCGTATACTGGGCATTGCCTTCAGTGAACAAAAACAGTAGAGGAAAAAATAGGATTCAGTGAGAAGAAAATGCAGCGGACTCTCATCCCTGGGGCTCCAGAGTTATATAAAGGGTGGGGCCTCTTATAGGTGTCATTTTTATTTTTGTTTTCCATAGGCATGGACACTGTATGATCCTGGAAATGTCAAAACAACAAGGCTAATATTACTGGGTTACATTACTGTCTGAAGGCGCACGCTTGGTTCCTGCCAGGATGCTATCCTAAGTGCTCCTGCTTCAAAACAAAAGGAAAAAAAGATCTCGGTTGAGTCAGTCTATGTTCCACACAGATCAGCATTCTTTGCAAAAATCCCAGCAGCAATTAGTGGTCCATAAGAAAGGTGGCTATTGGGCTAGCCATCGCTGCAGACAGGATGCTGGGTTAGACCGAGTCTCAGTTGAGGGTTTTATCTCCAGTCCACCTGACCCTGCAGGGCAGAAAGCCCTTCCATTTGTCCTGGGAAGACACTGTTGGGTTTTATTTGTAGGTACATGGGGGCCAACTGCAAATGCTCAGGGAGGGCAGATGCTTTTTACTATTTCTTTTACATTCATTGTATGTGGATATGCATAGAAGAGGAGGGGATGGGCTCCATATCCAAGGTTATCTGGAAGAGTTTTCTGGTGTTTAAGAAGATCCTGCCTTCAGAATGGATGCCTGTATCTGTGTCCCTGAGTGTTGAAAGAAGCATTGAAGGAATTTTGTCCCTAACTTGGTAAACAGCCTGGCAGCATCCTACACAGCCTGAATGAGAGAGAAGACAGGATAAAACAGCCTCCTCCCCATCCAGAGCTCCTTAATTAAATGCATGGCAAGAACCAGGGGAAGCACATCTGGTTTCAATCTGCACAGGCCTTTGATGGCATCAGATGTTCTTTTCCCAAATCAGGGGTGGGGGTTGGAAATCTTGGCCTGCCTGTGGCAGCTCTGAGCCCAGGCTGGCTCCTATCACTGAACCACAGGGGCCCTTCTCTTCCCCTGCCATTGGTTGACCTTTACAGCACACTCACTCCCCCTCTGTCCTGTTATTCTCCCCATCCAGAGAGCACTCAAACCTGGTGAAGGAAGGTCCATGTTTTACCTCCTTCTTCCCTGGGTTTCTTTTTTTAATCTCCAAAACTATGACATTTTGGAGAAGTCCACATTGTTTTGGGGCTCCACATTTAAGGAACTGTCTTCCTTAAAAAGCATTGAGTTTGAGGAGATGGGAGATCAAATGAGAGCTCTGTCTGTCGTGTTGCATCACCTTTGTGTGATGAAGACCCTGTGCCTGAGACCAATGGCATACAAAGCCATCCAGCAGAGAATCAGGAATGTTTGCAGCTCTTTTGTTGCCAGTAGGCCTGCTATGTAAGGCTAAGTTCCTTGCAAGGTAAAAGTTGACCTTGCAAGAGAGCAACTTGAGGCAAATCAGCCATTAGTTTAATATAGGGGCAGGCATGGAAAGCCTTATGATTCAATAGTTTATAGAGAGCCAGTTTGGTCTAGTGGCTAAGGCAACGCTAGAAACCAGGAGGCTGTGAGTTCTAGCCCTGCCTTAGGCACAAAAGCCGGCTGGGTGACTTTGGGCCAATCACTCACTCTCAGCCCACCCACCTCACAGGGTTGCTGTTGTGGGGAAAATAGGAGGAGGAAGGAGTATTAGGTATGTTCGCCGCCTTGAGTTATTTATAAAAATAATAAAGGTGGGATAAAAATTAAATAAATAAATAAATAAATAAATAGTTAATGGGTTGAGGGCTGTATCTTATGTTTGTGTGAAAACATACATGTAGGCAGGCACACAAACTAACAATTTGCATTTTCTCATGTTAGCTTATTCCTTGGCCAAAAATGAAGGGATTGGATTCTGTCTTACTTTAAAATACTCCTAATCACATTTCAGCTATATCAACCTGTTTGTACAGGATTCTCACAGCCCCGTTTTTTAAACGGAAAGCCTTTCTGCTGGAATGGCCCCTTTGAGCTTGAATATGGGAGCTGATTCTGAATTCAGGGAAAGCAAGAGACATCTTTGGATATTGGCTACCTGAAGTAGAGCAGCACCAGTTCCCCCACAATCCCTCCAATAATCAAAGTACATCCTAATATTCCAAGCCAGATGGGTTATTAGGCACTTGGGTCAGAAAACCCTAAAAATGCTTCTCCTTTTTTAGTGGCAATAAAAGGACAACCACGAAGAACTTCACCTTGCTGGGTCTTTCCCAATACCCCAAGCAGCCACCTGGGCACGAGACTTCCAATTAGGGGTGTTGCAACAATAATGAAAAAGCTCTTTCCCCCCCAGCAGTTTTTCTTAAGAAGTGTATCCAATTGCTCCTGGAGAAATATGATGGTCCTGTCTTCACCTGTGAATCAATCCCTATTCCCCTGACCTCTTAGATTTGGATAGAGGTGTTTTGTGTGGTGGTGGCCGCTGTTGATCAGGTTTTTCCGAGACTCTCCTTGGTCTTGCCCAAGTGTATGGATTGTCTCCCAAATCTGTCAATGAGCAGCTTGGGGATTTCTTTCACAAAAGCGCTACACCCCTAAATAGCACGAGAAGCCTGGCCCTGAAAGGGAGTGCAGGAATGCACCCTCAGAAGGTGTAGCAATGCCCACTCACTTAAATGTTTAAAATGGCTGAGAGGAAAGGTTGAAAATAAAGCTCCCTCTGGCTACTCCTGATGGGCATGTGACTCCTCCATTGCTGAAGGTAAGGTGCTTCTCAGTGATGGTTGCTGAAGAAGGCAAAGGTGTTCCTGTTCTGTTGTGGGCTTCCCATGGGCGCCCAGAGAGTTTCAGCAGGAGCAGAACAGGTCTCTCTAATCCATAACGCATTTCTACATTCACATATTGGGCAAAGAGAAAGAATGAATGTCCTGTGCAGGGAAATATCTTACATTCAGTTTATTGGCATCATCCAACAAAGGGTCAGCTGTTTTTACCACCACTGATTTTAATGGGTAAAGTAAACTTTTCCTTCACTCTCTCCTACTGAAAGTGCTAGGAGTTAAGAGTTAAGTTTGGATACATTGGTGTTATTGACACCCCCTCCTTTGTGTCAACACAAAACAATGCCCTCATAAGAGGGCAAATCCCTATTCTGCCTCTGTTGGGACTCCCTGCTACTCATTGTTCAGATTTGCAGAGCCACCATTGTTTTAGGCCAGGGGTGGGGAACTTTTTTTCTGCCAAGGGCCATTTTGATATTTATAACATCATTTGCGGACCAAGGGGTGCAGTTTGCGGGCGGGAGCCAATCGCGTGGAAGGGGGCGGGGTGTGTGAGCAGGAGCCAATTGCGTGCACTGGGGGCGGGGTTTGTGGGTGGGAGCCAATCACAAGCACTGGGGGCCAGGGTTTGCGGGCAGGAGCCAATCGCGTGGAAGGGGGTGGGGTTTGTGGGCAGGAGCTCCTAGGGCCAGACCAAATGATTTCACCGGCCTTATATGGCCCACGGGCCGGACGTTCCCCACCCGTTTTAGGCAGACTGATTGGTTTTATGTTCTGGCTTTGCTCTGGTCTCTCTTCAGCACATCACCAGCCAGCAGGAGGAGATTCGTCAATTTAGGTGCTGCTGCAAAAATAGGGTGACACAGATATCTTTGTGCCATTCTGCAATTTCTGGATTTCTCTAGGCCAGTGCTTTCCAAACTGCCGCCATTGGTGACACACCAACGGCGGCAGTGGCACGGAGCGGGGGCGTGTGCGGCAACGGGGCTGTGCACGGCGGTGGCGCGGGGGGCTGCACGGCGGCGGCAGCGCCGTGGAAGCGCTGATGGTGCGCCGCCACCGCCGTCGCCGCCACCACCATGCACACCACCGCCGCTGCGTGCGCCCCCGCCCCACCACCGTGCATGCCCCCACCGCCGCTTCCGGGTTGTGTTGCAACACACTAAACTGTGTGTTGCGACACACTAAAGTGTTGCAACACACAGTTTGGAAAGCTATGCCCCTCCTCCTACTTGGCCAAGTCAAAATATAATAGGAAATTAAGAAACACATGGGAAGATGACTCCAAATCATAAAGGGGTAACTATGAAAAGTCCTAAAGTAACAATGCAGTGCCAAACAGATTCTAATTTGGGCAAAGAATCAAGACACCACACAGGAAGACACCAGGGCAGAAATAGACAGAGAGGAGACAGACCCTACCATAATTGTGGCCCTGGGTCCTCTAGAGAGAGAGAGAGAAACACTGACTAGTCACTGGGCAACCAGATCTCTTTCTAGGGAGAAAGGATTGAAACTGACAATAGGGAAACATTAAAATAATCAACACAGCCCCATTTAAATATCCCTCCTTACACAGGATGTTGCAGAGAGGGAAAGCAAGGCTGCTGGATCTCCCCAGCTTCCTAGCTGTGCAAATGCAGAGTTGTGAAAATAGCACCTTCTTCCTCTGTAAATCAAATAGTAGAGCTCTGCTTTTTCCTTCCCTACCTAGTGAGAAGAAAAGTTGGCATTAAAAATAATGAGGCTGGTAGGGGTGGAGGGGGAGGCAGCTGATATGAAACCAACTCCGGAAACCTAGTGCTAGCGGAAAGGACAAAGGCTGTGAGGGAAAGAGTTGTGGTGGAAGCTGGCCAGTGACTAGAGGGGAGGAAACATGCCCCCACCTCCCAGCATAACTCACTTCTGTTGGTCAGAACCACAGCTGGCCATCTGATCTTACCTGCAGAGTAATGGGTGCATTATAGATTTTACTCACCTTGAAACTGTATCTTGGATTAAAAGAAGGAAGCTATTTTTTAATCTAGCAAATGAAGTGACAACGTAAAGGGTAAAGGCTCCCTTCAGCCCAGTGTAATTTCTGTCAATTCCATGTAGTTTTCTTGGCAATTTGCCTTTGTGTCTTCTGGGACTTTTTTCTTTACTTCTACAACCCTGAGATTTCCTAGTGGTCTCCCATCCAAGCCTCAACCAGGACATTCTCACCCACAGTACCTTTCTCAAGATTAGTGGAGGTCAGCAAGGTGCTGCCATCTGCTGAAGACAAGGCCGTTTTAAGGCAAGGGCTGGGGAGGGATCAGGCCAAGCTGTGTGACCCAGGGGTCAGTCTGATGTTGTCCAGGCAAGTCTAAGTCATTCTAAATTGCAATTGAGGAAAAGGCCAAAGACAAGAGCTTTTGACTGAGCCCATTCATGTTGGGAAGCACTGAGTAATCAAGTACATAATGGGCTAGATACGGTAATCTTGTATTGTATTTACCTAGTCGGCTAGGTCAAAAACAGAACACTCATACACGCTGCTCTATTTTCCTTTCGTTTATTTTAGCGGCCCGCAGCAACACTTCGGACAAGTGGGGAAAATATACTAAAAGTCTAACAGAAGCTAAGTTGATTAGCCACGCCCGGGATGGTGTCTTAAAGAGCCCCCCGCACGCCCCGCCATGCAAATGAGATTCTCCGGCAGGACCTTCAACTAATCCTCCTCAGCCGTTAATTAGCAAAGCAAATAAGCAGCCGAGGTTGGGAGTCATCTCCCGCGTCCGCCTGGGCTTCCTAGCTTTCGGCTCGTCGGGGGTGGGGGGAGGAATACTTGGCTCTTTGCGGGGAAATCGCCACGCGCGCGCGTTCCGGCTAGCGGGTGGGAGTGGATCCCGAAATGCGAGGGTGGGTTCGCCGAGGCCGGCCTGGAAGGGGGGGAGGCGGCGGGGGCGGGGGGAGGAAGGAGGTCTGTGAAACGTCAGAAACAGCACAAAGCCTTTGCCACGTAATTAGAGGCTCCTGTTAAGTCTGGCTCTACCCTCCCGAGGGCCCTGCGAGCTGCCCCGCCCGCCCGCTTGCCAGGCTGCGCCGCTACAAGTGCCAGAGGGCCGCTCGGTCGGGAACCCCAGCAGTACGCGGCCGGGGGCTCGCGCACTTCCCCCAGCAGCCACCCTGCCCTCACCTCGCGGGCGAGAGGCTCCGCTGCGCCGCTAAGTCGGCGGGAAGCCTCGGCAAGACGTCCGCCCCTCCCGCCTCCGTTGCTCGCCCGGCTGTCCAAGGAGCGCGCCCAGCCAGGGAGACGCAGGCGGGTGGAAGAGCTCACGCTCCAGTCAAGCTTTGCTGGGACTGAGGCGGCGCAGGACGCGGCTGGATCTACCTGGAGCAGCCTCGCGGCCCCGGAAAGCAGCAGTGGCTGGCGGGCTTGGCCGGGCGCCCTTCGTCCGGGACTCCCTCCGTCCTCCTCTCCCTTGGCTCCCCTCCTCCTGCTTGGCCGGGGGAGGCAAAGCCATGACTTCCAGCTACGGGCACGTCCTGGAGAGGCAGCCGGCCGTCCTAGCCACGCGCCTGGAGAACCCCGGCAACCTCGACAGCCTGCAGGCAAAGAAGAACTTCTCGGTCAGCCACCTGTTGGATCTGGAGGAAGCCGGCGACTTGGTGGCGGCTCAGACCGACGAGAGCGTCGGGGAAAGCGGCCGGAGTCTCCTGGAGTCGCCGGGGCTGACCAGCGGCAGTGACACTCAGCAGCAGGACGGTAAGTGGCGGAGCCGGGGCTTCCCGCCGGCCGCGCGGTCGCCCTCCCCTTTCGGATGGCCGCGGAACAAGACAGTCGCCGGACAGCTAAGCATCTGATCCAGGAACCAATTCTTAGACGCGCGCGTACACACACACACGTGACACGGCGTTTTCCAGGAGAGATAGACAAAGGAAGAAACGGAGGATAAAGCCGATACGTGCGGGAACGATGCTGTCCTGTTTTTAAGACGATGTGTTTAAAGGGAAAAATCTGTACCCATTCCAGGGCTTGGGCATCCCGGTCCCTGTCAGCTAGCAGGAACAAATACCTTGAAGTTAATATTAGAACCCATTCCCATGAGCACAGCTTCCCTTCGTTCACGAAGCCAGAGCTGTTTAATATTCATTACTCCTTTCGGACTACACCTAACCGGCAGTGCAAATTCACACCCCCACTTTTTCCACATTTTACCGCGAGGTGTGAAAAGATGACGAGAGGCCAACACGTGTTGGGAGGGGCTCTTCTCAGGTTGTAAAGGCGCCTCTAGTCCTGTGAGAGACGTCGGAAAATCCAAGAAAAACGGGCGGGGGGAAATACAGATCGCCTTCAGCTTAGAGGTGTTAGGGGAGAAAGCTGCCAGCGGACCCGCCCGGTCGTGCCCCACAGTTGAAATCTTAGGGGCTCTCATTTGGGAACAGGAAACCTTGTGGACACCAGAGACTTACTTCCGAGTAAGCATGACAGTACTGGGTGATCAGGCCGTAAAGCTTCCAGGCGCGCGGCCTCTTTCTCGGGCGAGTCCCCGGATCTCGGTTCGGGGGATTTGGAGTTTCTGAGAAAGTGCGCCGCGCGCGCTCGTTTGAAAAAGCTGAGCGGAGTAGAAGCGCCCTTCAGAAAAGCCTCTGTAGAAAGACAACGGCCTTACTCTCCCGGCCGGGATCGGTGGCCGAGCTTGGAAGGGAAGGAGGGCAAAAGGTGAGCGGCCCCAGAAGAGGGCCCTCAAGTCTGGCCTTGAATGTGCAGCGTGAGCGCCGCCGAAGGCTTTGTTGCCTCGGCGACCCACGGCTGGGGTATGGCGGGCCCAAGGCGGTCAGGCGGCCGCTCAGTTCTCGGAAAACTGAAGTTGGGTCCGTCTTCTTGGAAACATTCCTGATGAGCGAGGGGAAGCCTAGTCCCGTCCCCCCCCCCACACAAATTCCGCTGCATACCACAGAACAAGCTGGAGCTGGAGGCTTTTTCTAGGTATCCGCTCAACCAGAGCTTTGCGGGGCTTGTCTTGCAGGCCGTTCCTTGCTCCCCCTAATTTGCCTCTCTTCCGCTTTGTCCCCTGCGTGCTTCTCACCGAACCCTTACAAAATCTTTTGCCATTTCTTCACTAGGGATTCTTAGCGTTTTAGCTTCTTACTCAACCACCACTGTGCTGCTGCACTAAGAACACCGGGCTTCATTTTCGCGGCAACCGTGATTAGGAGACGTCATAAATCACTAGCGAGGAAATGGGGTTCCGCTTCCATTGATTTGGCTTGGCTTCGGCAGGGCTGTATGCGGGTCCCGCAGGTTTGCCCAGCCTTGGAAATGCTTTTCCAAGAGAGAATGTTCAGGGCAGCGAGACGAGCCCTAAGCTGGCTCCAAAGGCTGCCCGCCGGCCTGTTCTCAGAGAGTTCCCGTCGGAAAAGGAAACTCTCTCGCGCCCCTCTCCTCCCGACGCAGTCGGCTCACCTTCGACTCTCCTGGACTCTTGCCCTGGTCACCAGGCCGATCAGAGCCCGGCCACTTTAAGCCAGGCGGGTTTCAGGGGATTTGACGAAGAAAAAGCCCCATTAAAATAGCTGGGTTTTCTTGGAAATAAATATGCTGGGGGTCAGAAATGAGTGGCAATCTATCTGTTTGCGATAATAGAGAGTCTTTGCCAGGAGTAACTCCGAGTACTCTTCAGAGTTAAAGCTGCAGCCCTGGAAGTGAAGTCCAGTGCTCTTATTTCCAAAAAAGATGGGTTAAGTGGAAATACTTTTTCAAATAACCGATTGGGAATGGGGGACGAGATTTTGCAGGGCAAGCCAGTCCGGCTGCAGAGGCGATCTGCTTGGGCCAGTCCCTCCCTCTCAGCCCAACTCACCTCACAGGGTTGTTGCTGTGGGGAAAATAGGAGGAGGAAGGAGTATTAGGTATGTTCGCCGCCTTGAGTTATTTATAAAAATAATAATAAAGGTGGGATAGAAAATAAACAAATAAATAAATGAAATAAATCTCAGACGCCATTTAAACTCGCTGCAGAAAATGTCCCGAGGGTTTACTTATACGTGAAGACAGGGAACGGGAACATTATTTTGGTGTCACTAAATCTGATCGGTCTGCACTTCTGAATACCCTTGAAATGTTATTTCCAGCGTCAAAGCAGAGGCTTAGGATCCATTTTCGATCGAGGGAGTTTTGACCAAGAATGTGAAAGGCGAAACTGCCAGCTCCTTCTTAGTTTTTACATTCATTTCGGTGAAGGACGAGCGGCATCGAATCGGGCAAGGCAGAAGAGGCGGCACGTTCCCGTTAAGTCGTCTTCGTTGCTGGACAAAGCAGGCAGATTCAGGAGAAAGCCACGCTCATGAAGAGGATTATAGCCAGGCTCTGGTCGGTGTAAACCTCTTCCCCGGGAATTATCCCAAAAGATGTCCCGGTGGGATTAGGAGGAAACCAGCAGAGAGGGGCGTCATGGTTTTACGGCTATGTGGAAGACCGTTGGGTGGGCTTCGAAGCACAAAAGGTTCCCTATTTGCACTGTCACCAAGAAACGTGTGAATCGGTTCTGCTGCAGGACTATGGCCTGCTAAGGTTTCGGGGTAGGGAAACTCAATTCAAATATCTTGTTAACTTTCTGCCATCTCCTGAACATGTGCGCCAGGAGATAACCAGCATCGCTCGCCAATTAATCAACTAATCCAAACCCTGCGACCCCGTAAAAGGCGGAGTTGCCCATCTTGGCGCAACGTTCCTTGAGAGAACTTGCGCCTGAGCGAAGCTTCTTTCCATCAAGGCGACGCCTCTTCTTTGTCCCCAGAGAGAGAGAGAGAGAGAGGGAGAGGGAGGGAGGGAGGGAGGTGGTGGAGATCCAGGGAGGAAAGAGGCGCCCAAGGAAGGGCCACCGACGGGGCTATGAACCAGGTTATACCGCCTGCAGATGGAAAACGGTGTGCTCGTCGGTGGGTTGCTGTGTTCTGGGAAGCCCCTCGTCCTTCCTGCCAGGGGGGCGCGGTGCCGCCTCCTCTCTGGCCGAGAGAAGGGAAGCTCTCACCCCCGGCCGTTCTCCTTTGCCCAGGCTGGAAGGTTAGCTTAGCGGGCTGCCCGTCTTCAAGGAAAGGGCTTGAGGTCGGGGAGAGGCCTCTCTCTGTTGGAAGAAGCTCAAGAAAAGATGGGAGGGCGGACTTGAGTGTCGAAGCACACCAGAAGTGACATAGATTTGGGGGGGGGGGGATGTCTGGGTTGAATAAATGGATGTATTTATTGATATTCCATCACTTATTTTTTTTAAAAAAAAAATAGTTCCCCAAAGATATTGCGAGTCTCAGAGTACTAAACCAGAAAACCTAGAAGAATGAAATTGACCGCGTCTGGTTTTTGACTTCTTTGTCCTCTTTTCAGTCCCACCGCCTCAGCTTCCATCACCTTCCCCGCGTTGCAGAGGGCATGCAGGGGCGGGCGGGGAGATTTTTGTAAAGCTAGCTTGGAGTCGCAGCTCGCTCTCTAGTTCCCTGTTCATCTGGGTCACAGGCTGATAAATTCTTTAGCTCTTAATGAATCGCACAGCCGGTAGGGCTCTTCACTTCGCGGCGCAGCGGACTCCCGAGGCAACATGCAGGAAGCGTGGCACACCTTAGTGCCGCGGCCGCTTTCCGGCGCAAAGCCGGAATCCGAACTGCCCCGTCCGCCCCTCGGGCGAGTAACTCGGCCATAAGGACTCCGAGCCAGCCGCAAAGCATCTTTCTGCAGGAACTTAAGGAAGGAGTGCCAGGTCTAGACTCTCTAAACTGCATGGCTTTCTCACCTACTCGTAGCGCGGAAGATCAGCTTGTCGGTAGCAGGTCGGAAGCTAATCCGACCAATTTGAGAACTGAAAACAAAAGAACTCTCCGGATAAAAGGACCCAAACTCTTTTTTAGAAGAAAAGGTCCCACCGAAGGAGGAGTCGGTGTCTTTGAATTTACACCCACTGGAGTGGCGGGCAAAGCATAAGCAACGTTTGACCCAGTTGTCACCCCCAAATATACGGTGCCCATTTCCAGCTGACCAGAAAGCGTTTGGCATTTCCACCTGGGTTTTTAAAAATATTTATGACGATTATCTGAGTGACAGTCTGTCTGAACCGACGCGACCTTCTGTTATATGGCCTGATGGAAAGTCCTGTCTATCTCCAACGTTTGCCTGCCCTGGCATTCTAAATTCCGCCAAACAGAACAGTGTAGTTGTAGGTTTCGGATCCAGAGATAAACTGACTTGCTTTTCCGATTGCCTCATGAAGAATTGAGTCTTGCTGCAAAGCTTTCCTATCCTAGCATCATTGCACAACGACAAGGAGATTAAAAAAAATACCCTTTAGAACCCGTGACAATTATTCAGATAAAAACAAAACACGGAGTTGTCAAGATCAACGTGAATTTGCTTCGTGCAGTTTTTCAGGAGGAACTAGCATACCAATGCGGGTCGGAGGACGTTGCGGTTTGCAATAACCCTTGCAGAAAGTCCCGCGCTGTTGAACACCATGCTTCAGAACCACTTTCCTGCGTGTTAATTATGAAGCTCTTCAACATCCACCCCCAGCAAAGGTCTGGGAAAATCAATAGTTTGCGCGAGAACACGCGCTGTGGTCCGCATAAAGACCGGCGTAACATTTGCTCTTAAGGAAATAGTCCTGGTTTCCCACGGAAATTGATCCAGCTGATAGCGATCCGGTCAGAAAAAGACACGATCTGGAACTGAGGGTAGAGTGTCTTGCACATCACCTTACCTGATGGCCCCCCATTTCCTGCTAAAATGCCCCCTCCCGGGTTGGTTATTAGCAACTGGTATCCAAGCAGGGATGTTTCCACGGATCTAAGAGCTGCTTCCCTTTTCAGTGGGAACTGTTTTTGAGTTAGCTGTTTAGATCTGATTTATCTATTCACTGATTAACCGGCGAAGAAGCAATGACCTTGAATAAAATCCAGCCTAAACTAAGCACTTCCACTGATTGCGATTTAAGACAGTTTCAGTTTAATGGGCTTTCGACCAAGTAAAGAGGAATAGGAATGAAGATCCTCCCCAACCTCATTTGCAGCACATGTTGTGTGTCTGTCCGATTCTCCTTTTAAAAGTGGCTTGATTTAAGAAGTGTGTTACTTTGGCTGGAACCAGTCGGATCTAGGGGAAAATGGGTACTCTGCATTGATTTCAGTAGTGCTTTTTCCACATAGGATTTGGAAGTACATTCCACTAAGCAGCTGAGCGGAACTCTGTCCAAATGAATCGGTTTATATCCAAATTCTCTCACCAGCAGAATCGATTTTTTGAGATGAACGGCGGTGGGGTTTAGAGCAATTAATTGTTCAATCGCTTTGAAGAATTCCAAACTATTCATTCAAATTACAAATGCCGCCACAGTGCATTCGGCAGAACAGGAACAAAGGTACGGAACGGGAGGCAGACGCCACCACACCAGTCCCGAATAACAAATACTTGTTGTTCATCTCTGCTCTGTAATCTGCATCGTATGTACGTGCATAGAAAGGGAGCACACTCTTTTAAATAAAAAGATTAGCAGCAATCCACCTCACTCTGGACTCAACAACAAGTTTCCCTCTCTTGCCCTTGATTTGCAAAGGAAACGGGTTTGAAGGCCTGCAAAGGTAGTTTCCCAACCTCCTTAAGGATCGAGCCGCGCTTTTGCCGTTGGTCAAATGAAGCCACTGGCGGTCTCACGTGGCCCGAAAGGAAGCCAGCTGCGCTGCATTTCTTTTGAGGTCGCGGCGCTCAAGGACTCGCTTCAGAACGCTGCGTTGACCAAGGCAGGGCTATCCTGGTCTTCTCGTCTCCCCGTCCCTTACATCCTGAAAGAGCCGCCCCGCTGCTCGAGATCAGGAAGGCAGGAGCCCCCCGCCACCCCCCCGCCCGTTTCTGGGTCTTAAAGCAGCGGCGGGGAGGTGCATCTTCTGCTCTTCAGGAAACGTCGGCTTCCCTCTCCCCCGCTTGCCCGGGTGTAGTCGGAGGTCTTTCGCCATTACGGGTCTGGATGAGGCCCTGCGGAACTCCTCGCGCCGTGTTTGAAGGGGAAGAGCGATCCGATGCCTAGTCTTGCGCACAGCCGTTTAGAAAGTTGGGGAGGCTCGAGTTTTGTCCCGGAATGCGCCGAAACGGTCAGCTGCTGCGGCCCTCGGTCGCCCCGGCCTTGCCGCCTTCCTTCCGTCGTTCCTAAACCGAGGGAACCCGCCCAGCTCGAGGTAAAGCAGCTTGGCGAGGCTGAAAAGGAAACTCCTTGAAACGTAGGGTTCCCACGATACACCTCTCCACCATTAATTCGTGTTTGCTTTGTTCAACCTAGCTGGCTGCGGTGCCCCATGCAGCGAACCATAAGCTAACTGCTCGCCATGAATTCGCCTTATAGGGTGGATTGCCGAGTGGTTATGGTTGAGGTTGTGTCTTGGAAGCCCAGGCGCTAACAGCCTGTGAAAATCGCCCGACCCCTTGAGGAAGGGCGGCCGGGCTCGAACCAACTAGCTGTCTCGGTGCAGCCTCAAGTGAGGAGAGACTTCAACAATATAGAAGCCTCCCAGCAGTCGGCCCTGTGGATTGGGGTCTTTAAGGCCCGAAACCAGGGCAGCTAGTTCCACCGTACCTTGAACCATAAGCTAGTCAACGCATGTATTACATAACCCCAGTGGCGTTTATAGTTTAATATATTGTGAAAATGCAGGCCGTGGGTTTCACCGAAGGGTACTGTACGTTAGCGTGTGGGGCGAAGGTGAGAGTAAGGTAGAGGTAAAGGTTCCCCCTGCACATTTTGTGCAGTCGTGTCCGACTCTAGGGGCCGGTGCTCATCTCCCTTTCTTAGCCGAAGAGCCAGCGTTGTCCGAAGACGCTTCCACGGTCATGTGGCCGGTATGACGCGCGCGGAACGCTGTTACCTACCCACCGAAGTGGTACCTATTCATCTACTTGCATTTGCATGCTTTCGAATTGCTAGGTTGGCAAGAGCTGGGGCGAGTGTCGGAGCTCACTCCGTCATGCGGGGCTAGGGTCTCGAACCTCCAAACTTGCGATCCTGCTGTGTGATCCTAGCCTAGAGGGGCATGAAAAATATTGGAAATACAAGGGGGAAATTGGAATTAACATTATTTTTATATTCTTTACCTCTACGTCTACTTAGTTTCCTTGTTACTTGTGCAAGTAAGAGGTGTCTTAAGCCTAAGCAAGGGATCGGTGTATGGACTTATCTTGTACAGCCCGCTGCCCAACAAGCTTCCTCAGGTACATCAGGGGTCTTGGAGATGAAGCTGAAGTCCCTGTAGTTAAGGAAAACAGCCCCAGCAACACGATTTGCGAGAGCTACCTCGACCCTGCTGGGAAAGTTCGATTCCTTTAATTGATGAGACGGAATTCAGAGCCCAGGGATGTCACCTTGCAGCAGTCAAGAAGCTCTCTTGAGATCTGCCCCGCACAGAAGAAGGCTGAGATCTACTGTGACCCCGTTCCCCTGTTTGGAAGGACCTAGCAGAAGCCCTCCCTCTCCTTAGTCGTCTTTTCAGCCAGTTCTGGGGCTGATTAACCCCAAAGCACGCAAGAGAGCTTAGCTGGCAAATAACGCATTCCTACACAGGCCGCCACCACCCTCTTACTCCAGTTTATCTCGGAGGGAATCTCGGGTAAAAGTGTTTCTGACCGCAGCCTCGAATCTCAGATCCTGGTATTTCGGGTTGCCACGGTTTCAGAGATGAGAGCCTTCACGCGAGGGGACGTGAAAGCGGACGGCCAGACGGGCTGGATCCTCTGAGCGCTGCAGAGTCAAGAGGCTGCGTTCCCCAGCTCTACGCCGCAGTAGAACTCCCAGAAGTCGGGGGGAAGTTACTTCTGAGTAAAGAGGCATAAGGTCGTCCTGATCGAGCGGGAAGGAAACGCTAAGCGCTCCTTTAAATGGATCTCATTAACCTCCATAGAGGGCCATTGCTTTACAGAAGAGAGTCCGATCAAGGGTCTCATATTTAGAGGACAGGCGAAACCCACTTTAGGCAGGGACTCGTTGTTCTCGCTGGAGCCTGATTTGCTGCTAATGGCCTCTGGCTGGGACAGCGCAGCAAAACCAGGCAGGCTCCAGGATTTGGGTAGAGCAGCTTTCTGCAGCCGGGCCCTTCGAATATGTCGGGCAACTCCCCTAATTCTCAGCCAAGTTGGCAAAGGTTGGAAGAGGCTGCAGCAGAACAATTCCAAATAAGGCTGGAATGTGGAGACCCCGCATTCGGTGGGACAGCGAGGAGACAGGGACAGGATCGGGCGGCGGAGTCCGGGGTTCAGTTGTAGCCCCAGGCAGGCACCGCCACCAGCAGCTTTTGCAAAGCGAAGAAAAAAGGCAGGGCACCGGAGTCAGGCCGCCGCCTTGAGGCAAGCTGGGTTGGATTTCAGTTTTTATTAATCAAGCTGCTTAGCAAGAAGTCATCTAGCAAACTATGTAGAGACGGCTTCTTATTATACGACTGATTTTTCGGTGAATAGTGTGTCTGCTGTCTTTCAATCTATGGAAAACACCCAAAGCCACGAATCACAGCGCAAATTTTAGGATTGCCTCAATTCAGCCATTTCCCTCTCTCTCCCCGCAGCTCCTAACACCATCCAGATAAGTTTTCTCCAACATTGTGTTCTCTGGGTATGAGATTTCAGTGCCCATAATCCTCAGCCAGCATTTTCTTGGGTCACCTAGTTGGGGATTATAGGATGTCCTGTGCTTCAGCCTACATAGGAGATTGGAGGAGCTGGTCTAAATCAATTCATGGCTTAGGATAGAATATGCCAACAAATCTTAGCCCCACTGTCTGCAAGCCGCTTATGTTTCAGGTTTGATTTGGTTTGGGTTTGACTATTTTTTGTCCTCCAGCTTAGGTGGAATTCAGGTTTCTGACTCCCCAGAGATCTTGGAGAGAACAGTTTCAAATGTCAGATATCTGAGAAATTATTTCCTATCTTTTTACTTACGGTAATAAGTGGTAGCAAGAACATCTTCACTTGAATCCTGGTAGTAAGTGTGAAACTGTAATCTTATATCTGTAGAGTTTTATGATTGAAAGCCACTCACAAGAAAGATCAAACAATATGGTTGGGCTTGCAAGTAAAAAAAAGTTTCCTTCTCAGGAAAATTAATCAGAATGTTGCCTGCATCTTATTTCCCTGAAGAATTGCTGCTGTCATATGTAGTGCATCTTGAAAGAGGCTTTTATCTGTCAGCTGCAAATCACCCACATTAATCCCCTTTGCTTCCTTTTCTGATTTCTAACTTTTTAACTACACTGGCATGATGCCTTTACCACACAATGTTCGATCCTTTTACGTAGTATAAAATGCTGGGGTGAACCTTGGTGATGCTAAATATTTTGTTTTCTTTCATTGCCTTTCCGAGAGGAAAGTCAGAATTCAACATAGTCAAGTTAACATTAGTTTGCCTTTTTAACTGCACTTTCCTGTTTGAACCTGGTTGCTGAACATCCTTTGAACCTTTTACTTGCTGTCTGGCTTTTTATTTAGTATACTTTGGGGGGATCCACCCGAAGTCAAACAATTAAAATTCCATTAACTTCAGTAGGAGATGATTATGAATGTGCTTGATGCTTCAGTTTAGTTCTATGAGTTTTCAGAGGGTTTAGCTCTTGTTTGATTGTTTCTTTAATATTGGGCAGCATGCGAGAGATTAACAGTATTTAATATTGCATTTGAATTTTACTATATATGAACTCTGGACCAGTCACTCTCTCTCAGCCCTAGGAAGGAGGCAATGGCAAACCACTTCTGAAAAACCTTGAAAAACCAAGAATCGGACACAGTTCATATATATATATATATATATGAACTAGGATGCAATTTTATTTGCCTACAATGTTAATTTGGCAGCTGACAGTATTGTTATCTCCAATGAAATATGATTAGAACAGTGATATGAGTGTCCTAGTGACCCATTCCTATGGGTCTCCAATTGGTTATAAAGACAAGCACCCACTCATCTCCTTCACATGGCCAAACCAGCCCTCCTCACAAAAGAAAAAGATTAGATAGGTTCCCAACTCACTATTATGGACCTGGGAATGGAGTGATTGACTTATCTACTCAGCTGACAGCTTCATTTCCAGAGTCATAAGTGTCATAAATAGAATGCAAAAAGATGCTTGCACAACTAATTTCTCTTTTTCTTGAGCAGCAGAAATTCCAAGGGATGGTCTGGTTGAATGCTCTTGACCTGGGATGATTATTTACATATGATAGTGCCTGTTATAAGCCTTGATTCTGTAATATTATTGTTGCTGTATACAGTAAATCTGTTTTACAGCAGAACTCTACTTCCATCACCAAGATGAACCCATAATGATAATATGTGTCTGACTGTCATTATGGATACATCTTTACAATGAAAATAGGTTGTAATTCTATTGAAATTTGCACAGCGCAAAATCCAGATGAACTGAAACATTTGGAAGAGTGTTAACTGCCACTGAAATCAGTAAGACTCCAGAGCCCTTCATTTGTCTGAATGATGTTCCTAAATATTTGGCAGGTCCTCCAATTGTGCATTGCTATGAAGGAAATTAATATCCACTCTCTTTCTCCACTGGCCATGCCAAAATTTTAATTCCCTGTGATTTTCTTACTGAGTCAAGAGCTCTGAAATTGGTAGATATGGTAATATATCACATCTCCATTTCCCCCCAGTATCAGCAGTCAGTACTTTCTAAACTCTCCACAACAATTCTTCCATCTAGATGTCTTTATTTTTCTGTTATAGCATTTATATAGTGCTTCTGGAATATTCAAAGTTTCTTTTATGTACAATCAGAGGCATTTTCCAATGTGTCAAATTAGAATATTATCCATATAGTGCAGTGGGAACCAAGAGAGAGACAGAGAGAAGAGTTTTTCTTATGTCTTAAGGGTAAAGACTTGAATCAGGGACATCCGGACTCATCACATGCAGCCTGTTTCAGTGTTCTGAAATAAATCGGTCTCAATGCATGCAATCATACGAAAGTATCCCTAAACTCCCCATTCCTCTTTTTTAGTTTATGAACTAAAGGATTTATTTATTTATTATTTATTTATTTAAATTTGTATTACCGCCCATCTCCCCCACTGGGGGACCCTGGGCGGATTATGATCGCCATTATTGAACTCTTATATAGTAGTATTTTTTTTTCTCAGAATCAAAAAGTTTGAGTATCGGAGATACAGAAACGATAATTTTTAAAAATTTGACATGTCAGATAAGAAAGCAGAAGATAGGGGGATAAGAAGTTTGTCAGGGATCTGGATGTGTAGAAATCACCTATAAACACTTTGACAAAGCACAGCTAGTGAAGTTAGACAGAGGGCTTAGCAACAGGAGACATCTTTTCTGAAATTATTAGACTAGGCTGATGAACTTGATAAGAGGCCTAACATAAAGACGTTGATCCTTGCTGTGGCTGGGGAGGTGGATCTTAAACCATGTGAAGGAATGCATCTCTTTCATGAACCAAATCAGAAAATACTTTCAGGATATTATCAATAAAACCTCATAATGTTTGGATCCACTAACATGCTGGTAGTTTGAAAGAAACTCATTCAAAACAGCAAGCATTTTGTCCAAACCCATCCAGAAGCATCAGCCGAAATTTTTAAGAATGTTATTTTAAAGCCAGTGACCATATCAGCAACATTCCAAGGACAAGGAAAAGACTGCTTGATCTTCTCCCAGATGCTTTTTGCAAAAGGTACCCTTTGAAATCTAAGTTCAATTTCCAGGAATAGAATAGAATACAATATTAGTGTTTCATGGTTTAATAGCTTTCAAAAGAAATGTTTGAAAGGTAAATTAGAACTATGGGCAGAGGACAAATTTTTACTGGCCAGATTTTCTTTCAAAGTACCAAGTTAGTTTATACCTTGCTCTTAGACAACTAACTTGTTTCGTTTCCTCCCTGGGCATTCAGGGCCTATTCATTGCATTTCGCTACTTTTCTTTCATGTGGGGATTGATATGCTGGGCATTTTAAGCTGGGAACATTTCACTTTTGAAATGTAGACTCTCACAACCAACAGGAGGGAGCAGCATAGTAGTCCCATTGATCAACCTGCTCAGTAAAGGCTTTCTGCCTGGTCCTTTATCCATTCAGCTTCACCTTCCCTTGGCTCATGTGACATTGCCAGAGCTGCTGGATCCAACCAGAAGGAAAACTTTACTCTCAGCGTGCTTTAATATCAGAAATTTATACCTAGACATTTCTAAGTGCTGGGCTTGAACCTGACAGTAATTGGTCATATCAGCAAACTATGCTCTGCTTGAAGGGTGGTCAATTTTTCACTGTCTACAGTAATCCCATTTTCTTTTATTTTACTATTTTTAATTTTTGTACTTTGTATTCCCTGATTATATTGTACTTATCAGTATATTTGATTTTGGGCCATAAATTATTATTACTATGATTAATAACACCAACTGCTTTCTAGGCATTATGTAATGATTAAAAAAAGAAGGACACAGAGCCTGATGTTAGGCTTTTAGTCTAAAATCAAACCTGAAGGAAAAGGGAGGAGAATGAAGTTAAATGCAGGCACCAGGACATTTCAGTTACAGAAAGGCCAGGTGAAGTAGCTATTGGGGAGGTATGTTTGGGACAGAGGAGTCAAATACAACTGTTCCCAAATACAGCTGTTCCCAGCTGAGATGATGCCCTGAACTTCTTGGATTCTCCCTCAGCTGCAGTCTGTCAAAATATTTCTAATAAAGAACAGTCCAGGGAGAGAAGAAGCCAAATGTCTCCTTGTCCTCTTCAAGCAAATCCTATCTCACATCTTCCTGTAATGCACCATGGTGAATCACATCTGATACATTGGGGTTTGTGAGGTAATGTGGACTATGATGCTCTAACTCTTGTTAGCCTGTGAGTAGACAAAATGTAAATTAGATGCAGAAGTTGAACCCTGGAATTTATTCTATAGTGATGCCTTGCTTTCTATAATGAAAGGTTAAATAAACGCGCCAGGAGACAAAAGAGTTGAGGGACATTCTTGGCAAACAGGAATATAAATTCTAGCAAGTCAATAATGTCAGGATAGCAAAAGCAGCACTTCTTTCTGATTTTCTGTTTTGCTTCAGTCCCATGAAATATGCCTAAAGATTCATCTCTTCAGCAGTGGAAATATTCTTGATTATATTTTAATGCCATTAGTGTATATAATCTGAAAGAAGTCATCTTTAATCACAATCTTTGGTGAGATGGAAGATCCTGTTTTATAAAAACATAACTGCAAGCCTTCTTTGCACTCTTAATTGTTGAGAAGTGTCTCACTTATAATGCCAATATATTCCTGTTTTATAACAGGTATTTTCCATTCACTTATTTTTGTTTCCTCATATGGAAAATAAATAAAACAAAACAAAACACCTTGGCAGTCTTTTAAGCATTTTCCAGTCTGCTGTGTGCTTATGTCCTCCTTTTTTTATTTTGCTATTTATGTTGCATGAAGCACAATGAATGCTATATCACTATTATTTAATATAAAATTGCATAATGAATAAATGTCTGCTAACACATCAGGTTTGTAAGATAAAACATTGAATTGGCATGACTTGACAGATTGTCTTTCATGAGTATCAACAGTTTTTCATTTGCACTAAGTGTTCATTCTAGATGGTGTAATTTAATGAAGTATGAAACCACGATGGAAGCCCATGGGAGAGTCCATTTTAAAAGCTAAACTGTGTAACCATTACTCCATCAACAAATCAGGCCTTTTCCTTTCCCTGAATTGCAATGCAGGTTAGAGACAGATGTTTAAAGTACACCAAAGCAGCATTTATTTTCCTTCAGTTATTTAAGATTTAAAAAGGGCTTAGAGTTGGTAGCAATCTTTCAAGAGTCCGCTGTCCTGGCATGCCACTTGCTAAAGTACTTTCCATCTTCAGAGGCAACATTTTCCATGGATTTTCTGGGTAAAATTCTACCTCCAGCAGAAACTAAGCTGAACATGGGCAAAACTGTTTATGTTTGTATTTGTCTTTCCCACATAAAAATGTGGGTGTTGTAAATTCTTCACGGCATATTTGATTCTGTCCTTCTTTGTCTTGCTTACATGAAAAGCACCATGAACATCAAGGGTCCCTTCCTTCCTTCCTTCCTTCCTTCCTTCCTTCCTTCCTTCCTTCCTTCCTTCCTTCCTTCCTTCCTCTAACTAGTGGGAAGTCCCAGAGAAGCCCTTTCTGTTTTTTTTCTTTTAGAAAGTCTCTCTTATCTTCTGCTCACTGGAGGAGTTGTTGTATTCTCCAAACTCTGATAATAGCGCCTCCCAAGAGATTCCTAGCACAAGGGGAATAGCAGACAGATCTCAGATAGAAGAACCAGTTGATCATAAAAGAAAAGCAGAGTCACGCAAGAACAGATGACCTCCTAAGTCTGTTTAAGTTTCACGTTAAGGAGGACTTTCTAAGTACTGTAACTAGAATTCCAAGAACTGGAATTACTAAGGATTACCTGCTCCAGCAGACAACATTTCTGCTGCAGTGTTCAGTAGCATCTGAAGTTGCTCAAAAGGCAGTCGTATAGGAGTGCTATTCAAAGGCAGCACTGTAGGGGGAGGATCTTGAGGTATTAATATTGTACCTCTATGATCACACCTTCCTTAGTGTGAAAGCACACCATTGTCACAATAGCTCCTGGCCATTGTGTCATTCGCTTACGAGTCCTTTTGCAGGACTGTATGCAAACTTCAGAGGCAGAATTGCAGTTATTAAAGCCACTTACTTGGTTGATGGGACTTTCATCAGTTTTGGTCCTGAACAGTATGAAGCTTACCTGCTCAGTTCAACCGAGCCATTCACAGCTAATCCTTTGGCAAATTCTCAGATGAAGGTTTGCTCTTTCCTGTGTGGGAATGGTAAGTCATGCCCTTTTGGCCTCCAGCCCTGGCACCCAGACTGTTTACTTAGCACTGGGCAGAAAAGGTGAGGTTATTCTAGAGATCTGCTGGAGTGAGAGGCCATATCTCAGGGAGTGGTGACAGAGCAGCTCCCTGATCTCTGTGGTTTTCCATGTTTGCACTTAGGCCTGTGATCTGATTCCCCCTTAGCAAGCAAATTGTACAAACGTTTGCCTCCAAGCCCTCTCTCCAGCAAAACCTCAGGACTGTTTTCCCAGCATGGGATATTTTTCTTTCCCTTTTGGACTCAGCAGAAGCTGCAATGTGGCATGAAGTAAGGCGCCTGGGAGACTCCAGGGCTGCATGATGTCATGATGGATCACAGTAGAATATCAAGGAGAGAGTGGAAGACAACATAGGGCTGGGGGGCTTAAGGCAAGAGCTGAGTGGCAGCAATCAGATCCCCCAATAGGCAGGTTTGGATGGCATGTAACAAGAAAATGCACTGGGATCAGGAAATCTAATCTCTTTGTTTCTCTTGTTACACACCATTCAAACTTCCCAATTTACAGCTCAGTCTGATAAGGCCTTTCCCTTCTAGCTCTGTTCACTCAGCATCAAGCTAACTTAAAAGAACGCTAGCATAAACTTGGCTGTTCCCATTGCTTCTCTTGTATCTGTTCCAAATCCCTGATGAAGGATGTTGCCCGGATCGGGGAGTGTGGCCCTTGATATAGGCAAGGGGAGGGGGTCTTCCCCCTGGTTTGACTGCAGTTCTCTTTCAGCAGGTCATCAGCCAGCACAGAAAATATCCCCCAGTCAGGGTCCTGCAGCAGGAATGGGGGAGGCGAGACTTCAGGGTTCTGTTGGGCTTCACTAGGTTGATCTGTCTGTACCCTCATTCTGGCATCTTCCACATTTAAATAATGTGAACTTTAAAAACATCCAGGAAGACCCCAGGGCAGAAATAAGCCCAGATCCTGCCATGACTGTCCAACTAGCTTGTCCCACAGAGCAAGGTAACCGAAAAGGGCCAACCAGCCTTTTGCTTGGATGAGGAGGGGGAAGTGATTAAAATGGACCAATAGAGGGAAACTGACAAATAAGCCACAAAAACCCAGTTCAAATTCCTCATTATTTCCAAACAGTGCATTTCAGAATACCGTTATACAGAATAGTGCAAAGCCACTCCTCCCCAGAATAAAATGAAGGAGACCTGCTCCCCTCTGTTTTTGCTTTGAAAGTGGCAGGGGGAGGGGAACACGAAGGGAAGGGAACTGAGGAAATGACGTGCTAACGGAGAGGGCAAAGGCTGGGAAAGAAAGGGTTGTGATGGAGGACAGAGGTGGACAGAGGAGAGGGGTTATGCTCCTGCCCCCCCAAACACTCTTCTGATCACAACAGATGAGCTGACCTTGCTGCCAAGATAATGGATGCCAAAGCATTCAGATTTTAATATTTAGTTTAACTTAATTTATTCAATTTAGGCGCCACCCGACTTCAAACTTCAAGGAGTGATGGTAGGGTAGAATCTACTTAGGAGGGGAAAATGCTACTTTAAAACCAGTAGATCTAATGATGATTTGAAGCCATTACTCTCAAGCACTTCATGAGCTGAAGGGCATGCCCCTTCCTTGCACTTAACCATCTTCTCTGGAAACATCGATTTTCATCCTTGTTCCCCCAACCATGCCTTCCTCTCTTGCCCCAAGAACTGCAGCGAGTGCTTTTCCTTTTGCTTTTTGTTGTTACTCAACTTGTGCAATTGCAGAGTGGGGTGTGGGAGGAGGGGCACACAAAGCCCCCCCAGAGAAGCCCAGAGGGAGTAGCAGAATTTCATCAGACCCCACTCTACGCCACTCTAATTCCTGCTGCAGTGCTGCGATTGTTGGATGTTTGGGCTGGCAGCTGGGCATGTGCTAAAGTCTGAGCAGAAGAGCTGGGCAGGGAAGTCTGAGCAGTAAACCAAGTGTTTTGCTTATATCCTGAGTGCATGTGCCAAAATCAAGGCAACACCGTTTTGCACAATAGAGGCAAGATAGGGATCAGCAGCGGGAACAGCAGATTTTGTACCGGTGTCATTTTCTGCTGACTCGAGGATGATGAAGAGCACTTTGATTCAGAAGTAGAGAAAGGCCAGAAGACAGTGTCACGTAACTGAGAAGGGCAAGATTGGTGTTGTCAGGGAATGATTGTGTCATGCATGGTAAAGTGCAAGTGGAGGCAGTCATAGTTAATATCACCTTTTGATATTTCAGCAATCTAGCCTTCAAACTTGTGCCAGGTTGAAAATATTTCTTCTGCCAATCTAGATGGAGTGGCTTTTATTTCCCACAACCTTGCTTGAGACTTCCTTACCCAGAAGTGAGACTGTGGAAGATGTCACTTGTTAGTGGTTTAGCAGAGCCTGCCTATTTCCCCCTGCCTGTGCTTTAGAACAGCAGTCCCCAACCTTTTTGGCACCAGGGACCGGTTGTGGAAGACAATTTTTCCACGGACCAGGGGGGGCGGGGTTTGCAGATGGGAGCCAATCGCTCGCACCGGGGGGGCGGGGTTTGCAGGCAGGAGCCCTGCGGCCCACTTCCTAATGGACCGCGGCCCACAGGTTGGGGACCCCTGCTTTGGAACAACTCAGTGGGTAGAATTGATCAAATACACAATACCAGAATCCTGCTTGCCTATTATGGAGGTGAGGCTTCCAATTCAGATAGTATAGCAAAAATCTTTATTTTCCTCTTGGATAAAACCAGGACTGAATACAGTAGAACAGTTGCCACTGCCTGTTACAATGAGTAACTTGAAATGGAGTGATTTATCCCAGCTATTGATAATTTAAGGAGTACACGACCATCTATTTCCAGCACTGGATAGTCTTCCAGTAGATTGTGTTATGTGGCCCAGATCTGTTTCTACTCATTTGCCTCCCTTCACTTATCCAAAACCTCCACCTGAGACACCTTCCTCACTTGGTCTGTCCCTGTCCATCTGCCTTGATCAAACCAATTGTTCAATTGCCTCAGTTGTTGCATAGTCCACCACAAAACCAGGTAGATTGAAATCAGTTACCATTTTAAAAGTGCAGATTTAAATTGCTAACTTTCTAATTTTCCTGTTTTCCAACATCTACATATTTTGATTGGTTGTAATAACAATTAAAACAGAATTGTTTGCGGTTATATGGAATATTTCTATGATGCAAGAATATAAAAAATTCTGGTTATATTGTTAGATAACTGCTGTACTACAGAACTCATACAGACTTATGGGAGCAACTGTGAAATCGAGCATTTCTGCTGGGTTGTCTATGTACACATATAAGATAGGAGGCAATATCACTTACTGGAAGATTACGTTCCCAAAACTTTCCATAAGAAAAGCTACAGCTAGTACTGTACAGAATAGCATTTCTCTAGTCAATTACAGGGACAAGCAACATGATGCTGACATTTCAACAGAAGCATTGTTTGCTTAACAATGGTTTATTGAATAAATTGCAATTGGTTTGGTTCACAAAATATGCTAAGCTACAAAACCATGATTTACAAACTGCAATGTCTTGATTATTTAAATGATCTCTCATACATTTGTAGTGTTGCATTTATTTCAGCCTGGAGTCTAAGAACTCACAAAACAACAGCAGGATCTCTCGTTTCATATTTGACTATACTTTGGCCCAAAAAGCCACTTTTATTATTCCTAGTGTATTCTTTTTTACATAAAAAGGCAAATTTTAACTCAATCTGTTTGATAGACATATGGATTCATGTTTATTAAGACTTTAACATGCTTCTTTGTATTATACTGATCTAATATTATTGGTATAGTGGTTAAGGTGCTGGGCTAGAAACCATTGCCATAGAATTGCCAAGGTTGAGAAACACTGCATTGTACTATACTGTCACACAATCTCTATAAGAGGTCATCCTACTTTGGAAAAGAAAGGGTAGAGAGAGCCAGTTTGGTCTAGTGGTTAAGGCAACGGGCTAGAAACCAGGAGTCTGTGAGTTCTAGTCACGCCTTAGGCACGAAAGCCGGCTGGGTGACCTTGGGCCAGTCACTCACTCTCAGCCCAACTCACCTCACAGGGTTGCTGTTGTGGGGAAAATAGGAGGAGGAAGGAGTATTAGGTATGCTTGCCACCTTGAGTTGTTTATAAAGATAATAAAGGAGGGATAAAAATAAATAAATAAATAAATAAATAAATAAATTGTTTTTAGGAAGACTTAATATACTGCACATTAATCTTTAAACCTTATTTAAATACAATATTTGATTGGAATATCAAATTATAGTATTAAATCTGAATTTTAAATTCTAGTTTTACCTGGAAATATATGCTATTCTGTTAAAACTGATTCTTACAGTAGGATATTAAGTTAGCAGTATTGGGGAAAAAATACAGCATCATGGTATGTCTGTCTTCGTGATATTAATCTTCTGATAAGTAAGCTGCATCATGCACCCTGGAAAGTAAGAGATAATGGCCTACAATAGAAATATTCTTCATCTTATTATTTAGAAAAAAATATTTGAATACATCTGGCACATTCATTTGACAACCGTGGGGAAAAGGTTTTCTTTCCTGAAGGGATGAAATGGGTACTGGCCAATAGCTCTCATGACAGCAACACACACACCTGTTGAATTAGATTGTATCTTCCTTCCAAGGGGATGAGTCAAATTTCCCCTGAAGTAAAAAAAAGAAAGAAAGAAAAAGAAAAAGAAGAGTAGGAAAAGCAGGAGACAATTTTTTGTGTGTGATTGCAGTGGGAGAAAAGGGGTAATATATTATTATATTAACAGCTGTGGTAGTACTTTTGAACTGCCTTCGGTGTTTTGAACATTTTTTTTCTTCAGCTTCGTTTACACCCCATATAGTTAGAAAATTAACATATTAGTAGATACTCAAATACAGTAAAAGGAAAAAAACAAAGGACCATTTCTATTTTATATTGTTTAGTCTTCTAGGAAGATCATGAAATACCTTTTCAAAAAGGTATAGACAGGATTTTTCTCTTTCCAATAGGAAGTTGCTTAATACACTAAGAACATGCATCATTATTAGAATGACATAAACCTTCTGCAAAGGTTCAGTATGACTCCTTGTTTTCAGTCTTTGCCTTTCTGAAACATACTGTATGTTGTTGTGCCTTTGAGTCAGTCTTGACTCCTGGCAACTGCCTGGACAAGTCCCTACAGTTTTCTTGGCAAGATTTCGGAAGTGGATTGCATTGCCTGCTTCCTAGGGCTGAGAGTGTGTGACTCTCCCAAGGTCCCCCAGCTGGCTTCGTGCCTAAGGAGGGACTAGAACTCACAGTCTCCTGGTTTCTAGCCCAGCACCTTAACCACTAGACCAAACTGGCTCTGTTCTGAAACATACCTACCAATTAAATTGAAATTTCGCAGACTTGGTTGACTATTCAAGATGAACAATGGGGCAAAAAGTGAGTAAAAACAGTGTCAGGGACTTTGAATGAAAGGAGGGTGGGCTGGGAAAACTTTATCTCTAGACTGACATGTTCTGAAAAGAGAACAAAACTAGAGCTCAGATACTGTAAGTTGTTGCTAAGTAGGCTTAATGGAACAGAGCTGGATCTTTGCAGGAAAACAGAAGTGGTAGAACTTAGCAAACCAACCAGAGTATTTGTATAAGTTGGAGTTTTTGACAGATCTTTGAAACTGTACATACCAAAGACATTGTCTGTGTTCCTATGAACCTTTCAATGCTAGCCCAAGTAATATAGAAAATATAGAAAAAGCCCTTTCCAACAACTCCCTAACCAATTACAGACTGTTTCCCCTTACAGAAACAGGCAGCATTGATCTTCTCCTGCCTGTCGTCCTATTATAGGTAGTCCTCATTTAACAACCACTCATTCAGCAATGGTTGCAGTGTCCTGTGGTTACATAATCGCCATTTGCGACCTTCCCTGCCAGTTTCCCACAAGCAAAGTCAATGGGGAAGCTGGCAGGGAAGGTCACAAGTCGCTCCGGTAAGTTGCTCACACCCTCCCCCACTTGGCAGCAGCCAACGCCAGCTCCGCCGCACCTCGTGCCATGCCTTACCTGCCTTCTGGCCTGCTTGCCAGCCACCTGGGACTTGTTTAACAACCTGTGATCCATGCTTAACAATGGCAATGGGGAGTGTCGGGACTGCTGTCGCTAAGTGATGCGATCACGTGATGTTGTGCTTTATGACTGTATCACTTAGCAATGGAAATCGGACCAATGGTAATCGGTCTCAATTACCATCGTTAACTGAGGACTACTTGTGCCAATACAGAAAGAACTCTTTCTAGGATAATTTAAAGAAATAGTGGTACGGAGGTGAAAGTAGCCAGGGCCATAGGTAGCCGTCATTCTGGTCAGGAGTCTTCAGTGGCCTGTTCTTCTTAAAGATTTTCCAGTCTTTTTCCCTTGAGCAAATTGTTTCTTCCTATCTTTTTGAAAGTCTTTTGTCTTGTTAAGAAATAAAGATGTAAAGTAGAATTCTATGGAATTCCTCAGAGAGCAGGAAATCTGTTTCAAGGTTTCAGCATTCTTACCAACAACTGCAGTGAAACAACTGATGAGCACTAGGGCTCTCAATGTTTAAAAATAATCTCACTTGTTCGCATTTTATTTTACTCTTGTCTCATTCCTTGAATCTCACAACTGTGTGCCTATGAATTTAGTGTAAAACATCACATATCTGACAACCCAGACTCCAGACGTAGCTGTACTGGTATTGTATTCTGAGAGTTTCTGTATCTATGAGCCGTACGTAAGCAAACTCCATCATGCTTTATAAGGCAAGAGTGTGTACAAGCAGTTTCAACATTGGGATTATTGTCCCAAAATGTTTGTGTGTCTGTGTGTGACAGGGAGAGAATATATATAAAAATTGGAGACTTCCATGATATCCAACTTTCAACCCTTATCTCAGCGTCTGGAGCTTTTCCCATTATTCAACATTCATCCAAGCAGGGATCAGAAGTTCAGAAAATGAAATGCTCATTTTTTTAATCTCAAGAAATTAAAACGGATTTGCTTTATCTGGCTTCTTTCCTTGTCATAAAGAATTATAGCCTGCCACTCCAACGACAGGCATTATTTGGCTTTTATTTTAAGTCAGAGAATTCAAGGCAGGTTTTCTTTTCAGAGTCAAAAGTGATATAATCCTGCAGAGCTATCTACAGGTGTTGAAGTTTTCTTAGAGTGTGCATTTAGTTTTGGCCTATACACAGACTTCAGAAAAGAGCTCGATTTGACTTGAACCATATGAGAGGCTGCACAATATAGTCAGATTCCAATCCAAAGCAAAATTTGTCTGGACATTGATTACTGTGGGAACAGCACAAACAACTATACCTTTTTAAAATAATCATTTTCATGTGCAGGGGATGCTTCTCAAGGGATGAAGTTTGCCAGACTTCAGGGAAATAAATGCTCAAATTTTGAAGATAGAATTCCTTAAATCGTGTTTTCTTTTTTAAAAAAGGAAAGTACAGCACCTGCAATTTTGTTGGCTTGGGATGGAATTAGATCACAAATTAATTTATTTATCTATCTATCTATCTATCTATCTATCTATTTATTTATTTATAAGATGTATATGGCCACCCATCTTGTAAAACTCAACTCTGGGTGGCTCACAACAATAATAAAACCAAAACCAGGAAAAGCAAGAAAACTAGGTACATAACCCATCATTTCCAACCCATACAATGCCTGAGCATCCCGCTTCCGCATTCCAGTGACTTGTAGGTCTAGCAGTCTTTTCATGGAGATAAAGGGAGATAGGTACAAAACCATCATTGCATAAAATATTTTGATGTGGAGATGGTCCCTAAAATCTTTGACTACAGACTGGCCATTATTTGACTGCATTCCTCTCTCCCGTTTGCTCCAAAATTTGATTCCAACACTTAATGACTTATTTAAGCTTTTTTTCCCCAGACACAGTGTTCACCTTTCTTCAGTGCTCAGGAACATGGAATTGCACACAAAACTTCCTGAGTATCCTATTTCATTCGAGCCACTTAGCAGGGCAGTAGTTTGAGCACACCAAGCCATAAAATTAGTCCAAAGCAACCCAACTTGATTTGGATTGCTCTAGATCTCATGTACATTTTTCATACTTACAGTACTTTAAAAGTTCAAATAAAAAGATGATTGACTGAATTACCAGCAATTACTGAGCCTGTCTCCATATCTCCAAAGGCCTTCTGAATCTGAGTAAGTGGCCTTATAGATATAAAACCCATCTGAAAAACAGGAGTGCCCAGGCCATGCTCCCCTTGGCCCTCAACTGGTGGATCCCCCGGTTTCTTTACCCCATCCACTTGTGAAAGAAAAGCAGGCACCAGTAGCTTTCCTTTCCTTGAGTGGGTTGTTGAGAACAGGTGATTTCCATTGGTAAACCTTTGCATGCGCTCCATTGACTCTCCTCTTGTACTTGACTTGTCCTCATCTGGTGTGTCCACTGGTAAAGAAGTCAGGAAAAGACAAGGCCACCATTTTTTCATTCTTTCTGTCACTTGGATTGGAAGGGGTGTTGGGGTTTGCGTGTTTGAGAATTCTTGAGAATGGGACTCTGACCCGAGCAATGATCAGTGAAGCAGGTTTAATAACTATAACAGAAAGGAGATTTACAGGAAAAACACGGCAGGAATAGACAAGAGGAGACTCCAAGAGTATGTGGTTTGTGTGTGTATGCCTGGCAAAGACAGGCAGAGGGAAGTGACTTCAGATTAGCAATCCCTTGAACAAAGGGCAGACAACATGATAGACAAAGAGGGGACCCACAGAGTCAATCCTGACCTCTCTGTTATATCTCTCGTCACCAGTAGGTCATGAGCTACTGAAGAGAGGGTGCCATTGGATTTAGACCTCCAACAAGGGGAATCTAGCAGAACTCATGTTAATTTCACCTGGTTTTAAAAAAGAAAAAGAAAGGTCTAAGGTTCAATGAGTGAAAATGTGGAAGGAAGGAAGGAAGGAAGGAAGGAAGGAAGGAAGGAAGGAAGGAAGGAAGGAAGGAAGGAAGGAAGGAAGGAAGGAAGGTCCAGGATTTCACCAGTCCATCAGTGAAACAAAGTCAAAATTAGGCTTCCCAGGAGAGGGGGCAGGCAACCCAACCATGGAGGACAAGCTGCCTGTGAAGCAGCATTCCTGCCACAGTACAGTAACTGGTCCAGCAGGAGGCTCTTGCCTATAATGAAATGAAACACAGCAGGTGAACCAGACAACACCACCTGTGTTGGCACAAGACAGAAAACACAAGTTTGATGTGGAACAGGAAAAGATGGACAAAGGTTGGCCTCCTGGTGGGCTGCAGTGAGGTAGAGAATGACATTGTGCATTCCTGCCCTCAAGAAATGGCTAGTGGCCCATACTCCTGCTTGAGCAACCTGGCCATGCAGATTAGCCCTTAAGGTGGGCAGGTAAGAAAAGAGCAGAGAAGTACTACTCTCCACCATTTGTTAGCGGACATATTTTTTAAAAAAAGTTCCTATGTACTGCAATTAGGTTATCTTTATTAGTAAGATAACCCAGTTTTTGCATGCTCACAATGAACTGAATTCCACTGCCTTCAATGAGACTTTTCTTATTACCTTTTTGAGTACTGCTCCCTAGCAGTGCAATTCTATGACTGCTTACTCTGAAATAAACCTCACTCTGTTCAGCAGTGTTTACTGTAGCATAAGCCACAATCGGTGAATCAGACGTGATTGTCATCTGACAGTATATGGGTTTTCATTGTGTTTGATTTCTTCTAAAGAGTTTATGTATAATAGAGCAAATTGATCAGGAATGCTTCAAGATTAATACATACTGTACCTACGTACGTACGTACATACATACATACATACATACATACATACATACATACATACTGCTGTTGCAAACTTGCTGCAGCCTTCAACAACTTCTCAAGCCAGAAAACAGTGAGGGACTTTCAGACTGAAGTCTTGCTCCTTCAATATCGACTGAGAATGCTTCAGTGGTATTAAGGGGGCTGCATTTTCCAAATTTTCTGAGGCCTGTCTCAGCCACTGGAGTGTTGCTTCTTTCCCACAGTGTGCTTTCCAGATGTGTTGGATTGCAACTCCTGTCACCCCTCAGCCAATGGTCAGACTGGCTGAAGAATGATGACAGTGTAGTCCATCTAATTTGGAAGACAGCCATTTGGAGAAGACTGCTTTATTGGTTTCTATTTAGGACTAACATGTCTGGACAACAGAAATGTGACTGACCATTTGATGAAAGCAAAGAGATCTCTTTGCTGTCATGCAGGGGTCCCCAACCTTTTTGGCACCAGGGACCGTTTTCAAAAGATGATTTTTCCATGGACCGGGGGGGCGGAGTTTCCGGGATTTCCGCGGATCGGGGGGGCAGGGTTTCCGGGATTTCCGTGGACTGGGGGGCGGGGTTTGTGGACGGGAGCCAATTGTGCGCACCAGGGGCGGGGTTTGTGGGTGGGAGCCAATCACAAGCACCGGGGGCGGGTTTGCGGGCAGGAGCCAATCGCACAGAAGGGGGCGGGGTTTGCAGGCGGGAGCCCCACGGCCCGGTTCCTAACAGGCCGCGGCCCACTAGTGGGCTGCAGCCCACAGGTTGGGGACCCCTGATCTAGGGGTCATCAAGATTTTTGCAGCCCAGATATGGTAGCCCTAGTTTCTACCCTTAGCTGATCTCCCTGAAATAGGTACTAGTGTTTTTATCCAGGGCTTCCTAGTGGCTAAAACTCACCTCATTTTCGAATTCATCCAGCACCTTCCAGTATTTCTCAGCCTCAGCTGCTACAATGTGGATAAAATAATGTTGACGGACTTAGAAGGGCTGTTGTGGATCCCTGAGAATATAAATGTGAAGTTTCTTGAACATCTAAGTACTTTACAGATGCTTAGTTGTTAGTACTTAAAATCATTTATTGCTTAGGCTACACAGCTGTCAGTTTATGTGGGAATGACAAATAACAGTATGTGAACCTAATGTACTAATTCAAATAACCCACAGCACTGAGAATCTTCAGAATTCCTCTGGTCTGAGCAATCAAAAGGGAACTAGTTGTATAACACATAGCCAATTAAAATCCCTCCAGAGAAGAGATGAACCATGAGATGTTCCGTTTTCCATCCTAGATCCCCAGTTCGCTGCCAAATACATTATGCACTGAGTGTGTGGAGGTACATAGTATCATTTCTGAAGCTAAAGGCAACTTTGCTGCCAATAATACACAGAGCTTCGGAAAGGCGGTAATTCCTCATTTAACCAATGCCAGTTGCGAGGACTTGGTGCTCAGGAATAATCCCTCAGGCCAAATAAAATACAGAATATGTCTGTGGTGTGGTCGTCAGCATATTGTTACTTCCCGGCTGAGTGACAGAACACATTCGGCAAGGAAGATAGATGTCTCCAAGCTGCCTGCCAAGTTCAGTGAAAAAGGGCTTTTCTTGGACGTTCTCTTCTCTGTGGAAAAATCTTTCCTGTTTTCATTCCCCCAGCAAACATTTAATGAGCTGTGTTTTACAAACCTATTAAAGGGGCTGTCTGAAACTCATCTTCAGATATGTGGAACATTTATTTTTCTATCCTGATATATGTCACAGAATATTGAAACTGATAGCTTCTTCTCAGCAGCTAAGCAAAATATAGAATCATAAAATGGAAGACTTGGAAGGGGTCTTGGTGATCATCTAGTCCAACCCACTGCCCCGTGCAGGATTCCACAGCTACAGCGATCCCTAACAGATGGCCATCCAGCTTCTGATGGAATATTTCCAGCGAAGCAGATGCTATCTGTTCCACCACCTGAAGCAGTTTGTTCCAGTGTTGAACATCTTTCACCATTAAGGTGTTTTTTTCCTGATAACCAATAAAAATTGGCTTCCTTGCATTTTCCTTCCTTCCTCCTGAAGTAACACAACCCAAATCTGCCCCACCTTCTACATGGCAGCCCTTCACATACTTGAAGATAACCCTCATGGCTCCCTGCAGTTCTCTCTTCTCCAGGCTAAACATACCCAGTGCCTCCACCTATCCCTCATTAATTTTTTCTTTGAGGTTCCTTATCATCTTGACTGATCTTCTCCAGACAAACACACAACAGTTTGTCAATGTCTTTCCTAAAATACAACTGGATGTAATATTTTACAGGTGGTCTGACCAAAGAAAAATAGAGAGGAATGATTACTTGTCTTTATTGTGACACTATAGAAGTATAGAGGACTGAATTTGCTTTTATTGTTGTTGTTGTTTTGGTTTTGCAACTGAATCATATTGTTGGCTCATGTTCAGCTTGTTGTTGTTTATTCGTTCAGTCACTTCCGACTCTTCGTGACCTCATGGACCAGCCCACGCCAGAGCTTCCTGTCGGCCGTCGCCATCCCCAGCTCCCCCAAGGTCGAGTCCGTCACCTCCAGAATATCATCCATCCATCTTGCCCTTGGTCGGCCCCTCTTCCTTTTGCCTTCCACTTTCTCTAGCATCAGCATCTTCTCCAGGGTATCCTGTCTTCTCATTATGTGGCCAAAGTACTTCAGTTTTGCCTTTAATATCATTCCTTCAAGTGAGCAGTCTGGCTTTATTTCCTGGAGTAAGGACTGGTTTGATCTTCTTGCAGTCCAAGGCACTCTCAGAATTTTCCTCCAACACCACAGTTCAAAAGCATCTATCTTCCTTCGCTCAGCCTTCCTTATGGTCCAGCTCTCGCAGCCATAGGTTACTATGTGGAATACCATTGCTTTAACATGTTCAGCTTATGATCCACCAAAATTCTTTTCACATGTACCACTACCCCCATATGGTCTCCCCTATCTCCATCCTATACTCACCCCTTTGATTTTTCCTAACCCAGTGAAGGACTTCGTATTTGTTCTTTTGAAATGTATCTTGCTAGTTTCAGCCCATTGTTTCAGCTTGTCCTGAGTCTCTTGAATCTTGACACTGTTCTCTAAGTAGTCACTATCTTTTCTCCCACAGATTTAATAATCCTATTTTCTAACTGTGTGGCACATGATCCCTCCTTCCAGCTTGATACTGAGCCACTGACATATATCCATTGGGTTGAATTGTTCAATCAATTTTGAATGTATCTAATAGTAGCATAGTGCACTCCACCTTTTGCCATCTTCACATTTAGGATTTCATAGGAATTCGTCAAGGTTTTTTTCTGAAATAAAGATACACTATGTCCACTGAATTCCCATGGTCAACAAAATTTGTAATTCTATTTTAAAAAGAGACTGAGATCAGGTTGGTCTGGCATGACTTGTTCTTGGTAAGCCCATGCCAGTTCATGCCAAGTCGTGCATTCTTTTCTAAATGCTCCAACTATCTAACAATCTGTTGCATAGACTATGCAAACTCCTCCAAAACACTTATATACAACTGATCTGGTCCTAGAGACTTAAACTCATTCATGATAGCCAAGTGTGCCATCTCTTTACTTGCCTTGTCTTGCTAGTTTCTCCTTGTGTCAGTTGTTATGCTTAGGTTCATTTGAAAACAGTTCTGTTTTAAGGAGAAAACAAAATAGGAGTTGAGGAATTGGTCTCTCCCCATCAGCTGTTACCATCCACCATCTTCTCTAAACAGCAGGGCCATCTCCTCCTCCTCCTCCTCCTCCTCCTCCTCCTCCTCCTCCTCCTCCTCCTCCTCCTCCTCCTCCTCCTCCTCCTCCTGGAAATAGCCACAAAAACTCTTTTGTTGCTTTTAGCTTTGCTTGCAAGCCTCTCCATGTATGTTTTAGCCAACCTGACTTCCTTCATGCAGATTGTGGCTACTAGCTGATATGCCTCTTGGTGATTATACTTGTTTTCCATTTCTTATACATGTCCTTAGTGCAGTCAGAAGCTCCTTATCATCCATAATAATTTCCTAAGCTATCCCAATTCTTTTTCTCATTGGAGTGGTATGTGATTGTACTTCCAGTATCTTATTTTGAGAAGTTCCCAACCCTTCTGATTTCCCAGTGACCTCAGGATTTCTGTTAATGGGATGCTGCCCAGCAATTTTCTAATCTTATTGAAATTGGGTAATGCATCAAGTTGATGGTATACAGTATGATTATTGTTTTGTATTGTCTTAAGCTTAGATTGTTAGTTACCGTAAGCCACTCAAAGATTTCAGCAAGTGAGGTCTTGACATAATGAGTGACATAAAAATAATAAACGTCTTGTATTTTTGTGTCCATTTTTGGGTGCCTCCATATCAGGGGATGGGCCACTCTTGGGGAATATACTCTCAGTAATTTTGTACTAATTCCACCTTCTAGCCCCCTGTTCTTAACCCCAATGCCTTGCCATTGGATTCTTGGTGCTCCTGGTCTCAGGCTGCTGCTGCTTAATACCAGGTTGGTTTGTAATAAGGCTCTCCTCATTCAAGATCTTATATTGGAAGAGAGGGCCAATCGGGATTGTGTTACTGAAACCTGGTGGGCATGGAAAGCAGACTTCCTCTTTCAGACATGTGCACACATGCACACCCTCCAAATTTTAAGTGTGGCATCAGCTGTGATCTCAGGGGAAGAGGCTATTGTTATTCAGGAGACCCTTGTGGCTGTCAGAGTTGCCACCCTGCAGATAACCAAATGTGAGACCCTACAGTATTTGTGAAGTTGAGCTCAAGGGAACAGATGCGGTTCCTGATTCTGTACTGATCTCTCTGCTGCAGGGCATCATCCCTGCCTGAGCTGCTTGATTCAGTTGCTGAGTTGGTGGAGTTTCCTAGGTTTATGGTCCTGGGGGACTTCAATCCTTGGGCACAAGTCTGGAGTAGCTCGGGAGTTTATGACAATCATAGCCACCATGGACCTATCCCAAGTCATCAAGGACATGATACACAGTGGGATCACATGTTGGGTCTGGTTTTTGCTCAGGGCAGGGGTGACATGATCTGGAGTTGGGGGATGTTTCTGTTTGTCCCTTGTGATAGACCATTCACTCTTTGATTGCTTTGGAGTTCTCCCTACACACTCTCTACTGCTGGGAAGCAGGACCTATTTATCTGGTCCATCCCAGATAAGATCACCAGCAGAGCCACTGTGAAGATTTTTCATGGCATCTGCCAGATAAAAATCACTTGTGTAAACTTGGACTCTGTTCGTGCAGGTCCTATGGATTTGGCTGAGGCATGGTCTAATTGGTTATCTGGGAAGAGTTTGACCTTGTTGGCCCTGAAAAAGTAGACAAGGTCCTTGAAACTGTGAGTGGATCCATGCCCCTCCTAGTTGGTTAAGGCCTCCTAAGAGGTGGGTGGTGGCTGGGTCTATGCAGTGGTGAATTCTTCCTTGAGAGATGGAGTGGTCCCACCTGTGTTTAAAGAAACAGTGGTCTGCCCTCCTTTCTAATTTCTTACCTGTCTCCAACCTTCCCTTTTTAGAGAAGGTTGCTAAGAGGGTGGTCACACTGCAGCTCAAAAAGGCCCTGGATGAAGTTAATTAATTGGATCCCTTTCAGTCAGGTTTCAGACCTGGGTACAGTATGTAGACAGCATTGGTCCTGCTTGTTGATGACCTATGGCAGGACTAAGATGGAGGTGGTGCATCCATCCTAGTCCTTGATCTCTAGCAGCCTTTGATATAATTGATCATGGTATCCTTCTGGACCTACTCAGGGGGTTGGGAGTGAAAGGTAGGATGTTGTGGTGGTTCTCCTCCTTCCTCCAGGGCCAGTCGCAGTCAGTATTGACTGGGGAGATGGATAGGAGAGATCTGGCCCAACACCATTCATTTGTGGGGTTCCTCAGGGCTTGTTTTTTCCCCAGTTCCTGTTTAACATCTACATGAGACTGCTTGGTGGGGCAATGTGTCAGCATGGGGTTAGATATCATCAGTGTGCTGATGATACTCAATTGTACATCTCAGCCATGAGCCTTCAAGTGATGCTGTCTTGGTGTCTAGAGGCTGAAGGGGTCTGGATGAGGAAGACTAGAGTCAGACTTAACTCTCATAAGACCAACTGGGTCCAGGGATTTCCTATCTTTGTTTTAGATAGGATTGCACTACTGCAAACAGAGCTGGTGCACAATTGGGGAGTCCTCCCAGACTCATGGCTCCTGTTTGAAGAGCAGATGGCAGCTGTGGCTAAGAGGGTCTTTGCAGAGTTCCATCTTCTGCATTAGTTTTGTCTACTCCTTAGCCTCTACTAAAGCTCACTCATGCCTTAGTCACCTCCCATTTGCATTACTGCAATGCATTCTGCATGGACTGCCCTCGGTGACCACTTGGAATCTTCAACCGGTCCAGAATGCAACAGCGTGGGTAGTTATGAGTATATCCCATATGCCCATGTAACACTTCTATTCTGTGAGCTGCACTTCTAGATGCAATTCAAGGTGCTGGTTCTTAACTGTAAAGCCTTTAATGGTGCAAGACCAGGTTACTTGTGGGACCATTTATCTCTAATTACACCTACCTGCCCACTGAGCTCTGGCAGAGTTGGCATGCTTCGGGTCCCGTCACTTCAGGAATTGAGCCTTCTTTGATGCTGCTCCCACCCTTTGGAACAGCATCCACCCTGAGATTCAGTTAGCCTCAACCCTGTATGCCTTTGAAAAGGCATTAAAGATCTGATTTTTCTTTAGATATTGGGTCTGGGTCATCATGGAGATGTCTATGTGGTCGCTAGAAGTAAAAAATGACTTGATGGTACATAATCAATCAATAATCAATTGGGTCTGGGAGTGATATGACCAGTTGGATGATTCTGCCCCCCCCCCCCCGGCATTTATGAGTTTGCATGTCGCTGTTTTGGTTTATATTTTCCATACTTCATTTTATTATGTGATTTTTATTGGTCTTCTCCTCTATTGGATGTATGCCACCCTGAGTCATAAACTAAGTAGAGCAGCTATATAAATAGATTCGATCAATCTACTGTATCTATCCTGTATTTGGTGTCACACTATTTCATGGACTGTCTTCTCCATCCTCACAAGGTTCAATTTAAAGGCCTCTGGATCAGGTCCTGAAGGTGCCCCCCAAGCACATTCTTCCCAGGTCTCATGAGGTGCAGCCCATCCTTTGCCAGGAGTTGCTCATCATGGAAACACATCCCAAAATCAAAGAATCCAATCATTCTTAAGGCAGTTTTTCCCCCTGGTTGGTGATGTGTGGAGATCACAACACTAGAATTTTGGCTGAGATGGCTGGGAACACATCTGGTGTGCCAGGCTGGTGAAAGCTGTCTTTAACAGCCTAAGTAGGACTTAGATCAAGGAACTATCTAATCCACCACCTGCTTTGAAAGCAGGTATAGAGCAGATCACACATAATATACCACCTCCTCTGTTTCTTCCTAACAGCCTCTGAATTTGGAGGTTCTCTGTGGTCAGTAACTATTAATATTCCCACTTCCATTCCTATTTACTTTAACACTATCAGCTAGTAGAAACCATCATACCTTGTGGAAAATAATATATGTTGTCAGAAGAAATACTTTCTCTTGCTTATTGGCAGTCTACTTCCAGAATTTCAGTGACTGAAATTCTTTATTCTTTCTACTTTCTGCATGCCAGGACGTACTTTAAAAATGTCTTTGCTTTCTGTTTTCTAGGCTAAAAAGCTCCAGATGTTTTAGATGTTTTGCAAAAAAAAGTGCTCCAGACACACTTTCCCCTTATTTATCACAACGTGTGTCATTTGCACTGTAATTAAAAAGTGTATTCCAGTTTAATGAGCTTCTAGCTTTTTTGCAACTGACTCAACAGTATGATTTTATGGGCAATGTTTGTAAGAGACTTGAAGCTGAAACAGACTGTCCTGCTGAGCTCTTGATAAGGTCAATATGTGAGCCAGACATTTCCTGAACCCCAGTTCAATCTCTGAGCATCTCTTCAACACTGGCTGTCTTTTATAGGCATCACAAAAAAGGAACTGTATAAAGTATATATCTGGTTTTTTGTGTGTTTTATATCACACCACTGGTATTCAGTTTTATTTTTCATTTATTGGTGCTGTATTTTAATTTTAATTATTTTAGTAAAGTAATTCAGAAAAGAAACATGCCTCAGAATAAAAAGAGTATGCTCATGAATCCCTACTTGGTATTTTATTTACTGCACTAATATATGGAAAGTAGAAGTATGTACAATAATGGTATAAGATAAAGAATACTTTGTTTTCATTGTTATTGCCTTAATTCTTGTTTATTGCAGTATTTTAATTAAATAGTTTCATGAATTGGAACTGAACTATTTTGGTTTAGGCATGCCAGAGCTAACCCCTTTTTTGTCAAAACTGAGACCATGGTAAAAAAATAAAACTTCCTTTACAGCTGAACCTAAGTTGAAAGCAAACAGAAGTTTAACAGTTTGATTTCTTATTCACAATTCTTTTTTTTTGGTAAAGTTTTTTATTATATTTGAAACAAAGATAAGTAAAGGTAAAAGTTTCCCCCGCATATTTGTGCAGTCGTGTCCGACTCTAGGGGCCGGTGCTCATCTCCGTTTGTTAGCCGAAGAGCCAGCGCTGTCCGAAGACGCTTCCACAGTCATGTGGCCGGCATGACGCACACAGAACGCTGTTACCTTCCCACCGAAGTGGTACCTATTCATCTACTTGCATTTGCATGCTTTCGAGTTGCTAGGTAAAAACTACAAAAACAAAAACAAAAAATTACAAACAAAAAAGAAAAAGAAACTAAAAAGTGTGAAACACAAGAAAAAAGAATTTTGAAAGATTACATACAAAGGTGACTTTCAACTTTCAACAGCAAGAATATACAACAGTTACCATAATCAAACCCTTTCTCTATGTCAAACCAAGATCACATTATTTCCATACATCCTTCCCTTAACACATATACAAATCACTAATACAATTGCTCTTTTCCCTTATGTAAAAAAGAAAGTATATATATATAAATTTCTAATTCAGCTTCCCTCCTCCATAAAACACCATCCATTTAATTATTTCCTTCCTACCACTGTTCTGTATGTTTCTGTCTGCTATAATAAACATCCAATTATAAAAACAAATAAATTGTCTGCCTTTATAATTAATAAAACTACAACAGTCTTAACCCTATTAAACCTGAAGAACAATATAAATATTATTATATCTTATCCATAGCTTTTAAATCTTACAAATCAAAAATCCTGTAAATCTTAGTCCAAATCATTAAAAAAGTGACATCATGATAGCCTCATTATCAGTCCAGTTACATATTCTTAATTCTTTACCCCTCCTCAAAATATATCAGAGCATTTACATATTTCCCCATTACACATGAGGCATTTTCTAAATATAAAAATTCCATAGCCCAACTGCCCCCAGAGATACAGACTTCTCAGCAGAGAAAAAACTCCCACATATCATATTCTCTTCTTTCCCATAACACTGATTCAGATAGTCATAACATTTCCCCAACATGGCAACTCCTTGTGCAGTTTTAAACTCAGACTGTCTTTTTAACCCCTTCAACAGCAAACCACAATCTTCAGCTGGCATTACTTCAGTCTCAGTAACAGCAACAAAATCTTACCAAAATCTTCATCTTCCATTATAGCATTTCCAGCTAGATGACACATTTTAGCAATAATCTCTTCTCCAATGTCCCAAACACTCTGCAAAATGTCTTGACAGCACTCTGAAAGGATTTCTTTAAAAGTCTGTTTACGTTCACAATGGAATTCTAAGAAATCTTCTTTAAAATCTTCCATACTTCAGGCAGTAGATAAGGCACCCCCTAAAAAGTTAACTCACAAAAATAAAACTCACAGAAATAGAAGTTAATGACTTAATGAAAACCTTCCGTCTGAAATTGATAAAAGAAAGTATACTAGCAAACAAGTCCCAGAGAGAATGAACAGAAAGATAAAGATTTAAAACATTTAAACATTTAAAGCATCAAATCCAACATGTAGGAAAACAATCCATCCTTTAAATGTAGTACTAAAAATAGTAACGGAAAGGCAGTTATGTTTTTTCAGCCCTCATTACACTTTAGATGGGAAAACAAGCCAAAACTTTTTTTTAAAATTAAAAATATAATCCAAAAGTAACAATGATCACCAAGAGATTTCACTTCTTCTTACTGTAAAAAGCTTCTCTTAGGATACAAAACTTAAAAGCTAAATTGGGTGCTTTAGAAATGGGAAGGCAGAACTTACTGCCCCTTTAAGAGAGGCTGCAGCACGGCTCGGAAAAGGATGAAATCCCAGCCTCCCAGTGAAGTCTTACCGTTCGATCACGGACACTGTCCACGCTCTCCTGGCTACAACTCACTGTCTGGAGGACAAATGGGTCCCAGCGTTTTCCTTTCTCCGGAAATTGCTGTGGGCTACAGGAAAAGCCTGCCTGTGCCTGGAAAAAAAATGCCACTATGTCAACTCTGCTCACGATGCTCACGAGCAAGGCTGTTTGGTTCGCCATTTTCCCACCGGAAGTCCGATTTCTTATTCACAATCCTGAATGGAAACAATCAGGTCCTTGCTCACAATATGGCCAAAGAGAAGTGGCAGATGGGGGGTGGGGGAAGAAAGAAGGAAGGAAGGAAATGGCTTTTGCTTTTCCAGTTTGTGTTGCATTACAATGAATCCCACTGTCATGGTGCACAAATAGGCTCTGTTCAATAAATAAAGATATCTGGTCTAGAAAAACTGCATAAAATTACTTTTTGGGTTTCAGAGCTGAGTGTGGTGAGGATTAACAAAACAAAACAAATGCCTCGCAGACCATTTCACTACTATTGAGTTAAAATGCTGGCCACTCCACCTTGGGTCATCACAAAATAGTGTCCTCATAAAATTGTCTGATTGTATCACCAATCTCTATCATTCTTCTGTTGTGCCTGTTGTGATTCCCTGCAACAGCACTTCACCAACCAGTAGAAGGGCATTCACCAATTGGGATACTGCAGTACGAATAGGGTAACTCAGATGTCATTATGGAATTCTGTGATAAGTGATTCTGGTCTAGGCTGGTTTGTCTTCCCTCTTCCTCATTCCTTAAAGTGAAATGAATAAACAGGGGAAGGTAGCTCTCAATCATGAGATCCCAGATAATAGTAATAATTATAACAATAATAAATTATTATTAAGCAGCACCACAGATTCCAGTTCAGACAGTGTAATCTGACACACACAAGGAATCTTATTCAGTTGCTTGCCATATTTCTGTAGATATTCCATCAATTCCTGTAGCCTTCCAACTTGGTAATGACCAGGATGCTGATCTAATTTCATCTTCTAAAATTAAAGGTTCCTGTAATGGAATTATATTTTAAGGTATCTTGGATGTTGACATCTCTACTGTACAAAATTTCAGTATACTCCTTCCATCTTTGTTTGATTTTCTTTGAATCAGTTATTAGCAGTCCATTGGCACCCTTTAGCACAGTGCTTTCCAAACTGCCGCCATTGGCGACACACCAATGGCGGCGGCAGTGCAGGGGCGCGCGGTGGGGGCGGCGTGCATGGCAGCGGCAGCAGCTGTGGCCTCACGTTTTCTGCTAAAACCCAGGAGCGCTGATGCCGTGCCGCTGCCGTCGCTGCCATGCATGCCTCTGCCGCTGCCGTGCACATCCACTTCCGGGTTTTATCGCGACACACTAAAGTGTTGCAACACACAGTTTGGAAAGCTATGCTTTAGCACAGGGGTCGGCAAACTTTTTTATGCCAGGAGCCATTTTGACATTTAAAACATTCATAACATCACTCGAGGGCCAGGGGGCGGGGTTTGAGGGTGGGAGCCAATCGCGTGGAAGGGGCGGGGTTTGCGGGCGGGAGGCAATCGCATGGAAGGGGGCGGGGGAGGTTTGGAAGAAGGAGAAGGGAAAGAGAGGCTCGACTGCAGTCGCTTCTCTTCCGGAGCCGCTCAAGCCCCCAGTCCAGGCAAAGTAAAGCTGGTGGGGAATCCAGCGCGGGAGCGGGGTTTGTGGGCAGGAGGCAATCGCGCACACTTAGGGCCTGCTGCCGCCATGCCCGCCACACCCACTGCAGTGCCCGCCGCTGCCATGCCCACCACCACGCACACCATGCCCGCTGCCGCGCCTGCCTCGCCACATCCGCCACTGCACCTGCCGCTGCCACAGCCGCCATGCCTGCCTCCGCACCTGCCCCCACCATGCCCACCATGCCTGCCGCCACACTGGCTGCCATGCCCAGCATGCCTGCCATTGTGCCTGCCCCCGCCACGCCTGCCACGCCTGCCTGTGTGCGGAGAACGTCCGGATGTCAGCAGCCCGCGGCAGCGGTTCCCTCGGCGTGTCGCTCTCTTCGACGGGGCGGGCGGCCCTCTCCCTGGGGTCCGAGTAAGCCGCAACGGGCGGGCGGCGAGCGAAGCATCGCCCCGCCTCCTCCTGCCGTTGCCTCGCGCCCTCCGCGCCCGTGGCTCCTCTATTCCTTTCCTCCTAGCCGCTAGAGCCACACTCAAGGGGCCAAAGAGCCGCATGTGGCTCGCAAGCTGCAGTTTCCAACCCTTGCTTTAGCATATCAATTTGAGGTTGGAATTTCCTTCTGAGTTCAGAAATCTTTTGGAAGATTTTCCTTATTTTTCCATGTCTGTTTCCATCTTCAATGTCTTTACAGATGTTGTAATGCTGCTTTTTGTGTCGTCTAATAGCTGTCTTAAATTGTTAAGTTCCTTCTTAAGACCTTTGTCTTTCTTGGCATTGCCTTCTTTTTTCTTCTTGGTAATTTCCACTGTTTGTTTTGACCTCTAGTTTGGTTTCTTCTGTTCCTTGGTTTTTGGCAGTCTCACATTATTCCTTAACAATTTCTTTGATTTTATTCCACAGTTCCTCTGGTTTCCTATCAACTAAGTTCAGGACTTCAAAGTGATACCTGATGTTCTCCTTGAAATAGTGGGGAGATAGACAGACAGGCAGACAGACATAGAGGATCATATAGTGTAAACAGGTTGGCTTTGTTCTTCCATTTTAGCTTGGCTTAGTACTTGCACATGAGGAGTTTGTGATCTGTTCCACAGTAAGCCCCTGACCACCTCTTTGCTATTATGACTGAGCTCTTCCACATCCTTGTACCAATAATATTGTAAATTTGATGTCTGTGTGCTCCATTTGATGATGTCAATAGATATGTGTGTCATTTTGGTTGTTTGAAGAATGCCTCAGCAATGAAGGATGGGCAGCAATGAAGGATGGGCAGAAATCAATAAATTGTTCTCCTGCTTCATTTCTGTTTCCTAGGACATACAGTCCAACTACATTTTCCTCCTTACTCTTTCTAGTGCTGGCATTCCAGTCTCCAGTCACAAGCATATCTTGCTTGCATCTTGCTTGCATATTCTGTTGATTTTCAATATGAAATCAACCCTAAGTTGACCATAAAAGCCATCAGCTTCCAAGCATAAACTTGGATAACCATCATTTTAAGTCTAATTGAAATTATTTGGTCATTGACTGCATAGTAACCAAGTACTGTTTTTGCTACGTATATCCTTCCTAATAATGCAAGCAACTCCCATTTCTTCTTTCTTTTTCATGTTCTGAGTAGTAGTGTATGATCTTCTGAATGAAAGTATCCACTTCCAGTCCATCTCAATTTGCCGATGCCTAAGATGTCAATGTGTAGTCAATTCATTTAATCTTTCACTGTATTGAGCTTTCCCATGTTCATGTCTTCTAAGTTCCATGTTCCCACTGTAATTCTGTCTTTACAGCTTTGGATTTGATTTTCTGTGTGGCAACATTAGCAACTAGACATCCCAAAGGCTTTAATCTACTCATGTCATAAATACCATTAGTTCTTCAAAAGATCTTCAACTCTTCCTCAGTAGCGTATTGAGAGCCATCTAGCACCATATCATCAATAACTTTACATTCTCTATTCATGTGGTTTTCTTAGTAAAATATAGGAGGGGGTTACCCTTGCCTTCACCTATGCAGTATGAAATGATGCCTTTGCTGTCATCACTAAAGTGATCTTCCACCTCCAACATCTACCTATATTGCTGCTGCCCAATATAAGTACCTGCTTGCTTTATTTGGCCAGGTGGGATGTCCTTCATGCCTTGGGTGACCCTGTTGGGAGTATAGACTTTTGACATACACACCTGGTATTCTTTGCTCATCCCTCCCAGGAATATCCCCTTCATGCCTTGACTTAGCAGGACTTGGTGAGAAATGTTTAAACAGAGCTTTTCCTTTTGTGTAGCAGATAGCCTTCACCATTAAGCAATATTGAGCAGAAGACTGGCAAATTAATTTACTTTCAACATTTTAGTGCCATGTGGATATTTTGCCTCACTGCCATAATATTTTCTATCACTCTCAGTGCCATTGATATGTCATAGAGATAATCTTGCACTTTGTATTTTAACAGTTGACAATCTACTCTTTCCTCAGACTTCTTGATCATTCTTAATACTTCTGTAAAAGTGGATAGAAGGCTAGGATTTTTTCCCCCTTTTAAAATAAGAAACATCTGTGTTTTTGAGGTATCTGGTCTCAGCCAGTCAGGATTTATTGTAAAATGTTTCTTAAGTGGGTAGGAAATACTTTATGAGTCTTCTCAGGTACTTGGGATCCAAGGACACCATGCTTCTTCTCTTTCATCAGAACATAGCGGAGTCAGAGTGGAGAACAGAAGCTAGACTTTAATTAGTTTTTCACTGCCCAGGTGGGGAACGCTCCAAATATCTTGCTGTGTTCCTCCTGCCACTGTCCTTCGCTGCCCGTGATTTGGAGCAGATGGGAAAATGAAAAGGATGGCATTGGTAGGGCACGCTTCTTGTCCAAAGCAGAGGTGACACTCATCCCAGGGGCAGGAAAGCAAAAGAGTCTGGGGTAACTGCACGTGGTGGGGAAAGAGGACTAAGGCTGCCAGGTCACTGGATCTAATCAGAAGGTTCAGAGTTTTAGTTTCCAGGGAAAAGAGGAAAATCATAAGGTAAGGGGCCAAAACCAAGAGTCTGCTTGACTTGAAAAGTAGGGGAAAGTGCCTTTTTTGTTTTTCCTGTCTTTCTCTACACTCCTGTTTTTCAGCCTCTGTCCAGAGACACCACGCATCTTTTCCCTGAATCAACTATAACTTCTATTCCACTCATTTCCTGCGTTTAGCCCAGGGCTTTCCAAAGTTTTCCCGCAGCGACACACCAACCGCCATTGGTGTGTCACCGCTGGAAAACCCGGAAGTGCTGCCATTGTGGCAGCGCGCAAAAACCCGGAAGCGCTGCTGCCGCTTTCAGGTTTTTGGGCGCCGCCGTTGGTGTGTCGCTGCGGGAAAACCCGGAAGCGCTGATGATGTCACGACACACAGTTTGGAAAGCTCTGGTTTAGCCTATTTGGTTGTACTCCCTGATCTGCAGGCACCTCTCTTTAGTTCCTAGGACTCTTTGTCTAATGCTTGCAAGACCTGGAAGTCTTGGGGAGGTGTATATGTTACAAAATTCAGGTGGCTCTAAAGGTGTGCATTCAGAAGTATTATATTAAAGAATATTCAAAACCTAGATGGCAGCAAAGAGATACAGAAAACTAGCTTTTTGGTGCCCTCTTGTGGTCACTCAGATCATAGCAGCCCAAATCTGGTAGCTCTAATGAAACTTGTAAAAGGAAGTGCTTGAACCAAGGGGCAAATAAGAAATTACTAACTAGATTAAAGAAAAGGTCCAGCAAATGCATTAGCAGTGACTTGCCGAGTGCCATGGGAGCTCTGTGGCCAGAATGTATGGGTAAATAACCATCTACCATCATTCTACCAGTTTAGTAAATTGTACTTAAAGTTATACTGTATTTAACTAAGGGAGATTCCATTTTTCTAGAAGAACCATGACACGTTTATCTGCATTGATGTGGTTGTGGGTGGAAATTATGAATATTCTACACATATTCTTGAGATCAGTGTCTTTGCTGTTGATAAACAAGACACACATAGTCTGCTTCTATTTATCAAGTTGCCAGTTGTGTGCTGCAAAATGAAAATGGAGCCCTGTGAAGTGTAGTAACCCATCAAATCCTGTGAATGTAACCTGGCAGCAAATTACATCCCATCCATTTCCAAAGTGTGTGATTAATAAGAATGCTTGCCACCCAAGAGACAGGGGGAAAAATCACATCCAGAAGTGCTCCATGCCTGGAAACATTTTTAAAATGTTCTTGGATTTTATAAGTATGATGCAGGAATCCACATGACTATAAACTTTTATGCCCCCTCTCTACAATGTCCCACAAATTTAGAAACATTTTCTTTTAAAGCTACATTTTTCTTTTGAAAACCCCTCTAGTGATCTTCCTGATGAGCCTCTTATTGGGCAATTATCCTATTTCATTCATGAAATTTTAGGGACCAGATGATCATACTTTCCATTTGTAAACCTCCCATACTTTTCTCACCATTTCCTCCTTTTCTTTACACACACATGCACAAATCTATTAAATAGTGGGAGGAAACCCACCCAGAATTGATGTACAGAATGGCCTTTAGACTGGTAGTTTGAAGAGTCTTCTGCCTGGAAACACCCCTTTCCCACTGCCTTGAATAGAGGGAAGCAAGGTTAAAAACCTGGTACTACAACACTCAGACTTTTTGGACATATTTTCCTGTCAGCCTCAGCTTCATGGATAGCCTGTGGCAAGGGATTGTGGGAACTGTTTACTTCTGAACAAAGGGTAAGTAATTAATCCAGTCTTCTTCTGACTTCCTTATACAGTATCTGCATACAATAAACTGTGTCGGTACCATTACTGTATAAGATGAATTTTCAATCATATAGCTATTGTGACAAAGCTAAGGATGGAAGAAATCATCCTCATCATCTTCCTTTTGGAAGAACCCAGAACAGTTAATTGCTGTTCTATGTTATGTATGCAATGTAATGGAAAGATATCTCATGGACACATTAGAAGACTATTGTTTATATTAATTTGTCCACCAAGTATTTGTCATGATACAGATCAATCCTAGTTTCTAAAATCTCAGTATTCTGTTGTGGTGTGGAAAAGTAGCAATACACAATCATATCCAAAAATACTGGGCATCATTAGTCAAAGACAAACACTTATATCACTGATTTCAAACAAATTTATTGTCCATCATTAAATTGCTGCAGTTTAACCACTGCTTGTCTTTAGCTGGATTATATCCATGATAAAAATGATTATTATGACATGTAGAACTACATAAACCAAGCACAAAATATTCTCAGCACTACTAATATGAGTTGCTCTACAGAGAGCCCTATTTAATGTAGTATATTAATGTATCTAATAAAACAAATTATTTAAAAAAAAACAATGATCTCATCTGTCTTTGTGTTGGGAATTTTGTTCTAAAACAGCAGTCAACTTTTGGGAAATATACACAGGGTTATATTACTCATCCTTGAGATTTAGAATCTCAAGATAGTCATTAGATTTTGGCAGGCAACCAGGAACAATACATTCTGGCTATTCATCAGACTAAAAGGTTAAGAGATGTGAGATGCAATAGTGTAGGAGCTAAATGTGAAATCCATTCAGTGAACATGATGGGTTAAAATTGCCGTTCCTGAGGGACTACACAGAGCAAGTGTTTTGGAAAGCTTCTACTTGCTTACTTCCAAGGAATTCCACTGATTTTAAGAGAAGTAACTACAGCAGGATAATATGATGTCATGTGCTTTGTTTTAAGAAATTATCAGCAATAGCAGATATCCATCATGAAAAGGCTTTAACTATTAGTTCATGGTTATGACTTCTGTATTACAGGTAGTCCTTGTTTAGCGACTGCCTCATTTAGCGACCATTCACAGTTACAATGGTGATGAAAAAGTAATTTTGTGACCAATCCTCATATTTATGACCTTTGCAAGTCTGTAAAGCAAAGGAAAGCTGAAGTAAGATCATAAGCACAGTCACAGTTTCACTTAACGACCGAGTTGCCGGTCCCAATTGTGGTCACTAAACAAGGACTACCTGTATTTTCTCCCATTTCTTCATCTTGGAATTTTTCCTTCTCAAACTATTTGACTAATATGAAAGTTCACAAGTCTTTGAACTCACCTCTTCTTCGTTCACTTATGTGACATTGTGATATTCACAAAGATGTGATACCATTCTGCTCCTGCAACTTGCAATTAACAAAGCAGAGTGAGCCTGTGGTTGTTTTTCCAAAACAAACTTAAAGTAAGATCTTAAGGTTGCTGAAGTCTGCAACTAGTGTCACTAGGCTAATAACTTCCCTTTGTATTGTTTAGGAAATCGTTTTGGGACCAGCCAAAACATCACCAAATCTCCTTTCCTCCTTACCTGGTGACCACAAACAAAACAAAACAAAACAAAACAAAACAAAACAAAACAAAACAAAACAAAACAAAACAAAACAAAACAAAACAAAACAAAACAAAACAAACCCTTGGCAGCTCATGTGAGTCACAGGGAGCCATCACAACTATCTTTGCCAAGTTTCTAAGAAAGTTCCATATAGTTTCACCTAGTTTCAAATAAATAATGGAGGAAAAAGAAAATTTTGAATATGCCCTCAAAACTGCTAATTTCAGAGAATCCAAAGAGATCCACCACATTATATAAGATGAAAAGGTCTTTATTCTTAATTCAAGGAATGCGTTGAGTCGCTTGTCTGCACTGAAAGACCAATGGAGCCTGGAACGTAATAAGCAGTCTCAGGTTGTGTTGTTGTTGGATCTCATGCTTCATTTTTTGAGTCCAAGTCAAGACAGATTTTGCCAGGGGGACCCATAAAGCATATTAGTGGTTCAGAGCTTGCCTTTTAAATAAAAATCTGCTTAGAGTTCCTAGAAGATCGAGGTATTATCTTGGGAACCAGTTTCATTTCAGTAAATAAGATTCATTTCTGTTCTTCAGAGTAATCAGAGTTTTGCCTTTGGTGGCTTGACCTTTGGGCTATGGCTGGTATTTGCTTCTTTCGTTAGCCTGCAACACCCAATCCATGCCAGTGAATTATGGCATCACTGCTCTTCCCTGACCACTCAAATAGTGAGGGCCGGCAAAGAACGTGATCTGTTTCCAGGCATTCTTGCTTATGAACTGAGGTTTGGAAAGATAGACAGATGGAATCTTTATTAAAAAGGGAATGTTTGCTAACTTATAAATCCAGCTGGCAAGTATATTTAACAGGCGCTTTTCTGATAAAGCTTCTTCTATAACATATAAAAATGAATTTTCAGATACAAAGACCATCCTACTGTTGATTTAATAGGGAGTAAACTACCTAGGGGTGTGGTGGCTCAGCGGGTAAGACACCAAGATTGTCGATCACAAGTTCGGAGGTTCGAATCCCTAGCCCCGTGTGTCGGAGTGAGCTCCCGCACTCACCCCAGCTCTTGCCAACCTAGCAATTTTAAAGTATGCAAATGCAAGTAGATAAATAGGTACCACTTTGGTGGGAAGGTAACAGCATTCCGCGTGCATCATGCTGGCCACATGACTGCAGAAGCATCTTCGGACAACACTGGCTCTTCAGCTAACAAACGGAGATGAGCACCGGCCCCTAGAGTCAGACACGACTGCACAAATGTGCGGGGGGAACCTTTAACTTTACCTTTAAACTACCTAGAGTCTGGGAAGAGATTAAGAAGTCTTCTAGGTTACAATCCCGAAAATACTTGATACTGGTATCAGTTTTGAGTAGGACTATCCAAAATGTCAACACTGCAGTGTTTGTGGGGAAAAGGCACATGGTAGACTGTTGGTGTATTATTCTTTGAGGAGTAAGTAAAACCATTAAGTACTTGCTAACTTTAAAAGGTCAGGCAGCATGTGATCCAGGTTGAAGGGTATAAAAGAACCTACCCTGCCCCGCTTACTTCTACTTCTTCTTCTTCTGCTGCCTGCTTGTTTTGCCTGTTTGTTTGCTTCTTACTTCTGGTATGTAAAGAAAGATTTGTAACACTTCCAGGGATCTGGAAGATAACTGTAAATATTATCTGCTTGAATGAGAAGCTAATACAACTGCAACTGATTTACTACAATGACTGGCGTCTTTACTGGTCTCTACTGGTAAAGCTTCCGCTACTCTGCATATGCAAGATAACACACAAATCAACAGGTTATGGGTCCAGAAAGTGCAACGAGACCAGCTCACCTTGTTTGCATCTGAAGATAAGTGAAAAAGACCAGTGAAGTGCTTTTTTCTTTGAAGCTACCTGGCATTTTTCGAGCTGCCATCAGTTTGCTGAGCTGAGGTAAGGAGCCATGGCTAATTATCAATCCTCAGGTATGCCGCTTGAGCGTTTATCAGAATCTAATTACTTAAACTGGAGTTTAAAAATGGAAATGTTCCTTCGGAAGGAAGATTAATGGACTCTGATAGGTGAACCAACTCCAGCTAATCCCTCCAATGCATGGCTGAGATTGGATGAACGTGCCAACACATCCATTATTTTGGGAGTTGAAGACAGTCAGTTAGTGAATGTGCATGGTTTGCTGTCTGCAAAACAGCTTTGGGATGCATTGAGAGATTTGGATGTAAAATCAACAGCTGGCAATAAAGTTTCCCTCAGTAGGAAACTTTACAAAGCTTATTTGTCAGAGGAGGACAGTTTGCCAGAACATTTAAACCACATTCAGCAGCTTTTTGTAGAACTGAAAGACAGAGGTATGGAATTTACACCTCTGACTAAAGCATACATTATCTTATCTTCACTGAATGAAACGTGGGATACGTTAATTTGCACCCTGGAAGCAATGCCTGAAGCTGATCTTACTCCTTCGTTTGTTTTGGGACGACTACTTGCTGAGTGGGAGAAACTAAAGGAACGGCACTCGTCTCCACCTGTTTCTTCTAGTATGCTACCACGTGAGAGAGCGAAGGAAGGGAAAGGCAATCAAGCTGAGGCAACAGCACTAGCCAGTCACAGATGTTTTAATTGCGGTTCAGCTGGACATTTACAGAAAAACTCTGATTTATTGCCCAAAGATCGAAAGACAGGAAAAAAGAACAAAGAGTCAATGCAGAAGAAGGCTTTTCAAACAACACACATCACAGAAGTTCATGAAAACTGTAATTCTGATGTCTCTGTGTTAGATTCTGGTGCTAATTGTCACTTATCACACTGTAAAAATTCTTTTGTTTCACTGTCTAAAACTAATAGATAAAGTGTTTCTATGGCTGATGGGTTTACAATAGAAATTATGGGTCAAGGTGACATGTATCTATCTTGTTTGGGAGAAACTGTTAATGATGTGATCTTTCTTCCTAAATTACAGACAAATCTTTTATCTGTAGCACAATTAATAGCAGCTGGATATGTCATAACATTTAAGAAAGATAGTTGTGAGATACGTAAGAATGGTAAGTTGTGTGCAACTTGTGTACAAAGAGATTCATTGTACATAGTGCAGAATGCAAAAAGGGGCCAAGCTGCAAAAGCTGTAATTGGCAACATTCCAATTGATGATCAGTGCATACATCTGCTGCACAGGAGATTTGGTCATGCAAATTTTAGATACATAGCACAAATGCCAGAGTTATGTGCTGACCTGAAGTTAAAACATTGTGATAAATATCTGGACTGTGTAATTTGCAAGGAATGCAAAACACAAAAAGCTTCTGTGAGTAAGCACAGAGACAGAGTTACAACTAGACCTCTTGAAATTGTTCATTCTGATGTTATTGGTCCTTTTGCTCCAAGTTTGGGGCAAGCAAGGTATATAATGACCATAATTGATAATTTTTCAAGATATACATTTATATATCTGTTGAAACATAAAAATGAGGCATTTGATAAAGGTTTTGTAATATGGGCAAATGGAAAATTTCCAAAACCTATGTCTGCTCTACAATGTAATCGAGGAGGGGAATTTCTTTCTAACACTTTTAGAAAATTTCTAACAGAGAAGGGGATAGAGCAAATTCTTTCTAACGCTTACACTCCTCAGCAAAATGGAGTTGCTGAAAGGAAAGGTAGAACACTTCAAGAAGCTATGATGTGTTTGCTTAAAGATGCAAAATTAACTTTTAAGTTTTGGGGTGAAGCAGTAGCAACTGCCTGTTATGTTCAGAACAGACTGTTTAATTGTGTGATTGAGGACACTCCATTTCATTTGTTTTATGGTATGAAAACAAAAGTGAACCATCTCAGAGTTTTTCGCAGTGCAGCATGGGTTCATATTCCAAAGCAACAATGACGGAAAGGGGCTTCCAAAACAAAGAAAGCTATTTTTGTTGGGTATGAACAAAGGCAAAGAAGCTACAGGTTCATATTAGGCAATAAATTAATTATAAGCAAGAGTGTTTCATTTGCTGAACAAAACTGGGAAAAAATAAATTCCTGTTCTCAGGTTGATTTGAAACCAGAGCAACAAGCTTCCTTGCCAAAGGAGTTCATTAAACAAGAGGAGCAAGATGAAAATCTGTCTGATGAGACAGATGCTTCTCAGGAAAGTCATGAAATACAGAATGTTAATCCTGTTAGTCCTGTACTACCTCACAGATCTCAGAGGAATAATAAAGGTGTTCCTCCTCAACGTTTTGAGGTGGATATGGTTAAAGCTTTTCAAGTTTACTCTGAACCAGAATCTATACAACAAATAAATTATATGCCAGCTGAGATTGCAAAATGCTGGTATGATGCAATGCAACAGGAATTAGATTCCTTGAATGAAAATAAAACTTGGAAATTAGTTAATCTACCTCCCAATGAACATTGTCTGGGTTGTAGATGGGTTTTCAAACTAAAAAAAGATGCTAGTGGGAAAATTCAAAAATACAAAGCAAGGTTAGTTGCTAAAGGACTTTCTCAAAGAAAACATTTGGATTTTGACAAAACCTTTGCACCTGTTACAAAGGGTGAATCAATCAGATTGTTGTTGAAAGTTGCTGCACTTAAAGGAATGTCAGTTTATCATTATTTATTATTATTCGAATTTATTATCGCCCATCTCCACGACAGTAGACTCTGGGTGGTTTACAAACATTAAAATTAATATTAAAAAAGCTATAAAAATACAATATAATAATAAATAGATTATATTCAAACTGCATTTTTGTAAGGTGAATTAGACCAGAAATTGTACATGCAACAACCACCTGATTTTGAACAAGGTAAAAATCTGGTGTGTGAACTACAAAAGTCAATTTATGGTTTGAAACAAACAGCTCGCTGCTGGAATCTGAAATTAGATGAAACACTGCAAAGTTTTGGTTTTGAAAAAGGAAAAGCAGATCCATGTGTTTATGTTAAGAAAGACAAACAAAGTTTTGTGTATTTATGTTTGTATGTTGATGATTTATTGTTACTTCATCAGATAAACAGCAACATGATTTTGAAATGTACATGAAGAACAATTTTATGTTAAAGAATCTTGGCATAGTGACAAATTACTTAGGCTTGGAGATATACAGAGAAAAAGATGGTAGTTTTCTGATAAGCCAAAGTAATAAGATCAAGAGACTACTAGAGGAGTTTGGCATGCAGGAATGTAAGTCAGTCTTAACTCCTATACTTCCTGAATTCCAGAAGGAGATAGGAGAACCTGAGTTATCTGAGGCAGATGGGTTTAGATCTGCAATTGGAAGTTTATTGTACATTGCAAATCATTCTCGCCCAGATATTTCTAATGCTGTTTCAATTTTAAGTAGACAAGTAGAAAAACCAACTTCTACTGGGAAAGCAGCATTGAAAAGACTGTTCAGGTATTTGCAAGGTACAAAGGATTACTGTTTGAGGCTTTCTGCTTCTGGGACAGAAAAATTAGAAAAATTACAGGCATATGCTGATTCAGATTTGGGAGCAGACCTAAGTGATCGTAAGTCAACTTCTGGAGCTATAATACAGTATGCTGGCTCAACAATTGCCTGGTGTTCTAAGAAAGAGACACTTGTTGCTATAAAAAGCTTGTTGCTTTTTATAGCCTAGCACAAATCTGTAATGAGATTGTATGGTTTAAACAACTGTTAAAAGACATAGGCATGGAATTGCACCAGCCTGTAACTGTTTTTGAAGATAATCAAGCTTGTATTCATATGGCACAGTCTGAGGGTTGTAGGAACAGAACTAAGCATATTGTCATACAATACTATCATGTCAAGGATTTAATAGCCAAAAGTGAAATTGTGTTAAAGTATTGTGACTCAAAAGACATGATTGCTGATTTTCTAACAAAGCCCCTTGCTGCAGTAAAACACAAGGAGTTAACTGAAAAAATTGGTTTGCAACTTACTTCTTTAGCATAATAACAGGAGTGTTGGTGTATTATTCTTTGAGGAGTACGTCACAGCATTAAGTACTTGCTAACTTTAAAAGGTCAGGCAGCACGTGATCCAGGTTGAAAAGTATAAAAGAACCTGCCCTGCCCTGCTTACTTCTACTTCTTCTGCTGCTGCCTGCTTGTTTTGCCTGTTTGTTTGCTTCTTACTTCTGGTATGTAAAGAAAGATTTGTAACACTTCCAGGGATCTGGAAGATAACTGTAAATATTATCTGCTTGAATGAGAAGCTAATACAACTGCAACTGATGTACTACAATGACTGGCGTCTTTATTGGTCTCTACTGCTAAAGCTTCTGCTACTCTGCACATGCAAGATAACACACACACCAACATAGACACCACCAAGAAGCAGACATTGTGACAGAAGAGCAACTTTTAACAGCAGCCTCTTCCCATGCACATGAGTCACTCCCATCCTGGATAGTCTGGAATCAGGAAATAAAAGCTTTCACATTTACATTTTCTGCACATTTTAAATTACATGATCATCTGTCTTTGGCTTTCCTTATGCCTTACTAATACTTTTTTCATGGGGAGGGACTACTTCTGTTTAATACAACATTTCACAAGGAATATCCTCAAATCTGCCTGATTTATTCCTGGGTCATGGCAATATGGTGTGTGTGGAAGACAGTGACTTGTTCTTATGAAAACATGAATGGGTAAATTCAATATACCTCAGTTATAAATGGTTTGATTTAGCATGTTGTGTGAATCCAACTACTGTGATTTATAAAGTATGGTTTATTGTTTTGCATGATGTGTAAATCCATCTGGTTGTGATAAATCACATGGTTAAGCAATCTATGCCTTAATATGCAGTGTGAATACAATCTATGTCAGATATTGTATAGAATGTTGTGTTTGCTGAGATTTGTGTTGCTTCAAAACTAGAAACTCAACAAGCAGAATTATTACTACTGGATTCAGGAAAGGCTTGGGTTTTTTTCTTCTTGTAGTCAGCCACAGCTAAAATTCAGTTATGCTCTGTGCAATTAGTGTTTGTTCATAGACTCTATGGTTTCCTGCTATCTTGTGTGCAGACTATTCAGTAAGGAAGTAGAATGAGTAAGTTCTCCTTTCTGTGCATGGCCATGCTCACTCTTGTCCAGAGAAGGCCCAACCTCCCAGAAATGTTCTCTAAAACTCCTTCTGTCATTTGATTTAACAGTTCTCACACAATGTGAAAATAGATAGATGCAGGGGAAGGCATCTCCATAAATTTGATGAATATCAACAGCTGGGGTAAAACGCTTTCCTTTGCTATCATGTGGTTACACCCAGGCCCAGCCCTCCCATCCAGAATCTTCAGGCAACAATAAAGTGCACCCCACTCCCCTTCATAGATTTGGAGAAGAGTTTTCTTATGTATCATGTATTTGTTTATTCAGTTTATATCCCAGTTGAGCACTCAAAATGGCTGTAAACAATGTCCCCCCCCCAACCCAAGTATAAAAATACAAAAGCAATGTTAAGTTGCATGTTCTGGCAAATACTCCCAAGAATTACTTTATAGAATCCCTAAGGGTGGAATTGATACATACTGTACATACATAAATACATACATACAGAATTCCAGATTAAATATGAAATTAACATGTTTTAGAAAGGCTGCAGATCCAGATTTGGGAATCACTGCAAGCTCCAAGTGAAAAACATCTTAAAAGGCTTCTTATGGCTCCATTACTGATTCTTTGGAACAGGGTCACCATCCCTAGCACATTAGTCAGAGACAAAAAACTTGTATTAACGTTAGTTTTCGTACAATGTCTTGCAATGTCTTAATAAGCAGAAGAGTTTAGCTGCTGAATTTCTACTGGTCATGTAGCTATCAAAAGCTCAGCAGCTTCTGCCAGAAAAAAAGTTGGCAGCTCAACTGGATTGTTTCATTCTGCTGTTAATCATTTCACTCATTGTGGCTTGCACAGTTAAGATCTTGGTTGACCTAAAGTGGTTTATTTTGCTATTGGAGTGGGTGTTGTGTTTTTTGTTTTTCCCAGCTGAAGGTTTAATATTGTGTGTGCCTGTGCTTCGCTTCCACCCTATAATGATACTTAAGGGACCATTTTATGTCTTACTTTACCATGGAGATTGCCTTCAGGGTTATGAGGTCGCTGTGTTCCCAGCATATTGTATTTTCTTGCTGTAGAGCTGAACATATTGTAAAATTTTGTATGCGTGTTTAATAATTAGAATTCTTTACAATAGCTTTATTAGACAGAGTAATGATAAGGCTGGGCTGGAAAAGATCACCACAAAAAGGACAGTTAAAGGGGGAATTCACTTAGTGGAAGAAATTTAAGTTTTATTATGTCGTGAATCTTATCAAGCACAACATCATACATCTGGACATCTGCTATGACCCATTTTTCAGGTTTCCTCAATTTCCTTGCTATGATCATATTGCTGTCGTTGTTTTCCCTACTGTTGAACAGCTAGTAAACCATCCATATGGGGGCAGGTCCCATAGCTCAGACACAGGACAGTGGTCTTGGAGAAGCAAGCTCTGTAGCAGAGCTTTCCAAACTTTTCATGTTGGTGACACACTTTTTAGACATGCATCATTTCGCGACACACTCTTACAGCAGGGCATCATTTCGCGACACACTCTTACAGCAGGACACAAGGCAGGCGCTAGGACCTGCGCAGAATCACAGCAGGTTTGGAGGCAGCAAGGCACAAGGCAGGCACTAGGACCTGCGCGGTATCACAGCTGGTTTGGAGGCAGCAAGGCACAAGACAGGCACTAGGACCTGCGCAGAATCCTGGCAGGGCAGGTTTGGAGGCAGCAAGGCACAAGGCAGGCACTAGAACCTGCGTGGAAGCCAGGAGGCAGCAGCAGCCGCAACACACCCAGACACTGCAGCCGACACACTAACGTGTCCCGACACACAGTTTGGAAAACTCTGCTCTATAGCAAGGAATAGTTCTGTCATACTTGATGCTCTGCTTATGACAACAGGATAACCTTTTTTCCCCGTTTGCTAAATAAAATCAAATTCTGTAGCAACTAATTATCAGAATCTAAATGAATAAATCTAGATTTTGTAAAAAAGGAAAATCTGCAAAACCCAAATCTGTGAGCCTACAAACATAGGCTAGGTTTGTTTGATTGATTGATTAGATCAAATCAGTGTCGACACTTAGCAACCACATAGATTTTCTCCATATGACAATCTGTCCCTAACCTGGTCCTTTATGCCTTCCAATTGGGTACCCATCGCCACTGTAACTGAGTCCCTCAAGCTTGCTGCTGGTCATCCTCTTCTTCTCTTTCCTTCCACGTTTTCCAGCATTAGCGCCTTCTCCAGAAAGCTAGATCTTCACATGATGTTTCCGAAGTATGATAATTTGAGCCTGGTCATTTGTGTTTTGAGTGAGAACTCTGGGCTGATTTGTTCAACGATCCATTTGTTTGTTTCTTGGCTGTCCATGGTATTCTCAGGAGTTTTCAAAAGCATCAATACTTTTTCTATCCTGCTTCTTCAAAGTCCAACTTTTGCTTCCACAGAGTGTCACAGGGAATACCACTGCTTGCACTGTTCTGATCTTTGTAGGTACAGACATATTATGGCATCTGAATATCTTTTCCACAGCGTATTTCTTGACTACTTGTTCCTTTACTGTTGATGGTTGCTCCTAAAAGGCAGGAGCTGTCTACCACTTCAGTATCTTCACTGTCAATTCTAATTTACTATTAGTCCCATTTTTTCACTGTACTCTTTGACTTTTATTACTGGAGCTTGCAGATCCTTTGCATTTTCAGCTATCAGAGTAGTGTCATTAGCATAGTGCAGGCTATTGATGTTTCTTCCTCCAATTTTAAAATCACGCTCATCTTCAATTCAGGTTCTCTCTATATATATTTCAAATATATATATTTGAAGACCTGGTTCTGCCGCCTTCCTTGGGACGGGAATGCCAATAGTTCCTCTTGGGAGTGGCTAGTGCCATGAAACCCGCCTTATTATTAACATCTTTCTATTTGGATTTTATATGTAAATTATTGTTGTTGTAATTTTATATTTTTAACTTGTTGTCGTGAACAGCCCAGAGTTCCCTGGTATAGAGGAGATGGGCGGTGATATAAATTTAAATAATAAACAAATAATAAATAAATATTTAGCATATAGGTTGAATACTAGATTTGATAGTCTACTATTATTTTTAGCTATAATTTCCTTTCTCACTTTCTGCTCCACAGGGAAAAATAAATGCATCCCTTATTGTGTTTAGCAGAAACAAAAGTTATTTTACTCAGGAAAATCTATGTCCATATTTGTAGTGATCCACTGTTTCTACCTTCAACACTGATGTTGCATCTTAGCTCAATTTTCTTTCGTGCTTTGAGTCAGTTTTTGACTCCTGGCAACTGTCTGGACTAGTCCCTGCAGTTTTCTTGACAAGGTTTTTCGAATGTGGCTTGCCATTGCCTCTTTCCTAGGGCTGAGAGAGAGTGGCTGGCCCAAGGTCACCCAGCTGGCTTTCTGTCTAAGGCAGGACTAGAACTCGTGGTCTCCCAGTTTCAATACCTGGCATCATTTTAAAAGAACTATGAGCCTCTGATTCCCACTGTTTCTGTGGCCTTTAAAAAATTACAAAGGTGGTTATGGCAATTTTAGTTATTTTATTATGAGTTTTTGTGGGCAATAATACATTATCAGATTATGGAAGAATGTGCTAGAAGCTTTTCTTGCTGGTTGCTACAATAGCTGCTCACCTTTGACAATGAATGTGTGTATGTGTGTGTATATGGTTTGAATCAAAGAACTTGATTTTGTTTTTTGAAGAGAGTATTTTTAATAGAGGTTGATCATATGCATATAATTTGTTCTATAAATTCACTCAGCTCTTAATTCTGGATTGTCTCTAAGGTAAAGATAAAGAGGCATTTATTTCGTTTGTTCTAACATTATCAACCAGAAAAAAAGATGTTCCCATAGCTTTTTATATTAGCACAATAAAAGCCATTCCTTTTCCCTCAAATACCTTTATGTGACTTCTCAAACTAAACAATAGGTGCAATTATTCTTTCAAGATTTCTTAACAGGACCCGTTGAACTGAAAGGGAGCTTCCCAACTCTCATGCAGCCCCCAAGCCATTGCTCTATGGGATGTGTTCACTATGCAAATCCTGAGGTAATGTTCTCCATAAAGAGCTCCAAAATAAAGTTCATTGTAAGATTATAATAAAATGGCAGACTACATGTATCAGAATTGACAGTCCATTAGAATATTCTGTGATGTATTGTTAGACGTGTATATACAACATGTTATACAAATGGTAAGTATTGAATGAGGACTAGAAAGACCCAGGTTCATAACCATCCTCCTCCTTGAAAGCTGAGTGGGTGACTTTGGGCCCAGCCCACCGGACACGGTAGCCATTGTGGCAATAAAAGCAGAGGAGAAGGAGGCACTGTATGTATTCCCTTCAGCAGCTCCTGGATGAAAGCTGTGAAGTCAATCAATCAATCAATCAATCAATCAATCAATCAATCAAGGTTTTTCCTAGCATTCACAGATAGCATTCAGACCATCCATATGTGTCCAAAATGAACAATAATGGGATGTAAATTAGATATTGTAATTGTCTCATTAATTGCAAAGGTATTTCTCATGAGTAACTTAATCTGAGTGCTGCCTATAATAATAACAACTTGGATATACAGAATAAAAAGGAAACAGAAGAACTATATAACAATAAAACCTAAAAAGAATTAAAGGAGAGATCAAATTAAAGTTACTTTATGCACAGGCTGCATTTTCATTAAGGCTAAAAAGTAAAGTGGAAACACATTGTATTCCAGATTGATTTGAAAAGGAATATTATGTTGTTAATCTCAAATAAAGAGCCAGTTTGGTGCAGTGTTAAAGGCACTGGGCTAGAAACCGGGAGACCATTAATTCTAGTTCTGTCTTAGGTACCAAGCCAGCTGGGGACTATTGGCCTCTCTCTCTCTCTCTCTCTCTCTCTCTCTCTCTCTCTCTCTCTCTCTCTGCCCTAGAAAAATGTCAATGGCAAGCCATTTCTGAAAGCGTTGCCAAGAACACTGCAGGAACTTGTCCAGGCAGTTGCCAGGAGTCAAGGCTGAGCTGAAAGCACAAAACCAAAACAAAAAACAAAAAAAACCCAACCCCTCAGTAAGGAACAATTCCTTGAACAGATGACTCACCTATTTTTATTTTACTTCATTTTGCAATTGGATATATGGAAGCATGGAGCTGCAGCTAAATTTGGCTCTTGACATCTGTATGATGTACATAAATGTCAGATTCATATATTGCTTTTGTTTGTTCTTCACTTAATGCTTTAATTAGCTCACGGATGGAAGAGATGGGGACTTTGGATTAATTCCCAGCATTCTCAGTGAGCTTGGTCTTTGAGCATTGTGGTTAGGAGTTAGGGCTGTTTTAGCCCAACAGAAATGGGAGATCCCTCCCATTGGGGAGGATGACTTTGTGGTAATGCTTATTGTTACCTGAGTTGATGCAGCACCGTGCCACTGATCTTATTGCTGGCCTGCAAGATACCTAGATTTTCTCTTTGGCAACCTTAGTGAATTCTCTTTTCACAAGGCATTTTCTATCCTTTCTGATAGAATTACATTTCTTCTTTAATTATAAATTCCCAAAATATTCTTATAAATAGAAATCCCAAAGCATTGTGTGCCAGGGGGACGGGGGGAAATGTTGGCCTATTCATGGGTGGGTGGAGGATGTGGGGTTTGTAAACAACTTCATAATGTGAACACCATAATTTCTATGTTAAGCAGGATTATTTTAGTTGATTGAGTCTCCAAAGGAATTGAGGGGTGCAGCCAGTATCAAAAGGAGGAAGAAACAAACAGCTGATTTTCATAGCATGCCAGATTATCCTCTCAAATAAAACTTTCCTCTCTGTTAAAATTACTTCCTTCACACAGTGTGCATCAATAATTTGCATGTTCCTCCAAAGTAGTGGGATATGGGCAACGGTGTCTTGGCTTACACAGTAGCTCCTAAACCGAAATCCTAGCTTGTATAGACTAGTGTGGCCTAAGCATGCTTGAGATAAAACCGCTTTACTTGCACTTGTGCCATACTAGTCAAAATTGATCAGTATAGCATATTAGCAGTGAAAGCTGCATGATAGCCTAATCTTAATATTCTCTATATTATTAAAAAGCATTATGGGAAAGTCTCAATTGGCCTCTGCTGCCCATCATGGCTTTGGTCAATATCTAAGAGCCCATCTGGTGAAAACCATGGCATATGGAAGTTTGAACTTGGAACATAAAAAGAGCAAATGGTAAAGAGTATGAATTAACAAATGAAATGAAAGAAAAAGAGATATGGGGTATGTATGTAAAACTAAAAGAAAGCAGAAGGATATAGTACTCTAGATCTGAAGCTGGTTTGATCTTGTGGAGTTTATGAATACAGATAGAGAAGTGAAGGCTTAATTATGAATTAAAGGTTTAATTATGAATCAAAAGGCTAAAACGTTCATCAGAAAGTTTGGGTTGGTGTAATCTACATGCTTGTAAGTTTGTGTAAAAGTAGAAATCCGTAGGTTGGTGATAGTTGCATGGTACATTCCAGTGAATGGTGACAATGGACAAAGCAGAGATTAGTTAGGAAAAAACTGTGCAATATTCTGGATGAATGCATCCAAGGAAAAGTGACATGAATGGATGGATGGATGGATGGATGAGAATGAATTGAGAGAGTGCCAGAAAAGTGGCTGTTATTTAGAGACCTGAATCAAAAGGAACTGACTATTTGGTGAGTATCTACTTAAAAAAAGATCTACTATTCTCAACTATGTGGTTTAAGCATAAACAAAGAAATTACTATACATGCAAAGAAATTAATATAAATCTAAAAGCATGATTGATTTTATTTTATGATGAAAGATAGAAATAGTGAAAGATACAAGGTGATGAGACATTCTGAATGGGGGACAGATCATTTTTTGGTAATGCCAAGAGTGAACTCTGGGGGAAAATGGGCATGGGAGAAAAGTCCTGTATGAAAAAGTATTTGGAAACAGAGTAATCACCTGACAGAATGAATGGACAATGGACATAAAGGGAAGATTATGTGGAAGTTGCTTGGAATGGAGTTGTAATGGAATGAAAAAGAGTTGTTTTACAGAATGCTATGAAAGTATGTGGAGTAGAAGAATGAAAAAAAATGTTTGCTAGAATAATGAGGTGATAGTGGCTGTGGATGATAAAAGAATGTTTATAATTGAATGATTACTATAAAAATGAAGAGAAAGGTATTATTTGAGGAGTAAGAGAGGAAAAGTGATTATATTCTTTGTAAGTAAGAGCAAGGTACTTTTAAGATTAAAAGAGGCAGAAAAAATGCAGGGCAATTTTGTTGGCAATAGAAATTGTTTTGGAAGTGGGTGTAGAGGGCTAAAAAGCAGCATATTAAAAATAAAAGCGATGAACAATTTTGGGATGAAACTGAAATGAGGGAATGCTAAAAGAAGTATTTTAGAGATTTGTATGGGAATGATAGTGATATGCTGAAGAATTGAATTAAAACAGAAGCTATAAATATTAGTGTCAAGAAAAGTCAATGTAAAGAAAGCTATAAATGCTGTGTGAAAAATGGTAAGACTGCAGTGTAGATGGTATAATTGGAGAAATGTTAATGTATGGACATGCCTTGGTTATGGAGTGGCTGTGTATATGAACATGTATACATATATTCATTTGAACCTGTATATGAAAGCTCTATTTGGAAGAATCCTTTTATTGTTCTCTTAAACAAAGGTATAGTTAGCAAGAATGAGTGCTAACAGGGAATACAGGGAAATTGGCATGTCTATTATGTCTGGGAAGGTGTACAGAAGAATTCTTACCAAAAGGGTATGAATTTGAAAATGCACTATGGTTTTATGTTGGGCAGAGGTGTGCATATCAGATTTTTGCTTTTCAAAAAAGCAAATCCAATACACAATGTCTTTTCCAGTCCAGATGTCAGCAAGTCCAGAAAGAACCCCCCCAAAAAAATAACAACATATCCCATTATAACCCTGATCAAATAAGCCAACTTTATGTTCCTTCCTTTTACATAAAACAATCTTGCTCTTTAATCCATTTGAATGATCATTATCTCTTGTCTCAAATTTCTTCAAAACTTTAACAAGCCTCTTTTGTAAGTCCAGCAGGAAGAAATTATTCCAATTACTCTCTTGAATTGGCATTTTTATTTCCTTCTTAATTTTTAGAGCTGATTTTTTTATATCAAGTGATAATTCTTCTTCATGTTGTCTCTATAATCATGTCAGATAAGTTTTCCAAATTTTTTTCTGTAACAGCATCTTCTGGTGTAACAGCTTCTTCTGGGAACAGGGTGTTCATAAAAACACACAACATAGCTGACATTGTTGATTCAAAGTCCTGTTGCCATTCCTCAACAATATCTCTGAATGCCATTATAAGTTGCTTATCTTGTTGTGTCTCCAGTATCGAAAATAATTTTTCTTTCCCACAAAAATGCATTTATTCTTTAAAATTAATTTCAAAGTCTTAATATTCAAAATGAAATATTCCAACTTTTTCTGAGCCCTTAATCCATTTAAAACTTTCTATATAAAACTTAACAAACTTTCTGTATAAAACTTTTTAACCCTTCTCTTGCTTTTTGCTGTTTATTTTGAATTCTTAAACTTTATAAAGATACAGTTTCATTTACTTATATTAAGGATTGAAGGCACTTTCCAACCTTGTCATTTTGAAGGTGTCTAACTTCTTTAAAGCTGTTAATCCACAATTTCCAAAGGTGGTTAGCAAAGGAAGTGCGAACTTAGTGTCCTTTGAAGGCTCCGACTGCGGCTGGAGTAAGATGGCAAATTCCTTCATCTCCCAGTTCTCCCACCCTCTGGAAACCATTGCCTTGCAGTCTCCTCATGATGAGCAAATGTATGAAGTGCAGCGTGGGCAATCTCACATACTCACTTCCTCCAGTGAGGGTGGCGATATACTCGTCGGCTCCTTGTTCTTAGCCACAATAGTTGGGGAGCCATCTTCAGTCTGCCATTTCTTCTCTGGAAGTCCTCATATTATCAATCACAAAAAACTAGATGAGGTGGATGAATTTGTGTACCTTGATACAATTTTTACTAAAGATGGAAAAATGGACGGAGAAATTTTTAGATGTGCAAAGGCTAGTGGAAAAGTAATGGATAGTAATGGATAGTACATGGTCTGTTGTGTGGAATGATTGTTCAAAGAAGCAAATTGAATACAAAAGTGAGTGAGCAGTACAAAAGGTATGTTGGCATTATTTTGCCATACAGGGAATGAATGAGGATCAAATCACAGAACAAATGTATGAAGGAAATTTGAATGGGTCAGAAGGAAGGGGAAGATTGAAGAAGTAGTGGTTCAATGGAGTTACTGAGACTCTCCAAAAGAAAGAGGCAAGGAGTTTAAATGACAGAATATATTAACAAAAAAAGCAATGTATATGGAACAATATATGGAGGTGGTGGAAGCAAGGATGATTTGCAAGGATAGAAAGGTATAATGGAAAGGTATAATGAGTGCTGTTGGCAAATTATAAATTAGATTTATCTATTTCTTTCCTCACCTCATGCTTTTATTGTCTTTGACTAATCATTTCTTACACCCTTTCTGTCCTTTGCAAAATGTTGATCTTCTCAAAAGATAATAATAGGGTGATCAGTATGTATGTATATCCTTCCAAAAGAGGGGATGTATTAGAGAAGTTTTAACAGGAACAGAAAGAAGACATATACATTTTCCCCCCCAAACCCTTTTTTCACTCTGGCAATTTTAATAGTGTAAAATAAAAGTTTTTCTTTCTTCGTGTCAGAAGCACCGAGGTGCTTTTGTAGTGAAAGGATTTACCGGTGACATCACTGTTGCCCGGGAGACGCCCGAGGAGGCTCCTTTCATGTCCCTGTAATTTTTCCCACAGGAGTGGTACCTTATTTATCTACTCACATTTGCATGCTTTTGAACTGCTAGGTTGGCAGGAGCTGGGACTAATTGCCGGTAGCTCACTCCAGCACGCGGCTCACGCTCTGGGTTTCGAACTGCCGAGCTGTCGGCCTTAATGGCTTCTGACTCAGCATCCTAACCACTGAGCTACCACGGTCCCTAGAAAATAAAAGTTGGAAAATTCTAATTCTTTTATTGTACATTAGCAAACATCTAGCCCTTTTTATGTGATTAAGGTACATGGGGCCATACAGATCTCACCGTTGATATCCTCAGCCTTTTCATCTTCTGATGAATACACCCTCTGATCAGTTCTGGAAACTGTGCTTTTTAACATCACACTCCCCACCTCAATCAATTCATATATACTGTACATAGATACATACATACATACATACATACATACATACATACCTATATATATTGTTATTTATTTGTTCAGTCGCTTCCGACTCTTCGTGACTTCATGGACCAGCCCACGCCAGAGCTTCCTGTCGGCCGTCACCATCCCCAGCTCCCCCATGGTTGAGTCTGTCGCCTCCAGAATACCATCCATCCATCTTGCCCTTGGTCGGCCCCTCTTCCTTTTGCCTTCCACTTTCCCTAGCATCAGCTTCTTCTCCAGGGTATCCTGTCTTCTCATTATGTGGCCAAAGTACTTCAGTTTTGCCTTTAATATCATTCCCTCAAGTGAGCAGTCTGGCTTTATTTCCTGGAGTATGGACTTCTTTGATCTTCTTGCAGTCCAAGGCACTCTCAGAATTTTCCTCCAACAGGAATATGATATATATATATATATATATATATATATATATATATATAGAGAGAGAGAGAGAGAGAGAGAGAGAGAGAGAGAAGAAGAAGAAGAAGAAGAAGGAGGAGGAGGAGGAGGAGGAGGAGGAGGAGGAGGAGGAGGAGGAGGAGGGAGGAGGGAGGAGGGAGGAAGGAAGAATTAGAATTATTATTTTTTTATCCTTCTGGTATCTTCTCCTTTAGCAAAGTTTGTGATCTCCACTTAGGAAAAGATAGCCCAAGTCCTAAGGGAATTTGGGTCAAATTAGATATAATACTAAATGTTTCTTTGCATTTAATATGCAGGCTTTAACTGTTGCAAATAATGCAAAGGTCAGGTTGGGTGAAAATAAGTAGGATCAGAACTGACATGCTGGGGGTAGCAGTCCTTCCCTCCCAGTTTCTCTGAAGCTGGAAATTCTCCCCAATGTGGTATTTACCCAAAGGAAGTATCAGTTGTTGTTTCTTAAATCCTCATTGCTACCAGAGGGCTGTTAAATCAGCTTGGGAATGGCCCTGAATAGACTGGGGAACCTTCAGTTAGGGTGTACACAACTAAGTCTTTGACAAAGTGGACTGCAATTCACGAAACCACATGCCATAATATGTATTAGACCAGGGGTCCCCAACCCCCAGGCCATGGACCGGTACTGGTCCATGGCCTGTTAAGAACTCGGCCGCCATGCCAGTCTCTGAACCCTGCCCCCGGTCCGCACAATTGGCTCCTGCCTGCAAACCCCGCCCCTGGTTCACGCAATTGGCTGCCGCCTGCAAACCCCGCCCTCCCGGTCCGTGGAAAAATTGTCTTCCACAAAACCGGTCCCTCATGCCAAAAAGGTTGGGTACCCCTGTTAGACTCTAAGTTCCACAAAGCCTTGTGTTGTTTGTGCAACAACAGAATAATATTGCTGACTACCTTTCTGGTTTCATGTATGGTTGCCTCATCTGTTACATCTATGCAAAGTTTCAAATGCTTGAACAGGGTGCTAAGCAAAGAACTACATATTGATTTGAAATAGCCAAATCTTGGGTTGCAGTTCCTGAGTTTTAGTGTAACACAGCCAGTAATCATCGTTCTTTATGTCATGAGGGGTGGGGGTGGGGGTACTGTATCCAGTCCATCATAGTTGAGAACTTACCACAGTATACATCATTTGAAGTGTAATATAGGCATAATCTCAATTCTATTTGGGCAGACTGACAAAAATGTATATACTTGCCCTTAACTTTTTGTTATTGTCTCATTATAGAAATTGTATGTGTCATTTGTATGGATATCAATATTGGCCACCCCTACCAGTTTCAGGCTACTTGGTTTAATAGCCCAGACAAGCTAGTAACATCCATAGATTCAGCTCAGGATTCTGTGTTAGGAAAAAACACATTTGGGGAAGTTAAAACCATTATGGATTGTTCAATTCTCAGATAACACATACTTTTTAAAAAGCACCATTAACTCTCATTCCTGAAAGCCACTTAGAGAATGTCCTGTTTTGACATATAAATGTATTAAATACATTCACTTGGAAGTATGTAAAGGGGGCATCTGGTCATTAAGATATACCTTCCATCTTCAGTCTTACTGTAACTGCTGCTTTGTTGTCTAAGCTTGGTCTACATTTTTATACAGTTAAACTAAAGCTAATAAAATGTGAAAATCTTGTAATTCACACATTTGGGGTTCTGATAAACAGATAATGGGGATTTTTTGGTTGGTTGGTAGTTTCAGTATGCCAAGCGAGTCTACCTTTTCTTAGTCAATTATTAGTAACAAGTTGGTGAAAAAATTCTCAGTTGGTTCACTTGGGAATCTGGAAATAGTGAACCATTGGTGCATCCTTGTACACGTATGATGTTTTGAAACATTAACACAGCTAGAATATTTTGTCATATTTTGTGGGTTTGGATGACATATAACTTACAACTTTCACTGAATGGCAGTAAATGTGGATCGGTTGTAATATTTTTATATGGCACAAAGCACTGTGGGAAAATTTCTATGATTCACAAAAGCCAGTTTGATTAAGTTTCTGCCAAATAACAAATGATAAAAAATAAGATTTTTTTTAGTTGAAATAGTTTTTCTGGGTCACAAAAGGGCAAGTGTAAAATTAAAGGGCAAGTGTAAAATTCAGCATTACAAAGAAGCTTAAAAACTACTAAAATACTATTGGTCTTGATCCCATTTGCAGAGCATGTTATGAAATTATGAAAAGAGTTGTGTATACAGTATGCATATATTCATCCTTAATGTTCCTTTATCACACAAAACAGACTGATTATAGGCTATGCATCTATAGATATAATGAATAAATTATGTTAATAGTATATGGCACTCCCTTTGCGTCTTGGTACCTTATGTGTTTGCTATTTCAGTTGTCCAAGTTATTTTGATAAGGACAGATTGAGCCCTAAAGTCATGAAGAAGAAAAATGTTGCTTTTTCACTCAGTCAATAAAAGGGGTTAATTTGAAACACTATATGGCCATTCATATGTCATCATGGTTAAAGACTATCCCACATTTGAAGAGCCATAGAACATTCATGCAAAGTTGCATGTTATTCTGTTTTACTGCTGTTGTGGATTACATTTGACCTCACCTGTTAATTACCAGGCAGTTTTTTAAAAAGTCTTAATCTCTAAAAGCCATTTATTTGACAAACAGAGATTCTTCGATCTACTGAATCACCTCCCCAGTTCAATTCCTCTGCCCTCTCCTTTGCCAGGTGACCAGCTGAATTCTGAAGAGAAGAAGAAACGAAAGCAGAGGCGAAACAGGACCACCTTCAACAGCAGCCAGCTTCAAGCCCTGGAGAGAGTCTTTGAGCGGACACATTACCCAGACGCTTTTGTACGGGAAGACCTTGCGCGCAGGGTCAACCTCACTGAGGCCAGGGTCCAGGTAACGCATCCAGCACCCGAAAGAACAGAGCAGATGGCTTACCGTTCCCTTTCCTTCATTCTATCTTATTTTTTCAAAAGAAGAAACAGAAACAAAGAGGTAGACACGTTCTGCTTTCTTCCAGCACCTATAAAAAGTTTTTGTTTCAAAAAGTGTCATCTTTCTATTTCTGCTGCTTTAAAATGTATTTTGATTTCCCCATCCCCTGTATTTTATTTCAATTTTTTATATAATTTTATTAAATATTTTAAAAAGAAAATAAAAACTAATGCAAACTCATATAAAGTAAGAAAAAGAAAGAGGAAGAGGAAGAGGAAGAAATCAAAGAGAAAGCTAAAAGTGCAAGAAAGGGGGGGGGAAGTAAAAGAAAAATAGAAAAGAAAGAAAAAAGATACAAAGAAGTAGCTTCCAATTTTCTTTACAGCAGTTCTAAGTACAATTATAAGTTTACCTCTTACTCTATGGTTACAACATACGTCTCTTCTTTCTATAATCTATTCTGTCTAATCATCAAAACCATAAATCACAAGACCATTTTTTTTGTTTCACGCAAGAAGTCTATAAGAAGAGGTTTCTAGTCAGCAATAAATGTAGATATTGTCTTCCCTGTATTTTATTTCAAATACATCAGAATGTATATGGAAATTAGCTACAGACACGAACAAAAAAAGATGAAAAAAAGAACAATGTGTGTCTTTATCAACTGCTATATTGCAAGAGACATCCGCAATAAGACAGGGACAAGAGGCTGTCCTTTAGTTTCATCCCTGACTCCCCACATAGTGGAGCAGCTGCCTCAAAATTTGGCTTAGGCTGATAAGGGACAAGAGTAGAGTTTGGATCACATTTTTGGCATTCCAATAAATTAAATCCATTCAAGTTCCGCTGATGTATGTTACAACCAGAAGTATTAACAATTTCAGCAGGTTGTTACAACGTGAACATTTGAATTTGAGTACTTGAACATTTAAAATAATTGCACATATAAAAATAGTTCCACTGATTAGATTGTTTTTCTTTTAAAGCTAAAATATTTTTTTAAAATAATGGTTTTTAAATTATGAAGATCAATATTTCTAGAGATTGTCTTATTGTATACAAAGTTGTTGACTTCAATGTCTTATCCTGAGCTCAACATTTTGGCAGTTTTCAAGGAGCAAGGATGAAATAACTCGGTAAGTATTTGGTTAGGGCACCATGGCTAGACAAATTAGGTGCCCTGCATAGATTTTTCTATATGTTTTCCTGTTATAAATTTCCAGCCTTAAGAGCTAGAAATCTCCCATTTATAGATTGCTAATTTAATAAGATACTAGGTTATGCACAGAACTCTGTATCCTCATCATTATAGAAGATGAGCAAAGTAACTGAAAAGCATTGTCTTAACGTTTTCTTCATAAACTAGAAATGGTTATGGGAGAGAATATCATGACCTGTTCCTCTGAAGAGGTTCAAATATGCTCCTTTACTACAAAGTCATTCAGGTTCTGATTCTAAAGGTGTCCTGCCTTTCTGCAGAATTCAGCAGCTACTGACTGCTGCATTTATTTATTCATTTTATTTTATTTTATTTTATTTTTATCTTGCCTTTATTATTTTTATAAATAACTCAAGGCGGCGAACATACCAAATACTCCTTCCTCCTCCTATTTTCCCCACAACAGCAACCCTGTGAGGTGAGTTGGGGTGAGAGAGAGGGACTGGCCCAAGGTCACCCAGCCAGCTTTCATGCCTAAGGCGGGACTAGAACTCACAGACTCCTGGTTTCTAGCCCGTTGCCTTAACCACTAGACCAAACTGGCTCTCTCTACCCTTTCTTTTCCAAAGTAGGATGACCTCTTATAGAGATTGTGTGACAGTACAGTACAATGCAGTGTTTCTCAACCTTGGCAATTCTAAGATGTGTAGCTAAGTCCACACATCTGTCAGGGAGATAACTGGCAGAGAAGGAGGGGGCTCCCTCCAGGGGGAGAAACGGATGCGTAGTACTGAATCGCTTTGCTTTCCTCCCAAGAGGCTAAAGAAGGCCCCGCCCTGATTTCTTGGACCCTTTCTCTGAGCATTACCAGTTCATTTTAGTTTAGCTGGATTCTGTCTAGGAGAGTAGGACAATAAACATTAGAGCAGAGCTTTCCAAACTGTGTGTCGTGACACAAAAGTGTGTCGCCACATACAGTCTGGTGTGTCGCCACACAACCCGGAAGCGCTGATCATCATCAGCGCTTCTGGGTTTTCCCGCGGCGACACACCAACTGCAGCGCGCAAAACCCGAAAGCAGCAGCAGCGCTTCCGGTTTTTTGCGCGCTGCCGCACTTCTGGGTTTTCCCGCGGCGACACACCAACGCCGGTTGGTGTGTCGCCGCGGGAAAAACTTTGGAAATCCCTGCATTAGAGCTTCAACTCAAGTCTCAGCGTGTTTTCCTTCACTCGAAGTCAGGACATCATCTTAAAGTTGCCATGGTTGAGAAACACTGGTATAATGTAATATTGATGTTCTTGAGATGGAGCCTTTCCAACTTCCCAAAAGCTTATGTGAGTCTCAAGCTTACACTAGTTTAGACAAAATTAATAAAGATGACAAATACATACAAATATAGATAAAACAGGCACTTTAGAAAAGAAAATAATCTGAAAGTTACAGATAATTGTAACCTCTATTCTGGAATGAAAACATGAATTACAGAAGTTAAAAACAAGCTTCTCATTTCTAGTTAGCAAATATAATGGCCAGCATTTTCTCCACTGTCTCTTTAATCTCATTCATGTGCATGAAAGAAACTGGAAATTTTGGTTTGGCAGGGTTAACCAAGAATGAGACTGGTGGCTGAACAAGACTTTATTTGCTCCTTCAACATAACGTGTTCCATTAGAGGCACACAACTGATCAAACAAAATTGCAATACGTATACTTTTAGTTATTAAGTTAGACATCAGATCTAACCAGTGACTTTGAAGCTAAATCAGCTGAATAATTACCATAGGGAAATAGGTGGCAAACTTTTTTATTGCCATATCAGAAAGTTATGTTTTATAATTTCACCAGTCTGAGCAGTGAAATTACAGCAGTAGGTAGTGGGCTGAATTTCAGATAATAGTGAGTCTAATCCAGCATATACTTGATGGATGCTTCCTATTATGATATTAAATAAATTAATTCTATAGTATTTTAGAGAGCCAGTTTGGTGTAGTGGTTAAGGCATCAGGCTAGAAACCAGGAGACTGTGAGTTCTACTCCCACCTTAGGCACAAAGCCAGCTGGGTGACCTTGGGCCAGTCACTCTCTCTCAGCCCTACGAAGAAGGCAATGGCAAACCACTTCCGAAAAACCTTGCCAAGGAAACTGCAGGGACTTGTCCGGGCAGTCTCCAAGAATCAGACACGACTGAACGGATTTTTTTAAAAAAAGTATTTTATATATATTGGCTCAACAGAATCAATTAAAACAGTTCAGTGTGGGATTCCATGTATAAATGTTCTGGACATAGTCATTGTAGGTTTCCTGTAATTTCAACAAGCCATGTGTAAATAACTCCTGTTAAACCTAAAGAGCTGAAATGTGTTTTGTTTGGGCTGGATTGTGCTCAGAGTGTTTGTCCCAAGGAACTAGCAATACCCATATTTTTGTAGAATATCTTTCTGCAGTGGACTTTAAATCTATAAAATACCACAATAGGGAGAAACACTTAGATTCTAGAAGGAGTTACAAAAACTTTCTCTGCTTTAACCATCTGAAGAAAGTTTGTGGGAATGAGAAATGTGTCAAAAATTTATGCCTGTGTTTCCAACTGAATTTAGAGCATAGGCATGTTCTAAGCCAAGTAGGGCTGCCAAAAAAAATATTTCAAAGCAGTGGACTTTACTGAGGTTTTCAGAGGGGTGCCCAATCTATTTTTAAGTTTAGAGACATATGCTTGTTGCATTCACTAAGGTGATAGCTAGAAGCCTCTGAAAACTGTCAACCTTATTTTGAAGAGCAGGGACATGGAATGCGAACAATTGCAGATAGGGGGTTTATCCTGATCCAGGTCTAGCAGCTTCTTGATAACTACGGTATATCAGTGCAATAGATATACCTTTAGGAAGCATCTCCTCAGCAGGGCAAGGCTTCTCTCCTCATTACAGTTACAACTGCTTGCCAAGTACAGTACCAACCATGAAATGCTGGCATTGACTAAACCAGCTCCCTCCTTGCCTCTTATCAAGTAGATCTCACTTTTTATCATTTAGCAGTAGAAACAATAGCTTCTTAAATGCAGCAGGAAAGGGGAGTACAAAAGCAATTCATGGCAAAACTAAGTATGAAAACATTTCCGAAACCTAGGCAACCAATGTGAATATGAATAATCTCATTCCATGAGATTTGATTATTTATCCAAAGGGTTCTTCTCTTATGAGGAAACAGGGAAGCCAGGAGGGAGGGGAAGCAATGGTTCACTGTCAGTCCTCTTCTTTTCCCTCTCCCTTTCCAATAGCATCTAGTCAAAGATGTGGGTCTGGCTCCTTGCTTGAATGAGTGGAAGAGTTTCCAAAACTTACTGGGAGTTATCTTCCCTAATAAACACAAAAGGTTTCTTTGAAAAAAGGAATTCCAGGCAGAATCCAGTTGTCTCCCATGCTAGAAGTGAACACTCTATAGCAGAGGGCAGCATCTCGCTCACCTCAACTGATCCTAAAAGCAAAGGGGGAATTTAATACTTGGATTGGAGACAACCCAGGAATCTCAGGACTGCATACTAGACCGAGAAAATAATAATAATAATAATAATAATAATAATAATAATAATAATAATAAGTAGTAGTAGTAGTAGTAGTAGTAGTAGTTGCTGTTGTTGTTCTGGAAGAAGGGAATGACAACCCATTTCCATATTGCAGACCAAAAAGCTCACTAGATCAATTTGAGACCATCTTTACCTTTTTCTAAGTGGGAGAAAGTCATTGAAAATTTGCCAGAATGGCCCTTTCCTTCTCCACTTGCTCAGTTTGATAGTGAAAGTATTCCCCCCATCTCTGCTTTATAGATAAACAGGCCACCCAGTGCACATTTATTAAAAATGTAACCATTAAATTTAGCCCTATGGGTGTGTGGAATAATAACTGAATTGTTTCGGAAAGATCATAAACTCTGGTTAAATAAACTGAAATGGTGGTATGGTTGTTTCATCTTACCCTCTTGACCCAATGTCTTAGCAGGGCTCTCTCTTTTTTGGTGGTAGAGTGCATTCATTCCCTTACATGAAAATGTGGTTAGCCAGCCCTGTTGCTTTTTGTGAGTGGAGTATTGAACTTATGTTCCCTAGATCCTACTTTAACATCCCCACTGAACCAAAAACATGTCCTTCTGGCCAATAACAACACAGTCATTATGTGAACTGAAGCTACCTTTGCTTTGCTGACTTTAGCAGTAAGAGATCTGTTTTGATTTTGATGTAGAAGATTGCAAAAGCTATTACCTGCAGTTCAGCCAAGTGATGGATGCACAATATCTGACTGTAGGCAGAGTTTCTGCTCTACATATTTAGCTCTGTTTAATTTCTGTTCTATAATTTTAGGCCTCAATTTTTGACTTCTAGTTTCTCGTCACCTTGTTGGTACTAAGTCTGAAATAAGCAAAGACAACCTGCAGCAGCAAGGATTTTCACACCACAGTATCTGACACCTGGCTCTGGTATGCTTTTCTTCCTAGGTGTGGTTTCAGAACAGGCGGGCAAAGTTTCGCAGGAATGAGCGAGCAATGCTGGCCAACAAAAATGCATCCCTCCTTAAGTCCTACTCAGGTGATGTAACTGCAGTGGAGCAACCAATTGTACCTCGCCCAGCGCCAAGAGCCACTGACTATCTCTCCTGGGGAACTGCCTCTCCTTACAGGTGACTATATAACTTGTACCGCCATTCTGTTGCCTCTGGTTCACTGCAGCTACCTGTCTTACCTTCCAGGTAAGGGGTGACAAAGCCTAATAGATTATACATACCCTGAGGCTGTCCTAGATGGTGTCCAGATAAGGGGAAACCTAGCTAAGGACCACAGAAGCCTGTCTCAGCTATGAGCTGAAGGAAGGCAATTCTCAATACCCTCAGCAAACTAAAGTTCCCAAGATTCTTTGGGAGAAGCTGTGACTGGCAAGCTATCTTAAAAGCACACACTTGTAGATTATAGTCTCTGAACAGGCTTCTTTGAGAACACACACCCTTTCTAGCTAAGACACCAAGCGTACGTGGGAGGAGCTGTAGAAAAATAGAAAGGGGATAGTGCTGAGAAAGGATAAAGAAAGGGGATTCTATGGAGTTTGGCAGCCTTTTCTGGAAAAACAAGGAAGATGGTAAAGGAAAGTGATTGAGTGATGGGATGCACACTGGATTCACTTGCGTTCCACTGTGACTCTTGTTTACTTGGCTTAAAGATCTAATGGAATATATATTCATGACTAATGGGGGGGTCCCTTTATAAAGCAAAACATTCTAGCATGACCCCTCCCCCCAAATGGTATATAGAAGACTACTTGATTTGGTTTCAATGCCTGATTTCATATATCATGCCAGCCCTTGGTTTGTTTTAATCATAGTTTGATTATGAAGCACAGAATTATAAACCACAGAAGACTAGTCTACCCTCAAATCTAAGCCATAAAATATAATTTAGAATCTAGAGTGGCTGAGTTCACCCATCACACTGTACAGTATGGCTTGGCTTAGCATATTAAGTGAATACAGAAAGAGACACCCATTTGGGGCAAAATAAAGAGTCAGCAGCTGAAATCTGCAATGTTTTTTTAAGCTAAGCATCATACTTAGATGCTGAGTGGTGGTGCCAGGGCTATGCTCTAAGGAGTAGGCAGGGCCAGGACGTCAATTAAATATGATCTATTTAAAATTAACTAAATAGATTTCCTTTTATTACTCTTCAACCTCTTCAGAGAAAGTAAAGCCACACATAGGGACACTCGTGAAGCCATGCGTGGCCCTGCTCCAATATGCCTGCTTCCATCCCACACCAGGGCTTTCACATTTTACTGATTCTTCCTGAAACTTCCATAAATACCCTCTGTTTTGGAGGTTGGTTGGCTGGTCCGTCTGTAAAGTGCTGAGTGGCAGGGACTGAAAAAGCAGTTCAGCCCTTCACAGACACAAGCTTACCCTTGTTGCTACATACAGCTCCGTTCACTTTCTCTACCTGTAAGGCATGCCTGACTTACATCCTGGGGGTGGGAGGAGAAGGGTGTCAGGTAACAACCACCCTGAGCCACATGTTGCTCTCAGCCTCAGATGTAGGGGGTGCAGCTTGACTTTCCTTTCTGTGGTAACTGCTCACAGTGGCCATTTCTCCAGAATTTCTATTGGATAGGCTGCTGTGTCATCCTTTTTCCATCTGTGCAGTTCCTTCCCAATTCATTCCAGGCAATTAAGGATCAAACCTTGGACATGATGATACCACAGAGCTATGTAGCCAACATGGCTGAGCTGTGCTGGCACTGCTCAGGCCCATTACAGCAACACTTTCTGTGCTGACTGTTGCCCAATCCTAGCCAACTGAGTCTATTCAAAGCCACAGACACTTAATCTTCACTTTTTCATTAATCTCTGAAAAATGGTTTGGTGCATCTTTGCCATTTTGGCTCAACACTGATTCATCACATCTCTGCTCTTTTATACCTGGCAAGCTGCCCTTTTAATTACTGACAAATTATGAGAAAAGGTCGTGTTTCCACAATAATTGGCTCCTGTGCCCAAAGGAAGAACTGTTCCCAGGCCTAATCACTGTTGTTTTCTTCTCTTATACCATTGGCAGCTCTTTTGCCTGCCACCCTCAAGGATCATCCTTTGAAAGTTTCTCTTTTTTTTTTCTTGAAAAGAAGAAGAAAAAACAAAAGCAAACAGTGTTGCGCAAAGCTCATGGGAAATGCTTTTGGCAAAACTCTGTATAACAGAATAAAACAAACAAAATAAATGTGGACCATGTTTTTGCTTGGTATGTCATCTTTTTTTCATTGCCAGTAAGCCTGAGAAAGGCAAGGCAGAACCCAAAGGCTGATTGATCTGGCAAACAAACAGTAATGGGGTTTAAACCACTGGGAACATTTCTAGCACCAGACTCTTGGAAATGAATGGGTTTATTTGAGGAACTTGGTAAACCTAAGGGAGATTAGTTCACTCCTCTTCAAAGAAGTGGGCACTGAACCACTGGAACATATTTGGTGCACCAGTTTTCAGAAGTGTTCATCACAGATACCACTGGTCAATGCCTGATTTAAGTTAAGCTCTCTCGCTCAAACCAGATTTCCAGGGAGCTCACAAATAGACAAGCCTACAACACACCAGCATCAAACACACAGAGTGGGTACAGAAAGCAAGATGTAGCCTGCTGAAGACTGCTGGAAACATTTTCCAAACAACCGAAAATGGAGTCATGGGGCACAAAACAAAGCGTACCCAAGCTTTCTATCTAAAGCAATAATTGCCATCCTTGTGATGCACAATTATTTCTTTTCATTTCTGTAGCAAATCATTAATCACTTGATGAAGGCAAAGAGCTTAGCTTCTATAATTTGGGAGACCAAAATCAAAAAGGATAGGGAAGTCTTCAGCTTCTGGCTTAAGACATGAAAAAAGTCCCAATGAGCCCGTCTGTAGCACACGGAAGCCAGAATTCTATCTCCAACAGTGGACTGCTTAGGAAGCCCCTCACATTCTGGTGAGCCATTAAGATTTATGAAGGGAGTCATATTTAGAACTGAACAATGACTGAATAGCTATCAGTGTTGGCTTGACTCTGCACCCATTAACTTCTCTGTGAGTTGACCTGCAGAAAAAGATGTTTTCTCAAGTGTAAAAAGTGTTTTTCCACATGTTTTTCCAAGTGTAAAAGCCACAAAGTCTGGCAGAGCTCTGCCTTAATGCCTCTGTTTCTCTGACTCAGTGCCTGAAACTTCACTTAGAAGGGGAGCAGTAGATGTGCATTTGGGAAGCTGGTGCAGCTCAACTGCAGGGTGAAGAGGGGGCCCAAACACCCTTTGCCCGTGTCTGGTTTTTGAGAAGAAAATGGCTGAGATGGGTAATAAAAGGAGAGTTTTGTGACCAAGAGTTGACATGGATTGCGAAACTAAGGCTCCAACAACCTGTTCTTGATGTGTCAATATTGCTTTCTTTGTTCCTAACAAACAATATTTAGGGACATCCTTAACAGAAAGAAGAATAACTCACATATTTATCAGAGAGCTACTGAATACCTATTTAGTCCCCTTCCATTTAGATTGTTGTTAATATCATGTTGATACAGCTACCGTCACAGGTTCCTGGCCTATGTGTGCATTGACTCCCCCACTTTTTTTTTTTTTTTTGTTCTGAAGTCCCTTCTTGCTAACTTTAAAGAAATTCCTGGCGAATAGCTGGTATGAAAATATCTTGTCTCTAAAACAAGCCAAGGAAAGAACAGAACCTGTTTCCTAAGAGCAATCCAGAAGCTGGAATCTCAGTAGTGTACCCTGCTCCAGAACTGCAGTCTCAGGATGTCTTCACACTCTGAAGCTTAACTGAGAAGTGTTAGTTGAAATCCTAACTCATGAATGCTGTTGGATTTGCCGCCACCACTCCAACGCTGTGGTCAATGATCCTTGCAATACAAGGAACATAATGAAGTCATTGGCTGTTTATTTTTCCCTCCTCTCACTCTTTGCAAAATAGCTGCTCATCCCTCCTAAAATGTTGTTTACATGAGGGGGTTGCTAATGGATACTAACAGAAGACACTATAAAGGTAACTTTCTGGGATGGTTTCTTTTGGGAAAGGGAACATGATTGAATGACTAAATTGAGAAAACTGGAAGGATGTTAAGGTGATCCATGTTGCGCTCTTCCCCAAGACAATTTTGAATGGCATTTCAGCATTGCCAAGATTTGGGCCAGGTGAGGGATTGAGTGAGAGGGATACAGAACCTTGTATTTCGTCCTGAACCTCTTCCATCAGCCTCTAGAGAGTCAACACAACATTTATTTATTTATTTATTTATTTATTTATTTATTTATTTTATTTTATTTCCCACCTTTATTATTTTTATAATAATATAATTTATAATAATGTAATTTATAATAATATATAATAATGTAATTTATAATAATATATAATAATATAATTTATATAATTTATAATAATACAATTTAAAATACTATAATTATAATAATATAATAGTATAATACAGTACCAGTGGAAAAGTAGGAAAAAGTCCAGGTGAAATAACCCCTTGGGGGTAGATTCAGAGGACCATTTCAAGTTACTACCATTCCAGCAATTACTCACTAGTGAGGTCTTCCTTGCAATTCTACAAAGATCTTACTACATAGTCAGTATACTTGTTTTTCATCAAAGACAGCAAAATGGTAAAAGATAACAAAGAAAAGACAAAGCGACTCATCTATTTTAGTTCCGTTTTCTTCAACTAGAGGGTATATATTTATATATTTGCAACTGCAAAGAGCAGGATGAACAGCAGAATTGAAATCTGATAAAAAAATAGTCATGGAATATCTACTTATTTTGAATGAGTTTAAATCTCCAGAGCCAGAAGAAATGCAACCTAGAGGACTGAAGTTATTTGCTGATGGGCTGCACGACCTTTTCTTTGAGAAATCCTAGATAGTGTGTCAAGTCCCAGTTGACTGGAAGGGAGCAGATGTCCCTATTTTCAAAAATGGGGGAAAGCAGGATCCAGGGAACAACAGATTAGGAAGATTCTAGAACAGATCACAAAGAAACTGATCTGTAATACAGCTGTCAAAGCAGTTGGAAGAGGTACTTTGTAAGACAAAGGAATGCAAATGAAGCACCTGTCTTTGGATCATTAAAGCAGCCGTATCCTTTGCAAGAATCAGGCAGCTGCTGTCACATTTGAAGCAGCTGTGTGAGCCTTGAAAAAGACATCCTTTTTCAAGACACAAGAGGTGTTGTACTTGTGCTCCTGCACAGTCTATCATTTTTCAATTGACAAGCTAATAGGTTGAGAAAATGCTGTAGATGTATTATATCTTGATTTTATATCCTCCTCTGGATAGCATGATACTGTAATTAAATGGATATGTAACTGGCCTGAAAACAGAACTCAAAGAGTGCTCATCAGTGGTTTTGCATCAAACAAGTGCCTCAAGGTTCAATCCTTGGGTCCTGTACTCTTCAAAATTGTTATTAGTGACATCGAATGCTTATCAATCAGGGCAATCACACACATTTTAAAAGGGGCAGTTCACACAGTTGCATGCATTCTTCTTCCTTTATCCAGTCTGCTTTCAAGGCCATATAAATGGGTGGCCACGACCACATTTGGCGGCAGGGAGTTCCATTTTTTTTAATGGTGGAGCCAGGAAAGACCTTGAAAAAAGCGGTGTGAGCAACTGGCGCGCTGGAGTACTACAATACCCAGCAACCTCAGCCCACACTCAACACGACCTGGGCACCAAAGCTTTCCCACCTCTGGGTGAGAGAATGACTGAGCCGGAGTTCACACAGTTGCATGCACCATCTTGTCTTTTTTTTTACCACCACCCTCAGTGCAGACACCCTAGATGATGTTAAACTGAATAGCATAGCAAATACTTGCTATGAGCCATTGCAAGTCAGAAAACTGCTTTTGACATACAGCAGGAAATGACAGGTGACAATTGTCTTTCCGATGCACAGTTGCCTTCCTTATGGGGGGCAGGTAGAGGACAATGTGCATGCCTGACCTTGATGAATGGTTAGTGGTCTGTATTCATATTGGGGCAACCTGATAGTATGAAAACCAGCCCTTAGTCACTAGCACAAGTAGGAGAGCAGAGGGCTGTTCATCAGTCCTTGCACTGAAGACATGAAGATAAGGCCTGAACACAGCTACTAGTGCCTGGTTCACACATAATGTTAAGCCATAGGCCGGATGCCTGGCTTTATACATCATGCTAAAAAACAGTTTTTTTAAAAAAAAATACCAAACAAACCACATCATGGCTTAATTTGATAAGTGAACTGCAGAACTGTATTATAGCTCAGAGGGCTCTGTTCATTATCTGGAGAACCTCTTTTTTACCCAGCTGATATAGATGTCTTCTTCTTAGGGTGATCTCTTTTTTTTTTAATAAGAATTTTATTAAGTTTAAGCAAAGATAAAAACTACAAAAGAAACTACAAAAAAGGGGAAAAAAGAAAAAGTGAAAAAATAGAAAAAAAGGTATTTTTTAAGATTACAAGATGACTTCTGACTTTCAACAACAAGAATATACAGCAAATTCCATAATTAATCCCTTACTCTATATCTAACCAAAATCACGTTATTTCTATAAATCAATCCATTAACACATTATAAAACTATAAAAGCAATTGCTCTTTCCCCTTATATAAAGAAATAAACAGATATATAAACCTCCAAATCCACTTCCCCCCCAAAAACAAAACTCATTTTTTAATATTTCCTTCCTACCACTATTCTATATTTTTCTAACCACTATAAAAAAAATCAAGTTATATTTAAATTTTGTACTTCGGTGGGTAGGTAACAGCGTTCCGCGTGCGTCATGCCAGCCACATGACCGTGGAAGCGTCTTCGGACAACGCTGGCTCTTCGGCTAACAAACGGAGATGAGCACCGGCCCCTAGAGTCGGACACGACTGCACAAATGTGCGGAGGGAACCTTTACCTTTTAGTATTATTATACTTGATAATAATAATAATGTTTAATAGTAACAATAATGCTGTAATAGTCTTAACCCTATTAAATCTATAATCAAACTCTAATTATTATGTCTTATAAATCAAACAAACTGTAAAAACAATAGGATACATCTTAATCCATCTTAATAAAATCCATCTTAATCCAAATCATTAAAGAGAATAAAATCACATAAGCCTTAATATCAATCCACATACATATTCTTACTTTTATACTTAATAATATTATAGCAATCTTATCCCCATTAAACCTTAAAAAATCAAACAGACTTTAAATCATTATTAAAAAAAAGATCATACAGCCTTGAAATCAGTCCGCATACTTATTCTTAATTTCTTAACCGACCTCAAAGTAAACTAAAACGTTTATTTGTCTCCATATTATGCACCGGACATTTTTTATAAAAGAATCAAAAAACCCAATTGCCCCTCCTAAAAAGCCAACAGAAGATTTCCCACATAGCCAAAACACCATCTGGTTCTCAAAACATAAGTTAAAGTAAACAGACCATTTTTTTTCCTGCAAATCAAGTTGTAACTCTTTCATAACCAACATGTATTCATCAGCTGGCAGTTCACGGACTGGATTCTCAGAATCGGGAAGAATATCTCCCCCTTGATAAGTCTCATCTTCTCCCTTCTCTTTTTTTCCCTTCATAAAATTCTCAGCCAATTGATACATTTCAGAAATAATCTCCCGAACACCTTGCAAGAGAACTTGAGCAGTTTTATGGCATATCTATTTAAAGTCAGCATGGAGCTCTGAGAATGCTTTCTTAAAGTCTTTCTTAAGGTCGTCCATAATTCAAACGACAAAATCTAACATCCTATATGCAAACCAGTAAATACAACGTCCAAAGAAAGTGAACAGAAAACTAAAAACTCAGACCATCAAATTAAATGTGTAGGAGAATGTTAAATCCATCAAATTAGATGCAAAAATAATAACAGAGAGATGATTATTTCTCAGTCGTCCTTAAATTTTGAATGGGAAGTAAGCTAGCAGTTAAGAAAAAAAATAAAGCTCCTCCAGAAACAGCGAAAAGTACCAGGAGATTTGTATCTTCTTGTTGTTAAAAGCCTCTCTTGGGGTAAGAAAAACTTAAAAATATACAAATTGGGTGATTTAGAAATGAGAAAGACTTGACCTAGTGTCGCAATAGGGCTGCAGCGTGGTTTGGAAATGTTGGCATCCCTGACTCCAATCTCCTCTCACCGGATCAGAGCTGTTGACGCTCCTCAGACTACAAGGTGATGTTCCGAAGTACAAATGGGGTGATTCTGAGTGTTTTCTGTCCATGAAAACACTCTAGGGCAACAGGAAACCTGCCTGTGCCCCCCCCCAAAATCCACGCTGGCAGGTCTGCCCACTTAATCGCAAGCAGGGTGTTCAGTCAGCCATATTCTCACCGGAAGTCCATTCTTCTTAGGGTGATCTCTTTCCTCTATGAAAAATGACAGGACAGTGGAAGTATCATTGCCAAGAGTTGCAACATTTCTTACCTCCACTCTGCCACCCAAATCCCAGATGCCTTCCCTTTCACAAATATTGCCTGAATCAGGCTTTACCAAATGTTGCTTAATTCCTTCCCAGAATCCTGTAGTTAGAACTATTGAACTAAAGTGTCTTGCCCATGAGAAGGAACAGTCAGAGATAAAAGTTTCAAATCTCTTCAGGTCTCTCCAGGTACATGTTTAGCAGAGTCATTTAATACCTTCAGCTTGCTTGCCAAGCTCTGCATGTGGCCATTGCATACAGAACAATTAATAAAAGCACCAGAATAGAGTAGTGGTTCTACTTCTACTGATACACAAAAGGATCTTTGCATTCCAAATGTCTTTTTTTTAAAAAAGCAGGACTGTGTAGGATTGACAGTTTTTAGACTCTCAGAAGACTTGAGACTTCTTTGCATTTTGCAAGTCCAAAGAGGGCAGAGAAAGTGCCATAAACATCCAGGTGCAGGATGATGCTATTATTTTCCTACATATTGTGATGGATGGCCTCAGTTGCAGACCTCAGAAGCTTCTTTGTTCTTTGCATCAAAGTGGTGGAGGATGTCCCAGAAAAAAAAGAAGCAGAATATTCTTTTGACTACTTATAATTTAGCTCTGAAGGTTTTTAAAACATTGAACAAAGGCTGCTGTTTTTGCTCATGTCAGTGAGACCTTTGAGAATCAGAAGGCCCCATGAGTTCTACTCAAGTCTCTTCTTCAAGTACTTTTGCCTGATTGTGGCTTTGGACTCTGGCATGGAGAGTGCCAAAGGAGTTCTGCATTCCTGATTGTAACAGGACTAGGGGCCCTATAATAGTTTGAACTTGTGCTTTGTAGAATTTATTCCCAGATTCTTCCTCCGGTGATAAATTTAATCTGTGGACAAAAAAATGTATAAGACTTTGAACCCTGAATGAAACCATGAAAGCTACAGGTATGAAAGAGACCCATGTTCAGGTGACTAGAAAGATCCCAGTGCCATCAGTTGGCAGTGCCATTTATTTGATGTTCAACATCTGCAATTATATCTATTCTTTGCTTAATCCATTTATGTTTCTTTTTAATATTTTTTATGAAAAATTCTGGTATATGCATTGAAGTACAAATAAACCCAATTTAGTGGGGTAGTAAACACTGAGATCCTTAGGAAGTATGCCTATAGAAACTAATTCCCTATAAATTAAAATATATTTTCATCCCCTCATTCCACATTGGAACATGCATTGTGATAATAAGAATGGCAGGTCCTATGATCCTCTGATCTGCGATATGGAAGCAGTTCTTTAAATATGTGTTTGCCTGCTAGGCAAGAGAACCTTGGTAAGCTGAATTCACTTGTTTTAGGATTATATGGTCATTAATATCCTGTATGGGTGCAATATGGACAAAGGCCATATTGCAAAGAAGGTCTGATGTATGAGAAGATATTTTGCTCCATTACAAATGTTGTTGCTAAACTGTAATTGTTTTAATGTATCAGGAGACAATTATTATGTACATAGGGAATGATAAGTTATTCGTTTAAAAAATACATTCAATTTAAATCAGTTTGGTTTTCTCCTTGCCCCACTCACTTTTTGAGCTGTGGCCCCTGACACATCACTCCAAGATCAGAAGCACTCCTTGGAAATAAAGATTGGCAGATTATAATTGCATAATATGGCTGTAAATGTTTGTGTCCAAGCTTCTGTCCTTCCACTTTTATTAGCAGCTTGATCTGCAGATGCCATGAAAAAGTTCAGCTGCTGAAAATCTTGAAAGATTTGAGCAGGTGAAATATTTGAGCAGGCTAGCCAGTTGTTTTTCTGGATACTTGACATATCTCATGCAGGTCACCCACATACATGTGAATTGTAGAATCAAAAGATGATCTGGTGTTGTTTTTTTTCCTCCCTCCCCTCTTCTTTCTCTGCCTCCCAGCACTGCCATGGCTTCTTATTCTGCTTCCTGTACCAATGCCAGCCCAGCTCAGGGCATGAATATGGCTAACAGCATTGCAAATCTGAGACTGAAGGCAAAGGAATATAGTTTACAGAGGAACCAGGTGCCAACCGTGAATTAGAGGGCAACAACCTGCAAAAACAGCCCAGATCTAGAAAGAGCATCCCCTGCCTGGGGCAACTGTCCTGCTTTGCCATTTGTTCAGACCTCGAAAGCCCACCAACCCAAGCTAAATTTTTGCATTGGGAATAAAAGCAGGATCCAAACGAATGGGAAACAGCTTCCAACGTGACTCTGCTATTCCCCCACAAAATATTGCCAAAGTGCCAAGAAATCTCTTTTAGCTCATCATAGCAGGAGCGTCTTCAGTGAAGGACACAAGGCTTGAATTCATCCTAGGAATGACTGCAAACCCAGAGTTTCCCCCATTGGACCTTTTGCCCCTCATCTCTTTTATTTGAAGCCTTCTAAAAGACTCTGAAATCTTATGCCAAAGATCCTCATGGTCACTGATGCTCTGATCCATTCCACAAGGGATCCCACCTGATGTTGCGAACACCAGCATATGCCTGATGCCTTAGCATCCAAACTTTTGTGTCTATTGGCTAGAACCTCTCCTTCTGTTAGCCGTTTGAAGCCAATTTTGATTATAGATAAGTGTGTCTCACTGTTTATTCTGCCACAACCTCTTTGATATTGTTATGCTGGTTTCCAAAGAATCTCTAAATATGAGAATATGTTATTTTGAACCAATTTCTGCCAATGTAGGAATATACAAGTTTTCAAGTCACATAGAACTTCATCCTGGTGAGAATGTATAGGATTGTGATTGAAATATTACTCTGTGAAACTGAAAAGCTTGTACAAACTTACAAATCTTGGGAAAATCCAAGGAGCAGAATCCAGATGTGCAGGTACTATAAATGGAAGTTAGTTTTCAATGCAAAAATTAGAGGCCTTAATCCTCTCTTGTATTGGACTAAGTCTCCACATATTTTCTTAGCTACTTGTTTTGTTTCATGCCACATTCGACAGTATTGTCCTGAATCATTTGATTTATATATACTGTATATATTTATATATATAAGATATACATGCAAGCTTTGTGAGTTTTCTTTTTTTTTTTTATTAAACAAATAAAATGAACTGAAAGCATTCTGGTTGTAAGTGGGTCCTGTAGAATTTCTAAAATAATCAATTTCTGCCGTGTTGTGCTGTGAAAGACAGTTCTCAGGAGTAAAGTATGATTCCCTCAGGCAGAAAGCAGAGATGGCTTCTCAAAAGGGCACTGTTTATGCACATTTGCCCAGGTGCATCATGGGATACGACGGCCCAGCAGAGCTATAAACAACGCACTGGTCTGCAATATCCTTTCTGCCTAGTTAAAAAAATGAAACAGAATAAGCATTCAGATCAAGCTTTTCTAGCAATTCCAACTTTCTCCCTTTCCATGAGCTGGCTGATCTAGATGCCTCTTGCAGTACTTAAGAAGCTCCAGAATGGTGAAAGAGTTCAGAAAAGAAGAATCTGGAATATTTTGATCATTACATTTTACTGCATGGCAATATGTAGGGAAGAGCTTTCCAAACTGTGTGTCGCGACACAAAAGTGTGTCGCCACACACAGTCTGGTGTGTCGCCACACAACCTGGAAGCGCTGATCATCAGCGCTTCCGGGTTTTCCCGCAGCGACACACCAACTGCAGCGTGCAAAACCCGAAAGCGGCAGCAGCGCTTCTGGGTTTTTGCACGCTGCCGCAAGGATGGCACTTCCGGGTTTTCCCGCGGCGACACACTAATGCCGGTTGGTGTGTCGCCGCGGGAAAAACTTTGGAAAGCCCTGATGTAGGGAGTCCCTTCCCTGCAGCAGCAGATTAAATACTCTTAATGCCCAAATGGGAAACCCGAATCAGTCCTGCTTGAACAGATTCATTTCCCACATGCATATTAGTAATGAAGGATGTGAATCAGCATCAGTGGGAAGGGAAGCCTTTCCCCAGCTGGGTCTGAACCCTGAGGAAAGTCTGGTGGAGTGTCTGAATGGGACCCTTACCCCTTGCACCCCAAGAAAGGTTCTATGCTTCTTGGGTCATTTAGTCACCCATCCTAGTAGAGGTTTTAGCTACAAAGGATAAGCTTACCATTCTATGATTTGGATTTGTGAAGTTTCACAAATCTCTTTTTCAGTTGTTCAGTACAAGAACAGTTCAGTTTTTACAGAGTGAGCAGCAGGAACATGTTCTGAACACTCCGAACTGGAGAGAGGAAGACAGTAAGTCCCAACCAATCTTTTTTTTTCCTGTCCAGATCTGCATCCTTGTTCTAATTTAACATGCTACATAAAATAGGTGGAACGAAACTCTGAATTTCCTTCTTTTATTCAAAAGTAAGTGTGGAGGTAACTTAGATTTGAATTCACAGCATACTGTACCGTGTGTGGAAGGGGGAATTTAATCCTCCTCATCTAAAAACTCACACAGAGAGACACAAACAAATTGAAATAACAACTATAATTAAATTTCCACAGGTGCCAGTGGAATGTTATTGTTGTTAATTGTTGGGAAGGGGTCAAAACTGATGTGGAAAGGATTACCTTTTTATACCCACAAAGCTGTCTAGCTGGATCACTCACCCCATGTTATTTCTTTTTTTATATAATAAATTTTATTAAATTTATTTCAAGAAATTAATTAAATTAATTAAATTAATTAAATTAAATTAATTTCAAGGAAAGAATAAAAACGACAAAAAAAAACTACAAAGAAAAAAACTTTAAAAATGCAGAAACACAAGAGAAACATTTTTTAAATTTACAGAAAGGTGTGGCTTACGACTTTTAACTGCAAGGATATTCAAAATTTCCATAATCAATCTCTTACGCTATATTAAACCCAAACACCACATTATTTCTATAGGTCATTCCACTTTAACACATAATAAAAATCACTAAGTACAGTTACTCCTCCCCCTTATATTAAAATGAAGAAAAAAGAAATTTCATATAAACCTCCTAAACATCTTTCTCCCCTCCAAAAGATAAAACATATTTAATTCTCTCATTAATTATTATAGTTTTGAGGTCCTGGTTAGAAGGCACCAAGCTTGAGGGCTGGCCCAGCTCAGATTGCTGTTGACCATGCCCTTAACTTTACAAGGATCCAGGCCTGACAAAATTTGGCTGAGCTGGACTCAGATGTATGAGGTTTCTGGAGGCCCATCAAGTTGGCCAGAAGGCTTGGACAGACAAAGCTAGAGCAGGCCCCTAGCAGGCTCTTCTCTTGATTGGCCAGGTTCCACTTCCACCCTCCAAGTATCAAAGACAATCTTGCCCAATACTGCTCAGAAGGTAGAGTTGGCAAGGGGTGAGGCAACGACTTTGCAGATGTGTCATTTTTGTCTGATCTGCATTTCTTGTTGGATGAAATGTGAGGATCAGCTGCACTGTGTGAGTACAGCCAATCTCCAAAACAAGTGAAAAGGAAAAGTCTTTTTGCTTTCCTGTTGCCATTGGAGATCAGTCTCTCGTGAAGTGTTCTAAAAATCCAAGACTAGCATGGGAACATGAAACTTGGGAAATAGAGGAAAATGCTGAGTGAGCACACCACAATTCTTGATTCCCTGGATCAAGAATAACCAACAGTTTTGTGACATCTTACAGATTTATTATGGCAGAAGCATTCTTGGACCATACCATACTCTACTTAATCAGGGAATACTTGTTCCAAATAAAAAGTGGGCTTGTTTTCAGTTGGAACGGTGCTGAGATAATATAGGCTGATGATTGTAGCGCCAACTTGGAACCTCTCTCTGCTCCACTGAATAGGCCCAGCTACATGGAAACTGAATTGTCCTGCTACTGAAAGGCTGACCAATCCCCAACAGACACTCAACTATTGTACATTAAAACATGAAAAATACAAATAGTCACAAGTTTGTATTTTTAATTTTTTAATGGACAATGGAAACATTCTCAGAATAAAATGAGGGGTGAGGCATCTTTTTGGTATAAATAGGCTAATCTAAATTTAGAATGGGGAAAAGAGTACTGACATAGTTAATGGTCCCATACGAAACTCTTCCCTTGGAAATCCCTGGGGCCTACTTTTTAGATATTTGATCATATAATTCAAAAAGTATATGCTTTCCTTTAGATGCTCATAATTAAAAAATTAAATATCTGTTCATTTTCTAGAACATAATATCCAGAATGCTAATTCTTTGACAACAATAAAAGAGTAACCTAACCTTACATATTATCAATTCATTGCCCTCTTTTTTAACTAACACGGTCAGTTACCATTTTTATTTATATTACATTTGAATAAAAACAACATGGGAAAAGAAAAAAAAATAATTTGTAATTAAATAGTTCTCAATATTTACAATCTGCGAGCTTGTATATCCATTCCAAACAATAATGGTCTTCAGAATCTATCCTTCCACACTGTAAGTTGGGAAAGAGTTCAGTACAAAGAATTTTTTTTATATTCAAATGTAATAAAAAGAAATCAAATGTCTACAAACAGGCTTCCCTTGATTTCTTCCATGGACAACCTATTTAGCAAATTATTTATTAACACACAACAGCCGCAAACTGGAGTACTGGGGACTTGGCTGATTTCCAATAGTTCATCATCTCCATCCATGCTGCTGCCGATAAGAATATTAAACATTCTTTATCCCTCAAAAAACCTGCTATTTTCCCACAATCCCTTAAACATTTATTAGAAAGATTAGAATTTATTTTATTGTGTTTAAGGGGAGAGGACTGACATTGAGCTACTGATTTCAAAAGGTTTTCCTTAACCTGGGTTTATAGCAATTTGGCCAGGGAACCACACCACACAGCAGTCCATTGTGCATTAGTAAATATTATCAATAAACATTCCCAGATCTGTTTCCCAGAAGTTTCAAGCCACCAGTATAAATATATTACACATACCTGCTACTGCTATCTTTTGGGAGATCCAAGGATAATAGATTTGATTGTAGACTTGAATGTTTGTAAACCGCCCAGAGTCCCCTCGTGGGAGATGGCGCGGTGATAGAAGTCGAAACATAAATAAATAAAATAAATAAAAAATGTAAACTAGACTTATAGATTATACAGACTTGATTATAGCCTAGACCTGAGGCTATACAAAATTTTCATTTTCTTTGATTTAGGTAACTTTTCATTTCCCTTTGCTTGGATAATATCTAGCGTAGACAAACATTTAAACTTATTTCACTTGGAACCAAGATAATACAATCAAATATCAATCAAAGAGAATATTTGTAGCTCAGGGTTGAACTGTGGAGTCCTTGGTGCTCTCTGAGCCTTGCTGTTTTCTTGCAGACATTTCATTGCCAGGCTAGGCAACATCTTCAAATCTCTTGAAGAACAACATGAACCCAGCAATCTCCTACCAGAGAACAATGACTATAGGAGTGCCATAGGCAAGCTGTTGTATCTAGCTACCAACGGTAAAATTAGGTAAAATGGCTCAAGTTTCTGCTTGCAGACATGGGCATAGAGGAACCAGTCCCGATCCAAATTCTTGAGGATAATCAAAGTTGCATTAGACTGTCACAGTCAGAGAAGATTGGTGGGAGGACAAAGCACATTGATGTAAAGCATCATGTGGTGAGGGAGCTGCAACACCAAGGGTTAGTCAAACTAGACTATTCCACAGGGAATATGATAGCGGACATCTTCACAAAGCCGTTATCTAGAATCAGTTACCAAGAACTGAGAGGGAAATTAAATCTTGTGGGACATTGAGACATGCATAGAATGAAAAGAAGGGGATGTTAGAGATCCGGTATCAATCAAGCACCTCTCACACACAGACTTGAAAGAGGAGATAGCCTCTGCTGTAACCTGATCTCACTTGCAGTGTGTGGGAGGGGCTGAATCCCGGTTTCCTGTTTCCTGTTCCCTTTCTCTTTCTCTCTCTCTGATTGAATCTCCCACGAAGGAGGGTAGCCAGCCACATGGCTGCTGCCACGTGTTTCTCATACTTCCATACAGCAAGGCCGCATTAATGAAGACCGCGGGTTTGGTCAGAACTTCTTGCTTGCACGCATGGACCATTTCTACTAAGGAACTGTGAGTTACAATAAACTTGTAAACTCTTTTTTTATGTAACTTTACATTTAACGTGTGAAGTGTGTTTATTTTGTGTTTGAAAATCAGTTCAAACAAAATAAACACACTTCACACGTTAAATGTAAAGTTACATAAAAAAAGAGTTTACAAGCCTTGTGCAAGTTTATGGGAACGCTTCTACTCTGCTACGTATATACTAATAAGAAGCTGCGTGGAGTTCTGGTACTACCATATCAGAATTCCTACAATTCTGACATCTCCTTCCATTCACAACTATAGGATGCTACCTCTCTTTCCTCAAATCTCTTCTCAAAATTCTCTGAGATTATTGCTTAAACTCCTTAATCTTCAGATGTAATTTCATTTCATTTGCTTTGTTATTGTCCCCACATTTGAGTTTAGATAGTAATCTTTTGGAAAGCAGCGGCTTGCTGTCTGTTTTTAAAAACAAAACACTAAAATATTGGTTTTTAATGTATAATAATAAATAATGGATATGAATGTCTAGTTTCCCAAAAGCAACAATTTCATGTCTGAATTAGTTCTTAAACATGGGAGACGTACATGGCTTAAGTCTCAGTTCTCAAGCACAAATTTGTCTTGTTCATCACTCCATACATCTGATGAAGTGAGCTACAGCTCATGAAAGTTTATGCTTTTAATAAAATTTGTTAGTCGGAAAAAGTGCTACCAGATTCCTGGGTTTTTTGCCACTATAGACCATCACGGCTCTCCTCCTACATTGTTCACTGAGTAGTTCCCCCATGATGTAAATCTGTAAAAATTATCTACAAATTTGTTTAGGGTATTTATTTGTAAAATTAATTTACAGATAGTAAATTGAAAAGAATGGATATTTGTTGCATGCCTAGCTTTTAATCTTTAACATTAAAAAGATAACAATTCCCTTGATTACTATATGTCCATGTCTATTGCCTTCTTTTGGATCTTTTTTTTTTTACTTTCCAGACTTGTGTTAAACTGGAAGATATCCTGGTAGTCTTTCAACCATGTATTAACCAGGCCTGACCCAGCTTGGTATTTTGAGATCTTCCAAGGTTGGCTAAGTGCTGCTGCCACATTTAAAATTACATGGGCAACGTCTGTAACGGGGTCTAAAGAATGTGCTATATCTCTAGGCTACTTTTTTTGAGTTTATTGTTGGAAGAAATGCTTTTTGTTCATCTGTTCTGTCATCAGACATTTCAGATACATACATCAAAGCATGAGATATTTCTGTGAGTGCAGAAGTTTTCAGCTCACACTCTCATACAGGAATTTGCAACAGGCTTGATTTTCTTTTCTTTGAGTGTGAAAGGCAATTGTTTGACAAGGAAGAGGGAATAGGTGAGGCTGCAACCTCTACATCCTCCATCAAATCTATTGCTGGCATAAACTGGAGCACTGCTTTGTTTGGAATACCAGGGGAGAACATTCCACAAGACAAGAAGGTTGTCCATTTGATCCCTGTTATGCCCCTCCCCTGGAATGTGGAGGGTTCAGCCCACAGGAAGGAGCGATTGGCAGGAGCTGATGGGCAGAGGGAGAACACAAGGAACCAAAACATTCCAGGGAACTAAGGCAGCGGGGCTGGGAGGAAGAGGATAGGAAGCCCAGCTGACAAGGGGTGGGCTTAGCAACCTCCATGTTGCTGGGGCAAATACAGCCTCTCTAGGATGCTGTTCGCCTGAGACTTTGACGCATGGGCTGTAGATAATACTGTATACAGTTTGGCCCCATATGCTCAGGGCTGAGGCACAGATAGCCTGATCTTTGTGAACTTTAACAGATCGCAGAGCATCACTCTTAGGTGAAAAGGCTACGGGTTAATATAAATGTCCACTTTATGGCTTAGGAAGTCCCTCTGATATAATGTAATCAAAATAAGGGCTCTGTTTGCTTCACTGGATTGAGAGGAATCTTTGAAGTCTACTGAGTTATTGTGAATGCCTAACACAATCTTTCCCTTCCTGGTGTGAATGCCATGCTGGTTGGGAGTGATGGGAGCTGCAGTCCAAAACATCAGAGGCACCAATAAGTTAGAGAAGGCTTTCCTAAAGCTTCTGAAAGAGAAAAGCTTTCAAGCAGTATCCAAAAAAGAGCCCTCATATTTAAACAGCTAAACTTAAATTTGGAATTCAAGCTTCCATATAAATATGGAATAGGAAAATAAAATATAACCAGAACCAAAGGTTATGTGTATTAAAATGGGTGCCCACTAACCATCTGAGAATCATGGCAATTATTTTCTGAATGTTCCAGCCAACTAAAAAGTTTGCAATATAATATCATTTTCTAGAATATAAGACACTATATAAACTGTTAACAAAATTACAATTCCAAAGACACTTACATGGGAGTAAAGTCACACTCAACTCAATGACACTTAAAAAGGTAAAAAGGTTCCCCCCGCACATTTGTGCAGTCGTGTCCGACTCTAGGGGCCGGTGCTCATCTCCGTTTGTTAGCCGAAGAACCAGCGTTGTCCGAAGACGCTTCCACGGTCATGTGGCTGGCATGACGCACGCGGAACGCTGTTACCTACCCACCGAAGTGGTACCTATTCATCTACTTGCATTTGCATGCTTTTGAATTGCTAGGTTGGCAAGAGCTGGGGCTAGTGCGGGAGCTCACTCCACATGCAGGGCTAGGGATTCGAACCTCTGAACTTGCGATCTTCCGATCGACAAGCCTGGCATCTTACCCGCTGAGCCACCACTGTTCATTAAATATATAGCATCACACCATCACAGAGTAATCATATACAGTATGTATACCTATCCAGAAGCTCCACTAAGTTGAATACTACTCAGGTTTTTTGTTTTGTTTTTGTACATTCTTAAATGCTGGAAACCTAGAAATTAGAAACATTAATATTGCAATATTTTGGGTTACTGTATCACCCAATACAGTGGTTAAGCATTACTGTGATTTTGTATTGTTACCTGATTACCCTGGGCTGCCTGTATATGTTGCAATTCTTGGTTCTTCTAGAAGTTTCAGTACAGTAAAAGCAATCAGCAGAAAACCTATTCTGAACTGTAATGTATTTTACTTAATCAGTAGAAATTTTATTTATTTTTATTTTATTATTTCAATTTATTCCCCGCCCATCTCCCTTGCAATACTTATCAAGTATTCCTGCTAAGATTTAAAAAGGAAAGGAGAGGAAAAGGAAAATAAAAGGTCTGAGTGCAGTTATTTAGGAGTGCAAGCAAAATTTTATTTTAGTGAATCTCTCTAATCTGATCATGTGCAGATCAAAATTTAATTATTCCTTAGCAAATTAATTAAATAAATACATAAAATTCTGCCCTCCATTCAAAAACTGTAACAAAGTCCATTTTAAAAGTTGGGGGGAAATTTGTTTATAAAAATTATGAGAATGAATACACTTAGTTTAAATGCAATTTTTCATAGAGATTTTTTTAAAAAATGCACTTACTGTAGAAAGAGAAAGAAAGAGAATTTAAGTTAAATAAACACAGACTGAAAGCAGACTGAGCTGTCACCCCGCTTGCGAATATTCTATACTTTTCCACTTATTATCCTATAAGTCAAAGGTGAAAAACGTGATTCTCCAACTCGGCTTCATCTGAGATGCTCTGTCCCTAAGAATGTGATAAAGTCATTTAAATATGAACTTGCATATAAACGACAATATCTTTGTTTATGTTGGCTCAATAGGGCAACTAAAATCTTTCCCATCATAATTTAAATATGCTGAATTCAAGGTTAGAACATAGACCAGAACTGAACTGATGTTAACAACAAATCAGCTTTCCCCAGAAATACTCTTAAAGTCCTCTTCAGATACAGATGGAGGGGATAGTTTACTTTTAATGGTAAGGTTTTTTAAAAAAGTGTCTGTTTAGATGTGTAATATACTTTGAGAAACGGATGTTTGAAACCACCTATATCAAAGATATTCATCCAGGACTGGTATGTATAAACTTGGTTTCCTATGTAATGCATGCAATGGTTTTTAATAGACACCTAGTTCAGGTGTAAATGACGATATTTTTTTGTTTCTCATGCTGTCCATTCCCCAAGTTTTTCTCTGTAGAACATAGTTTGCTTAGCTAGATTGTAAAAATATTCAAGGACCAGTAGCTCCAAGCACAAGAGAGACACCCTTGTCTCTAATAGAGGATTAAAAACTGTCTTCTGTTTTTCTACCTACAAGGAACTTGTAGGTCTTGTAGGTCTTGTAGGTCTTGCTGAATAATTGTTTTTCCAGTGTAGGAATAATAGTTTTTTGCTTGCTACTTTTTCTCAGCAGGAAGAGAGAGATGCAATATGAACATCACAATTCAACGGGAAGCCTAATTTGAACGTCCACATCTCTTCCCACAATACATCTAAATCTCACCCATTCAGACCTCAACAAGAACAATCTGTGAATGGTATACACCTTCCTTATTGGAGCTCTCAGGCTAGAAACATAGAGCTGTTATTTATGTCAGTGGATATATATCATGGAACCTGTCCTAGAGGTTCCATGACTCCACCACCCCAGACGGGAGACTATTCCAGTACATATTCCTGTGGTTTTACATGTTACTTGACCACCAGGAGGCAGTGTATGATTAGTTTCATCCTTATGAATGGATACATGCAGCCATCCTTATGAATGGATACATGCAGCCATCCTTATGAATGGATACATGCGACCACATCAGGTACATGCGGCCAATATAGTTACTAGTAAATCTATCATTCAAACCCTTCTACCAAGACCTGAACTCCTAGGGCATTGTGCTTTGTACAGTGTACCTGACTTTATGAGCTATAATGGCGCTGGTTGTCAAAGTCAAAGTTTCAAACCCGTGCTTTGAAATACCTCATGAAGAAATCTGAAGAACTGGAAAAGAAAGAAAGAAAGAAAGAAAGAAAGAAAGAAAGAAAGAAAGAAAGAAAGAAAGAAAGAAAGAAGAAAGAAAGAAAGAAAGAAAGAAAGAAAGAAAGAAAGAAAGAAAGAAAGAAAGAAAGAAAGAAAGAAAGAAAGAAAAACTTCGGATTGGCCCAATAAAATTAGTTAGGTGTCATTCAGTTGAGTTCAATTCTTGATGCCTGCATGGACAAATGCTTGATACCTTAATTATAATTCATCACTCTTTCAAGGATATTCCAATAAGCTCTTTAATCTACTTTATCCAAAGGTATTCATCTAAAACAGGGGTCGGCAAACTTTTTATGCCGGGAGCCATTTTGGCATGCTCGTGCACATTTTGAAATGCTCGAGAGCCAGGGGGCGGGGTTTGTGGGCGGGGGCCAATTGCGTGGAAGGGGGCGGGGTTTGCGGGCGGGGGCCAATTGCGTGGAAGGGGCGGGGTTTGTGGGCAGGAGCCAATCGCGCAGAAGGGAGTGCGGTTGGCGCTGGCGCTGAGCTCTGAAGCTGGACGAGCCGCCGGACCTGGAGCGCTTCCGCGCGCAGCTGACCAAGGCCCCGCACCGGTCTTTGGCGCAGCTGAGCGCTGGGCTGTGGAAATGCGCTCCAAAAAGACTGGCGCGGGGCCTCGCTCAGCTGCGCTGGGCTGTTGCCCCGCTCCAGGTCTCGGCCCTGACCACCCGCCTGGGGCTGCTGGGAGATGTGGTTCAGCCGCTTCCGGAGAGCTGCGGCTTCGCCAACCGCGCCCTCCGGCGCGCCCGGCAGGTGGCTGCCCACCATTTGCTAAATCGCCTCCAGCGAAGACGACCCCCCCCCGCGCGCCTGCAGCAACGTGGGCAAAAGGGGAGCGGGCGTGTGTGCGTGTGCAAAAGGGTTGAGGAGGTGTAGAGGTGTGCGTGCGCATGCAAAAGGGCTGAGAAGGGATCCCCTCTCCCCGCCACGCTTGCAAGGTCTCGCCTACCGCTTCTCCCCGGGGCGTCTGCAAAGGGGCGCGCCACTCGCCCCGCGCCTGTCGCTGCAAAGGGCATCTCCCCCGCCGTTTACCCGGACGTTCAGGCGCCACAGCAAGAGTGGTGGGGGGGCTCTGCATCTGGAGGCCCGGCTGCACGCTCCCCACTGGAGAGGGAGAGGAAACGCGGCCCCTTTTTGGAGCGCTTCCGCGCGCAGCTGAGCGCTGGGCTGTGGAAAGGCGCTGGCGCTGGTAAGCGGAGGAGCAATATCAACTTCTGCTGTTGCTCCATCGGCCGCAAGCCTGGTTCATTCTGCAGCTTGGGGCCAAGAGATGCCTGGGGGCGACCACCTCCCCGGTGAGAGATTTCTGCCTGCCGCTCTTTCTTCCCGGAGGAGGCACTGAGGCTTAAGCAGACCGAGATCCGCTTCCCAGAAGGGAGGAGAGAAACCATTGGAAGAGGGCGCGCGCCTGTCACTGGGGAGGGGCCGCGTTTCCTCTCCCTCTCCGGTGGGGAGCGTGCAGCCGGGCCTCCGGATGCCTGCAGCAACGCGGGCAAAAGGGGAGCGGGCGTGTGTGCGTGTGCAAAAGGGTTGAGGAGGTGTAGAGGTGTGCGTGCGCATGCAAAAGGGCTGAGAAGGGCTCCCCTCTCCCCACCATGCTTGCAAGGTCTCGCCTACTGCTTCTCCCGGCTGCAGAGAACTGGAGCGAGAACTGCCGAGAACTGGAGCGGGGCAACAGCCCAGCACAGCTGAGCGAGGCCCCGTGCCGGTCTTTTTGGAGCGCTTCCTCGCGCAGCTGAGCGAGGCCCCGTGCCAGTCTTTTTTTCTGCGCCTCTGGGAAGCAGGGCCAATCGGGCTTCGCCTTGCTCAGCCAGCCTCTCTGCTCCCCTTTGGCGCACGCTGATTGGTGGAGGCGTCCTTCCTTCTGAGCCTCCACCAATCAGCGTCTGTTTCTTCCCCAGGGTTCGCGCTGCTTCCGGAGACCGGCTTTCCAGATGTCGGGCGGCAGACAGAGAGAGAGAGCCAGAGCCGAGGGGCCAAAGAGCCAGATCTGGCTCGCGAGCCGCCATTTCCGACCTTTGATCTAAAATATAAGTCAGGGTTGTCTATGAAGGTTCTCAGTCATCCAGGTGGAATTGTCTGTAGCTTGAATCATGTCAACTGGATTTCTATTTTCTCAGTGGAAACATTTCGCTCCTTATCCAAGGAGCTTCTTCAGTCTGAGCAAAGTTAGTAAGGGAATCCTTAAATATGTTTCTAGGTGGCTGTGTGACCTTGCACCTGGGGCTAGGTCATGGTTATTTTGAGATGTTATTTCTAAGTCCCTTTATCATCTAAAAAAGGATCGTTAAGATTACCATGCTGCTGTTGAGCTTGCGAAATGGTCTTAATCTTCCTAGGCACAGAAGACAAAGCAGGAAGGAAGATAGGGGAAAGATTGTGCCTGAGGCCCCCACCTCTATTCAAGGAAGGATTTTCCAAGTTGGCATAAATGGATTCCTTGACCCCTCTCTCAAACCACCTATCTTCTCTGTCTAAAATGTGAACATTAATGTCCTCAAATGAGTGTCCTTTTTCCTTTAGATGAAGATAAACTGCTGGCTCTGGTCCTGTGGTGTTACTTCTCCTGTGTTGGGCCATCCTCCTGTACAAAGGTTGTTTGGTTTCTCCAATGTAGAGTTCAAAGCACTCCTCACTGCACTGGATTGCATAAACTACATTGCTTTTCTTGTGTTTTGGAGTTTGATCTTTGGGGTGTACAAGCCTCTGTCTCAGTGTGTTGGTGGGTTTGAAATATACAGGTATGTGGTGTTTGCCAAATATCCTTTTTATCTTTTCAGACACGCCAGCCATGTAAGGAATGACCAGGTTCTTCCGTTTACTCTGAGTCTCAGCCCTATCTGTCGCTGTTTTAGGTCTGGTAGATTTAGATTTGGTGAAGGCCCAATTTGGATATCCACAGGCCTTCAGGGCTGTTCTCAGGTGCTGATTTTCATTCTTTTTGGAATCCATGGAGGTGGGGATGGTTTCTGCTCTGTGTGACAATGTCCTGATGACTCCTAGTTTGTGCTGCAGTGGATGGTGGGAGTCAAACATCAGATATTGATCTGTGTGTGTGGGTTTCCTGTAGATCCCTATTTCTAGCTTGCCACCGGTCCCAATGAGGACTTCACAGTCTAGGAATGCCAGTCTGTTGTCCTTGGTGTCTTCTCTGGTGAAGCTAATGTTGGCATCTATAGTGTTTATATCGTCCGTGAAGGCCTGTACTTCCTGGGCCTTGATTTTGACCCAGGTGTCATCCACATACCTAAACCAGTGGGTGGGCACTGTTCCCTGGAATGTGTTGAGTGCTTTCTTCTCCACTTCTTCCATGTATAAATTGGCCACAATGGGTGACACAGGAGAACCCATGGCACATACAGAGGTGACTTTTACAGACAAAAACACGGCTGTGACATGGGTAGTTAAGGGTCCATCTTGATTCATTTAACTATAGCACCACAGACGTCTTCCTGCAATGACATGGGATTTATGCCTTAATAATACAATCATGTTCATAAAGTGTCAGGGGTGATTCCTGCGAAAGATTTATGTCCCGTAGCAATCTGAGAAAAGTTTCTATGGCCCATCAGAGATAGCGTTACAAGAAAGGGCTGTCTGGGAGAAACTGTGAGAACTGCATCTGACTGTAGAACATGTAGCCTCCAGGGGCCCTGGCTGGATGCATGTTTTAGCTGACTTTTTCAAGATTTTCCCTATTGCTGGCTTTTTTGATGAATTTCAGTTACTCAGTTTTTAGAGTATAGTGGTCAAGTTCCAAACTTGCCTCTGCCACAAACATTTATACCATAATAGGTTTGTTAGTTTTTCAAGTACCACAAGACTCTTCTATTTTTTTGGGGGGGAAGAAATAAATATAGCCCTGTCTATGAAAACCGTTACAAGATGGTCTTAGGTGAGGTACTATTTTTCTTCCTCTTCCCTTTCTCAATTTGAAATACAATAATAAGATTAAGGAATGCTCCGGAGAAGGGACTGGTAGCAGAGGTGTTTGTCATGCATTACACCAGAGCCTTCCAAACTTTTCATGTTGGTGACACACTTTTTAGACATGCATAATTTCACGACACACTCTTACAGCAGGGCACAAGGCAGGCACCAGGACCTGCGTGGAATCACAGGAGGTTTGCAGGCAGCGAGACAGAAGGCAGGCACTAGGACCTGCGTGGAATCCTGGCAGGGCTCGGAGGCAGCGGCAGCCGTGACACACCCAGACACTGCAGCCAACACACTAACATGTCCGGACACACAGTTTGGAAAGCTCTGCATTACACTGTTGGGTTGCTGGATTATTATAAATACAGTCATATGTATATTTACTACCTTTGATATGAAATGAATCCCAAATACGTGTGCATAGGATTGTAGCCTAAAATAAGTTCCATTTAGCAAGCACTGTTTATACTGTACGTAGGGCCCACTTAGGGAATGACAATACTGTATATTGGGGGGGGGGGGGGGGAGAGGAATGACAAAATGCAGGCTAAATGTAGAAAAAAAAGGGAAAATTATAAAACATGTTTAAGGATATTTATGGAAGCTTATTTTCCTGCATGCTGGTACCTACAGTATTGTTTGCTGGAAGCAACCTGAAGCACTGATAGAATAAACAAGCATAAAACTCTTGTGCTCACATACAAAAGGCAAAAGGTCTCCTCCTGCACCAGGTTCTTGATTTCTTGAAGATGCTAATAGCTTCCAGGTGGATTCTAAGAAGCAGGCCAAGGATTTTGTGTACAGTATCTGAGCTGCACTCAACATTCCCTTCCCCCTCACTTAGAGTAGGGTGGATGGACTGTAGGTCAGTACTCAGGGCCACAAAGTAAATAGGGCTATATCACACATTCATGAGGCTGAAGGTTTGAAGCAAACTTTAAGACGCCAGGCTTGTCGATCGGAAGTTCGCAAGTTTGGAGGTTCGAATCCGTAGTCCCGCGTGACGGAGTGAGCTCCCGCACTAGCTCCAGCTCTTGCCAACCTAGCAATTTGAAAGCATGCAAATGCAAGTAGATGAATAGGTACCACTTCGGTGGGATGGTAACAGCGTTCCACGTGCGTCATGCCGGCCACATGACCGTGGAAGCGTCTTCGGACAACGCTGGTTCTTCAGCTAACAAACGGAGATGAGCGCCGGCCCCTAGAGTCGGACACGACTGCACAAATGTGCGGTGGGAACCTTTACCTTTTATCTCCTTATATGGTTTGCATTGCATTTTTCATCAGTTTCCTATCCCAGAATTAGGGGAAATTGAACTGTTATTTTCAGCAATCATGGTCAGAAGGTGTTGTAAGAGCCATGAAAAAGACCTTGCAGGTCATATGGATCTAAAACATGGATCTAGAGCACAATGATTTTATTGAATGGCTGTTAGGGTTATCAGAATGGGGCTGACCAAAATCTTGATCACTGCTTCAAGACAGTTTTCTGGATGCCTTTGCTAAAATTTTGGAGCCCAGATGTGGTAGTGCTCGATATCCTTGTCTTTACCAATGTCTTCTGGTCTCTTGGTTATTCTCACACCCTTCTGGAGATATAAAGAACTGGTCCTGAAGAGAGACTGATGTTGGAATAACTGTTTACGGGCATTGTACAGCTTAGAAAGAGATGAGCAGACCCTTTCTACTGGTCCATGTGGCTCAATTAGTCATCCTGTACTCCTTAAGGAACTGGTAGTGGCTTCAGTGGACAGAACTCCAGCCACTGATGTCAAATATATGCATACAAAAATGTATTATACTGTACATATGGAGCTATAAACCCTTACATCCATTAGCATTACAGAAAAGTAAAAGACAAAATGGGAGACCTTCCATCAACACTAGCCCAAAGAATAAATCTTTAGTGCTGCTAATGCAAATAAGGCTATACTCTGTGACACAGCTTCATTAAATTCAGATAAAATATTTTCTTTTCTTCATTTGAACAGAGCTGGGAGATATGCTTCTCAGAGACTGATAAATATGATTGGCATTAAAAACAATAATATAGTAAATCCTCACTTGAGAAACACCACTGTTTTGCTGATATTGGCCCTCAATTATTTCTGAAGGCATAGTTTGCTATCTTTAAGCTGTAAAAGCTTGTTACACTGACTACATACTTCGCCCTTTTATGATCCAGTTTCAGTCTGCTATACCAAGGTGAGAACCTAGTTCTCACCATAAAGTTCTTATCCCTCCCAGTGTCCAAATGATAACTCACTGTTCCTTAGATTCCAAAGGAATGGTTAGCATTGGGAGTAAATACATCTCCAACAATTCATGTAAGGCAGATTTTTCCAGTCACTTAGTTGGAAATGTTGCTTCACCAGGAATATGGACTCTTTTAGAAAAAAAGCTTGATACATTTGCAAATGTAATGAGTGACTTCGAACAGTCACTCATGCTCTCGTCATCTCCCATGTAGATTATTGCAATGCGCTCTACATGGGGCTACCCTTGAAGACTATCCGGAAGCTTCAGCTGGTGCAGAATGCGGCTGCGCGAGCAATTTTGGGTGCACCAAGATTTGCACATATAACACCGTTGCTCCGCGAGCTGCATTGGGTGCCGGTTTGCTTCCGGGTACAATTCAAGGTGTTGGTTATCACCTTTAAAGCCCTACATGGCATGGGGCCAGAATACCTGAGGGACTGTCTTATCCCCATATTATCGACCCGCCCCACCCGATCATTCAGAGAGGGCCTGCTACGAACCCCATCAATCAGGGAGTGTCATCTGATGGGGTCTAGGAGACGGGCCTTCTCTGTGGTGGCACCTACATTATGGAACACCTTGCCCCCAGAGTTGAGGCAGATCCCCTCCCTCCCGACCTTTAGAAAAGAACTGAAGACCTGGTTCTGCCGCCTGGCATGGGAAGGAGGAAATGATAGTTCCTCATGGGGGTGGTTAATCCCCTAATTCTATCATGTCCTTCTGTTATCAATGCCATCTCCATCTGGATTTTATAACTATTTATTATATTATTGATGTTTTTATATTTTGTATTTTATTTAATCTATTTTATTGTGAACTGCCCAGAGTTCCCCACTGGGGGAGATGGGCAGTCATATAAAATAAATAAATAAATAAATAAATAAATAAATAAATAAATAAATAAATAAATAAATAAATAAATAAAAAGCTAAGCTGTCAATAAGAGCTTTAACTGAGGGTAAGTAAGCCCAATTCAGCTCATAGAAGAAGTTCCTATAGGGAGTCCCATGGGTAAAATAAGATAATTTTTAGTTTAGTTTCCAGTTGAACTAGAATTTCTAATTTGAGAGGACAGGAGCACTTTACTTTCTTTTTAAGATATACTTTTTTAAGCGCTATAAATCTCAGAGTTGCCTGGGTATAGGCAGAAGGGAAGGGCTAAAGCTGGGAAGAGGGACAGGGCATTATAAAAATCAGGAGGTTTGATCCAGTGGGAAATAAGAGTGCAAACAATAAAGTTTATACTGGCGTGCATTTTGGCACCTAAAATTCTCAGCTTATCCATGAGTATATATGGTATTTTACTTCTTACTTTGGATTTAAAAAGAAAAAAAATTGTGCTGCTCAAGTTTGATGGCATGACCTGGATGGTCTCCAGGGGCCAACAGAAAAGGTTGGGTGGTCTACATGTGATCCACAGATTCTCAGCCTTGGCTTGAAGGCTTTAGAGACACTGCAACAGTTGATTGGTAAAAAAAATTTGCAACATGCTCACAGATTAATCTATCTGAGATCTGTTCTAGAATTTTCCTGGGTTTTGATCTTAGGCTGATCCTCCTCACTGCCTCTCCTCAAGTCCTCTGACATTTTTCCAGTTTTCCATGGTTTCTAAAAGATAATACATAAAAGTTCATCCAGATCATCAGCAAGTTCCTTCAGTACTCTATGATGCAATTCATGTGATCCTAGAGATTTAAACTCATTCAAAGTAACAAGGCATTCCCTGGCCATGTTTTTCTCAGTCTCTTATTAGCATTTTGCTGTCTTTGCTGAGTACTTGGTATACTGATTCTTTGCATTTCCATTTATTTGGATTCTATTCTATTCTATTCTATTCTATTCCTATTCCTATTCCTATTCCTATTCCTATTCCTATTCCTATTCCTATTCCTATTCCTATTCCTATTCCTATTCCTATTCCTATTCCTATTCCTATTCCTATTCCTATTCCCATTCCATTCTGTTGTTCTGTTCTGTCTGTTCTGTTCTCAATTTATATAGCTACCCTACTCAGTGCACAACTCAGACCAATATATCTCATCAAAACTTTAATAATTTTAAGAAGCACGATAAAACAAAATATAAAAACACAATCCAAAAAACAGTGTACAGTATAAACATAGACGTGGCAGGTAAAATGCTTCATTCACAGATCATACCACTCCCAAACCGAATGCCAAGATTAAAAAACAAACAAACAGGTCTTTAATGCCTTCTGAAAGACAGGCAGGGTTGGGGCTAACCAAATCTCAGGGGAGAGGGATGGTGTTCCAAAAGTTGGGAGCAGCAACAGAACATCAACAGAGAAGGCATACTTCCTGTATCCCTTATCTAAACAATCTGTTTCTGATGTTCTTAGCACCCTTCACTAACCTCAGCATTTTTGAGCTTTAGCTTTTCTATCTCTCTGGGCCATCTATGGGACGCCTCCTTGATGACCTGGCCCTCTTTCCATCTCTTGTTTAGTCTGTCTTTATTTTCTTTTTGTGAAGCTGCATTGGCTTCTTCCCCTGTTCTCCATTTTTTTTCCCTCATGGGAATTGTTTGCAGTTTTGCTTTCCCTTAAAATCAAAAATTCCATTATTACATGGTCACTTCTCCCAATGTTCCCACAACTTCCACTTTCTCAGTTAAGTCTTCTCTGTTTGTTAGTACCAAGTCAAGGAGAGCTGATCGTCCTCTATTCTCTGAAGAAGAAAGATGTCAGCAAGAGAAGTCAAGAATTTCCTGGAAGGACCATGCTTGGAACAGTTTGTCTCCTAACAGATGATGGAATAATAGTTCTCTTGTTGAAGCTATTTTTATCGGATTCACATATTATGTATTTAGTATTTTAGCTTATAGCCAGTCTTTCTACCTTTAGGCACTCAAAGTAAACAGCTTTGACTTTTGGGTTCTGCTCATTTTGCCCATCAAGCGCCAATCCAGAGCCACAAGATACATATCAAGGTTGTCCTATGTAACTAGCACAGGGACATGGTCTTGTCTGCCAGGTATATACCAACCTTCAGGATCTGGCATCCTTGTTTCCAGGGAAGGCCCAAAGTGTTTGTTGCCTGATATGGAGCAATTAACAGAGCCTCCCCCACATCTATTTTTGTTTTATTGACTATTCTAAAGCCTTTGACTGTGTGGATCATAACAAATTGTGGCAGGTTCTTGGTGGTATGGGGATACCAAGTCATCTTGTCTGCCTCCTGAGGAATCTGTATAACGACCAAGTAGCAACGGTAAGAACAGATCACGGAACAACAGACTGGTTTAAGATTGGGAAAGAGTACGACAGGGCTGTATACTCTCACCCTATCTATTCAACTTGTATGCAGAAAACATCATGCGACGTGCTGGACTTGATGAATCCAAGGCTGGAGTTAAAATCGCTGGAAGAAACATTAACAATCTCAGATATGCAGATGATACCACTTTGATGGCTGAAAGCGAGGAGGAGCTGAGGAGCCTTATGATGAAGGTGAAAGAAGAAAGTGCAAAAGCTGGGTTGCAGTTAAACCTCAAAAAAAAAACAAGATTATGGCAACGAGCTTGATTGATGACTGGCAAATAGAGGGAGAAAAAGTAGAGGCAGTGACAGACTTTGTATTTCTAGGCACAAAGATTACTGCAGATGCTGACTGCAGCCAGGAAATCAGAAGACGTCTACTTCTTGGGAGGAGAGCGATGAGAAATCTTGATAAAATAGTTAAGAGCAGAGACATCACACTGACAACAAAGATCCGCATAGTCAAAGCAATGGTATTCCCTGTAGTAACCTATGGCTGTGAGAGCTGGACCATAAGGAAGGCTGAGCGAAGGAAGATAGATGCTTTTGAACTGTGGTGTTGGAGGAAAATTCTGAGAGTGCCTTGGACTGCAAGAAGATCAAACCAGTCCATACTCCAGGAAATAAAGCCAGACTGCTCACTTGAGGGAATGATATTAAAGGCAAAACTGAAGTACTTTGGCCACATAATGAGAAGACAGGATACCCTGGAGAAGATGCTGATGCTAGGGAAAGTGGAAGGCAAAGGGAAGAGGGGCCGACCAAGGGCAAGATGGATGGATGATATTCTGGAGGTGACGGATGTAACCATGGGGGAGCTGGGGATGGTGACGGCCGACTAGTGTGGGCTGGTCCATGAAGTCACGAAGAGTCGGAAGCGACTGAACGAATAAACAAAAAAAAAACCCCACTTTTACTTTGGCACAAGTCAAGATGTGTAGTTACTATCCGGGTCAACAAAATAAAACTCAAACCAGCATCTCTCTTATGACATGCCAATAAAAACACAATCATATCTTCCAATAGGGGTAGCCCTGATTCTCTTCTACCTGCATATCTATGACTTGACTCAAACTGCCCTATTTGAATATTAAGGACAAAATCTTTGTTGTTTTATCTCCAGCAAAACAGAGCCCTTTCAGGAAGAATTAGGCCACATCTGGTTAATCATTTCTTCCCCCTGAATTAAACTTACAGTTATTTGGAGTGAGAATCTAGATGATTTCTGTGTACAAATTCTACAGTCCTCAAGCAGAAATTAATTGTTATTGTTAGAAAAATGTCTCTTCCCATTTGACAAACAATGTCACATGATTACCTTGTAGAAACTGGTTCTAGAATTGCCATCAGCACCTTTTTAATGCTTGTGATAAGCATCACTCCTCCCACCCTCATCCATGTCATTCCAAAAACAACAAACTATGTTAGATGATTGCTTTTTTTATGTGGAAAAGCAATGGTGGCCTTTCAAACACAGCTAGCTGACAACACCCACAGCAAGGCTACCCCTTTCTCTAACAATGGTGCTTTATTAATTCAAGCAAGTCTCATTTCTGTTCCTGTTTCTTTTGCTGTCCAAAAGTAGATCACGGCTATCCTCCCTGTAGCATGAGTATTTTTCTCACCTCTCCTCATCAAATGTTGATGAGAAGCAGCAGTCCAAATGCTAATCCAAAGCTCACAAATTTAAAAGAAAAGGAAAATTTTGGGCACAATCCAGCAGAGGTCTTTTTATATGATTGTTCTGAAAAAGATAAAATTGCAGAACGGGGTCTAATTCTATAGTTTTCACAGAGTTTCAGAAAAAGCTCTCAGTTCAGCCCTCCCCAAAGGGGCATGGTGGCTCAGCGGGTAAGACGACAGGCTTGTCGATTGGAAGATCGCAAGTTCGGAGGTTCGAATCCCTAGCCCTGCGTGCGGAGTGAGCTCCCACACTAGCTCCAGCTCTTGCCAACCTAGCAATTTGAAAGCATGCAAATGCAAGTAGATTAATAGGTACCACTTCGGTGGGTGGGTAACAGCATTCCGCACGCGTCATGCCGGCCACATGACCGCGGAAGCGTCTTCGGACAACGCTGGCTCTTCGGCTAACAAATGGAGATGAGCACCGGCCCCTAGAGTCAGACACGACTGCACAAATGTGCAGGGGAACCTTTACCTTCAGCCCTCCCCAACCTTGTGTCCTCCAGATCTGATGAACTATGGTTCCTAGAATTCCCAATCACCAGGATCATTGATCAAATAGACCAGCAATTTTTGTAGATTTGCTTTGATTAAAATCTGGAGAGCATCAGATCACTAAAGACGGCCTTCGATTTTCCACTTTCTGTAGGACTGTAATTACAGACTGCAGCACCACTATGTGGAGAAAGAACGAGAAAGAAAAAACAGCAACCAAAATTTGAAACTTCAAATGAGGGCACATAGAAAATAACCATATTGATTCACAAAAGAAAAAATAGTGGATAATACCTTAACTAAAATCAAAGTGATTAAAATGGAGTTGCAAGCTTCCAAGTTATTTATATTTATTTATATTTCTAACTTATATCACCGCCCATCTCCCCCCATTCCGGAGGGGACTCTGGGCGGTTTACACCAAGCCAGCAATTAAAACATATAAAAATTTATAAAATAGAACACATAATTTAATTAAATATATAAGATCCAAAAGGCTCTGATGTTAGGCTTTAAAGAACCCTATGGAGCAAGCCAACCCCAAGAGGAGCTATTACTCCCCCCATCCCAAGCGAGGTGGCAGAGCCAGGTCTTCAGTTGTTTCCGGAAGGTCATAAGTGTGGGGGCTAGCCTCACCTCCAGGGGCAGAATATTCCAGAGGGCGGGTGCCACTGCTGAGAAAGCCCGCCTCCTGGACCCCGTCAGGTGGAATTCTCTTGTAGACGGGGTCCGAAGCAAGCCCTCTCTGCATAGCCGGGTGGAACGGGTCGATGTTCTGGGGATGAGGCGGTCCTTTAGGTAACCTGGTCCCATGCCATGTAGGGCTTTAAAGGTGACAACCAACACCTTGAATTGGACCCAGAAGCAAAGCGGTAACCAATGCAGCTCGCGCAGCAGAGGTGTCACATGTGCCGACCTTGGGGCACCCATAACTGCGCGCGCAGCCGCATTCTGGACCAGCTGAAGCTTCCGGATACTCTTCAAGGGTAGCCCCATGTAGAGCGCATTGCAATAGTCTATGTGGGAGATGACCAGGGCATGAGTGACTGTACGGAGGGCGTCTCGGTCCAGGAAAGGGCGTAGCTGGTGCACAACTCGAAGTTGTACAAATGCCCTTCTGGCCACGGCTGCCACCTGCTCTTCAAGCAGGAGTCGTGAGTCTAGAAGGACACCCAGGTTCCGCACTTTGTCTGAACGGGGTAGTGCCACCCCGTCCAGATCTAAAGATGACAACTCCCTGGATCTCGAGGCACCATCAATCCACAGCCACTCCGTCTTACCAGGGTTCAGCTGGAGCCTGTTGTTCCCCATCCAGGCCCCCACAGCCTTCAGACACTGAGAAAGGGCAGCCACTGCATCACTTAACTCACCCGGGATGGAGATATATAATTGAGTATCATCAGCATATTGATGATACCTCATCCCGTGTTGGTGGATGATCTCACCCAGCGGTTTCATGTAGATATTAAATAGGAGAGGGGAGAGAACCGAACCCTGTGGCACCCCACAAAGTAGGGGCCGAGGGTCAGACCTCTCATCTCCTATAACCACCGATTGGGATCGGCCCTGGAGGAAGGAGTTGAACCAGCGTAAAACCACACCGCCAATCCCCAACCCCCTAAGCTGTCCCAAAAGGATACCATGGTCGATGGTATCGAAAGCCGCTGAGAGGTCAAGAAGGGCTAGGATGGATGCACTGCCGCCATCCCGTGCCCGCCAGAGATCATCAGTAAGTGCGACCAATGCAGTTTCTACCCCATATCCCGGTCTGAATCCTGACTGAAAGGGGTCTAGATAATCCGTATCATCCAGAATCCTCTGGAGCTGTAATGCCACCACTTTCTCAACCACCTTCCCCAAAAAGGGGAGGTGGGAGACAGGACGAAAGTTATCCAACACTGTAGGGTCCAGCGATGGCTTCTTGAGGAGGGGGTGCACCAGCGCCTCCTTAAAGGCCGCCGGAAACACTCCCTCTCCCAAGGATGTAAGAACCATCGCATGGACCCAGCCACATGTCACCTCACTGGCTGCTTTCACCAGCCAGGAGGGGCATGGGTCAAGATGACAAGTAGTGGCCCTTACAGTCCGGAGGATCCTGTCCACTTCCTCAGGTCCAACAGGATCAAACTGTTCCCAGATAACCGGGCACAGACGCTCCCTCGGCATCTCCCCAGACCATGCGTCATGCTTGGAGTCTAACTTAGAACGAATCCGAGCGATTTTATCCATCAGATGCTCTGCAAATTCCTCCGCACGGCCCTGCAGGTGGGTCACTGGGCCCACCTTACCTAGGAGAGATCGAGTAATCCTAAACAGTGCCGTCGGGTGGCATTCTGCGGACGCAATAAGAGCGGAGAAATATTGACGTTTCGCCGCTCTTACCGCCACAAGGTAGACTTTAACTGCGGCTCTAGCTTGTGTTCGGTCTGATTCGGTCTTTGTCTTTCTCCAGCGGCGCTCTAGGCGTCTCTTGACCCTCTTCAGTACCCTCAATCCCTCCGTATACCACGGGGAATATCGGTTCGGATGGGACAAGAGAGGTCGCATAGGCGCGATCCTGTCCAAGGCCCCGGCCGCCCTCTTATTCCAGACTGCGGCTAGGGCCTCCGCTGGACCGTGCTGAAGTTCTCTTCATCATGCAAAATTTCACACACACACCCAACAAAATGCATGATGAAGAAGCAAGATAATAAAAAATATTAGTCTAGATCAGTGGTTTTCAAACTTGGCAACTTTAAGATGTGTGGACTTGGGGAATTCTGGGAGTTGAAGTCTACATATTTTAAAGTTGCCAAGTTTGAAGAACACTAGTCTAGATGCTTCAATCATGAGGTTTTCAGTTCCAAGTCAGGCTCAAGACAGAGATGGAAAATGGAGTGCTTGTACTCAGCGTCAGGCTATTCCTAGCATTCAGATACAAAGAAAATGCCTGATCCCACCCAGCTGTGGAACATAAAACCATTAATCTGCCAAAGAGGTAAGGAGGATAAGGAGGCCAGTGAGCTGCACTGTTAGAGCTACAACAAAGCAATTTTGCAATAACTACTTTAAAGCAGTGGTTATTACATCAGAATTCTACAACCCCTGAAACCAACTCATCAGCAAAGGGAAAGGTAACATTTCACCTACATTCTGATGTTCTAATCACACAAAGCCCACAGTCAGGACATAAAGAAACTCCTGGAAACCAATATCTGAAAGAAATCCCTGAAAAAGGAAGAAGCAGTTAATCCAAACCTGGACTCAGGAATCTACGCACTTGGGCAACTGTTGAGGCTTCTGAGGGTTTTGGGGGTAAGATGGGGTAGTGGTAAATCTGTTACAATCCCTTGACCTGCCTCCAGAGAAGAAGAGAAACAGCAGCACCATCAGGCCACCGCCATTTTCCTTCTTTTTCCTCCATCAAAAAGATTTGATTCCCTCCAATGGGATCTTTTGTCTCAGCAGTGACAACATTATTTCCTCCATATCTGCTCTGTAACCTAAGCCTCACTGGACTGAATAGGAAGTTGTGCAAAGGGTCTATCCTATGCCTTTCATTTGAAAGAAGATTATTCTGGAGAGCATTGTAGGGATACAGAAACAGACCTTATAAATTAGATCTCCTATGTCCCATTTTATCACCCTCCAATGGCAACCAAAATTTACTGCCCGAGGAGCCATTTCCCCTTGCCTTAAGATAGGAGGAAGGGCGTCCTAGCCATCTAGCTTTATTAGATTAAAGGTAAACCAAATGGATTAGTCAGGGTTGATATCAGAGGTCCTTAATTTAATTTCCACTGAACAGAAAGACTGGGAAAGTGAAGTCTCAAAAAAGAATCCTTATATAGAAAGATTTGCTGAGAACTACAGTACCAGGGCAAATCACATTCTTTCCCCAGCCAATCAAACCAAACTCAACTTATGGAAATTGCAATCCTTTTGCTCAAAGCTCATTTCAGACCTAATTCCAAACAAAATCTATTTTTGCAGTGGTCTTGTTTAAAATATTTATCCTTAATGTTATGTCAATGGCACTAGTTGAAAACAGCATTTGATGAAGCCACCACATATCTTTTTAATTTGTGTGTGTGTGTGTGTGTGTGTGTGTGTGTGTGTGTTTGTATTCTCACAACTAACTGTAAATACATGGTCCCACACTGTCTACTTCCAAATGGAAAAGCCCTTTCTGCTTACAGTTACTGATCTTATGAAAAGCAGATTTGTCCTTAAGTAGATTGGAATCAAAGAAAGAAAACATTTTTCCTTCTGTGATATTGCTGGAGCAAATTGGCTTTACAAATATACCCTTTTTACATTTAGGATCTGTCTTGAGACATGAGTAGCATTAGATTGGCACAAAAAAGCAAAGAAGCAATTGTCTTTCGAGAAGCCCAGTGTTGGACATTTCTTTTTCCATCTCATTTCTGCAGTATCTATTCTGATTCCTGCTGCTTCCTAGCTTATATTTATTCCAGATCTCTAGTCCCCACCCCACAACCTCATTCTGCAAATCTAAGGATGTTTTTGAGATTCTCTCAAAACTGAGTATTTATGTACTTGGGGGGCAGGGAGGATCTAAATTAGAAACCCCAGGAAACAACTCCAGTGTTAATGTAAGCATTATATTAAAAAAGGACCCAACTGTACCATGGATAAATAATAATGAATATTAAATGAATTGTAGAAAAAGGATAGCAGAACTAGTTCACGGTCCATCTTGGATTCTTCATTTTCAACTCTTGGCTCTCACATCCACTCTTAATTTAGCTTAGCAAAATGCTCTTTCAAAGGCTTAGCAGATGGGCTGTACTGCTCCTTCTTCATCATCCACTTGCCTCATCTGCTACAAAAACTACTGTGCCTTATTTGCATGCCTACAGCAAAATCCTATAGGAGTTTCACTGAGCTGCATAGGAGCATATTTTTTTTTAGATTTTTTTTATCCCGCCTTTATTATTTTTATAAATAACTCAAGGCGGGGAACATACCTAATACTCCTTCCTCCTTCTATTTTCCCCACAAAAAAAACCCTGTGAGGTGAGTTGGGCTGAGAGAGAGTGACTGGCCCACAGTCACTCAGCTGGCTTTCATGTCTAAGGCAGGACTAGAACTCACAGTCTCTTGGTTTCTAGCCTGGTGTCTTAACCACTAGACCAAACTGGCTCTATATATAATGTGTATAATGGGGAGGAAGTGAGGAGACCAAGCCAAGACTACTGAATCAAGCATTCCAGTCATGTGCAGCAGTCCACTAGGATCTTAGTGAACTTTCCATTTTTGTTGTCTGCTGAGGACTTCACAAATAAACAGAGTGAATGGATACCTGTGAGCTTGTGTTCCTTTATTGGCTCCTTGTACAAGCTAGTTTTAGCTCTCTATACTGGCTGGTTTGCAACCTGCCAAAGCAGCCTGACACCAACCGGGTAATGGCACATGGTAGATGGAGATAGACCACTTGTTCTCTGTAGGGAGGAGGGCAAGACTTCTTCAGATGTTCTCTAGAAAATATTGGACAGCAAGAAGAATGGCGCTATTTCTAACACAAAGGTGACTTGACAAAGCAGAGGCGCCTATCTGCTTACATCATCATCACAGTGGCTAATGTTTACAAGCAAAGTTCTTCCAGTTCCATCCTAGCTTCTGAAAAGAAGTTCTGGGACACATTGAGACCTGATTCAAGGAAGCTTCACAGTATTTCAAATGATATAATCCGTTTACCCATGAATTAGCCGATTAAAATCAAATCAGGAGAAGAATTGCTGAGCTAGTTTACCTCACTGAGTGTAATGCAGCCATGTTGCTATGCTGCTTTTCTTAAGAGGCATGAACAGGAGCAAAGCCCATCAACTAGTGGTTGGTGACTGCTAGCCTTGATTTTTGCTCCTTCAGGGGCTTCTACTGAACCCCCCTGGCATGCTAACAGCTCTGTAGACCTTAAGCAGGCATGTTATGGCTGTTGTAGAGGCAGAGTTGGGTGGATGGGGAAGCCTCACCACACAGAAAGCCCATAAAAGGCAATAAATGAAAACAGGATAAAAATAAATTAACAAACCAAACTATAACCCAACCAAGGTTGAATCAAGGCCCAAATGTCCTCCAGAAAAGTTATGTTTTGCAGGTTCCAGAAGGCAATCAGGATGAAGTCAACTGGATGTCCACTAGAAGGCCATTCCCCATCACCTCCCTAAAGTGGAGCACTGCTAGCAGTTTTGTCTGAGTAGATCAAACTAGGTACCAAGGCATATAGGGCTTGATAGGTTAACATCAGCACTTTAAATTGCAGGTGGTAGCCTATTGGTAAACAGTATATGGCCTGAAGCACTGTGGAATGTGCTTCTCCGAGTGAACACCAGTCAGTACATAGGCTGCTGCACTCTGAATCAACTATGTCAGCCAAATGAACTTTAAAGGCAGCCCATGTAGAGTGCATTGCTCATCTTGTTTATTTCGCATACCCTGACCATTAGTGTATAGGCCATGAAATGAGCCAATATTCTTTCTATTTTTCAATGAGTGGCTTAAGAGTCCCTGTTTCAGCAGCTCCCCTTTCTACACTCTTTATCTGAGATCTTTACTTCAAGTATACACATTTTTATATGAGGTTCTGATATCAGGGTTTTCATTTCTGCCACCCAAGAATTAAATTTAGAACTCTCCAAATCAAGCTCATTATGTTTTGGCCAAACATATTTTATTAATCCTTGTGAGATGCAACCCATCTGATGCCAGCAGTCCATCATCTAGTGTCATCCCTATAATGTAGACCAGACTTAAAAACATGCACCATGCATACCTAAAGCTACTTTTATTAGAACAGCTATAGAAACACAATCTTGCAAGTCTGAATATACTTCCTTTCTTCCCTCTTTCATCTTCATGAGAATTGGGGTGTGTAGATGGGTGTCTGAGGCATTTTCACAAACTACTTTCTTGGCCTGGTCTCAAGTTCCATTTATCTGATTATTGCCTTGGTAGAGGATCCTCCCTCTGTCCTTCAAAGCCATCCTCTTTATTCACTACATCTAGATTATTCAGACCTTGGACCAAGAAATGAAACTCTTCCCACCAATACCATCAATGTAGCCTATCACCGATTTACAAAATAGCAAGCTGTTAGTTTAATGGACTAATAGGATGCAAGGGGAATCCATAAGAACTGAATGTCTATTAAATGGCAAATATGATTTTTTATGTGTAAAATGTACCCAATAAACATAGAATGCACAAAAAACTATGAAGGATGTATGTAAAATGTATAAACATTATCCAGGCTGAGTCACCAAACAGTGGACTTCTTTTTACAGTAATTGCTTGAGGTGAAGTCCATTATTGCCTGAAATTCAGATTTTGTCCATTACATTTTAAGTCCACTGAATTGGAGTTTAGAGAACTAGATAGGACCCCAGACAAAGAACAATGGTGTAATAGTACAAGCTGCAGAGATATTAATGAAAGAGAGGCATGGGGAGGAAAACATGAAACAAATGTGGAAATTCTTTTTACTCAATTATGTTCCATTTTTTTTAATAAGCCATTATTGACATACAGTATTAGAAGTAAAGTGGTCTACAAAAGGTTTTCAGCATAAATATTGCTAGTCTGGAATTTCAGGTTGAAATATCCAAAATCTGCCCCATAGGCAGACATACTCCAGATTATACACAGCTTGCAAGCCAAATCCCATTTATCAGGGATAATGTCATGGCTTGCCCTAACTAATATATACTTGGACACAAGAACTAGAAAACAAGGAGAACCTTTCAGATCATAGATGTGCTCCTTACAATTCTCATTTTGCGCATGGGGAAAAGGCCTCTCAAAACGAGTTCATTTGCAGGAGGAGAAGCGGCTTTCAGGCTGCTACAAGATCCAATTACAGATAACTTAAGATGACAATGAGGAGTCCCAAACAGGTGAGTGCTTTAATGAAGAAAGAAAGAGCCACTGTTAAGCGGGTGTCCGTACCAGACTGCAGGAGTCGTGTCTTTGTAGCCTTGAGGATCCTTTCTCTCTGGGTTAAGATGGTGTTCCTGGCTCCCTCCCACTTCCCAGGACCGGTCAGGCGGAACTGAGTAGGTGAGCAGGGCCCGAAGTACACTTCCCAGGCCAGCTTTGGGTCTGTCAGAAGAAGACGCAGCAGGTTGGGCTTGACTCCTAAGAGGGAGGCCAGTTCGTCCATGTAATCAATGTACTGCACTACTAAGGAATTGTTGTGGCTTGCTGCATACCTAAGGGCAAAAGGTAAGTTAGCCTTCTGAGTTCCTGCCCGAGATCTCGCTTCCTCCTCCTTCCCGCTCCACCAATCCACATCCACTCATTTTGAATTCTAGTTGAGCTGCGTTTTGTTCTACACATTGATTAACATTGTCAAGTCTTTGTTCTATATTTTATGTTGCATCTTTCTTCTATTGTATATAGTGTTAGTATTAATATTTTAAAGTATCAGAGATTTGTGATAGTAATACGAATACTTTAATTATTGTCTATATTTTATAGTCTAGAAGTACATAGGTTTGGGTTGTAAATTTCATTTTTTGTTATCTAATGCTAGTCTATGGCCAAAATAAAGAATTTACAATTGAACCTGAATGCTTTTAATTCTAATTAAAGTATTTTTAAATTCTAATTAAAGTAATAAGTTTCATGGATAGCATTACTAAGTTTGTATCCTATGGGTGAGAGTTATTTATTGTAATTTTACCTTTTATTCATGAAGATTCACAGGCATTTTACATACAAGGCCAGGATATTTTCAATTCCAACATTCTGGAGAAATAAGCATATTATGTGTACGTAGATGATTTCCTACCGTTTTTCATTATACTGGATCTTCTTAACAATATCAGCCATCATTTCATTATCTGAAGGTAACTTGTTTAGGTCTGAAAAATAACATCAGTTTTATCTTCTAGTGCCCTCTGTAGCCTGAGAAATGTAGAGCAGTTTGCAGACAGGCAATGCAGAAATACAGAAATACAGAACATATCGTGGACCGAACAGAGAAATTGAAGTAGACTGTAACTATGTCCATTACACATACAAAGATGTTGGGAATGAAAGTATTTCAATAAAGGATGAAATGCTGTGGTTATATAGCAAGACTTTAGGAGAATTTTCTGAAGAAGGGATGTGGCTACTCCCAACCCACCAGAAAGAAGCTGAACTTGTAGGATGATGGAGAAGGTCACGCTGGATAAACACTAAATTGGCAGCAAACATTTGTATGTCCAGCCGCCCACTATCCACTGCAGAACACAATCTCCTACAGAGAGGCCTCAACTACAACACAGAGGATGCGAACAAATTAGAATTTTTTGCAGCTTTAGAAGCAGCATTTAAAACTACAGGACTTACCACAGAAACCCAAGAGAACGTAAGACAGATAATCATACCACAAACCAGAAGAACTTGGAATCAGAACCAACTGAAAGCAGAGGATGGAGCAGCCTTCAAAAACCTAAAGATGGACCAAACTATCATCATCCTCCCAGCAGACAAAGGCCGCACCACCATCATTATGGACAGAGCGCAATATATACAAAAGGCCAAAGAATTACTTGAGGACAAAGAAACCTACACCCCAGTAAACACCAATCCTATACAGAAACTAGACAACCAGGTCAAAAGAACTCTTAACAACTTACCAAGAAAGGTCAAATCACAAAAGAAGAACAGAGGCAGATGAAAAGCAGTGGACCTATCCTCCCACACTTCTACGGATGCCCCAAAGTACACAAGCCTGGCATACCGCTTCAACCAATTGTATCATTACCAGGGACTCCCACATACAACATAGCTAAAGAGCTTACAAAAAAACTTGGGCATCTCACAGAGGAGAGTGAATACTCTATCAACTCCCCACTACAGTGCCTCCAGAAAATCAAAGACTGTCAGAGTTCGGCAGACCTCTGCCATTAAGTCAGACGGCTATGTGGATTAAGGGGAGTTAGAAACTGACGTGAAAGAGACAGCAGCGCGGGGAGAATGCCTGCCGACACCAACTTGCGAAACGGAACTACACATCTCCTTGACCGACCGTCTAGTACCCTGAAGCTGGGAAGTAACAAGTGTCAGCAACTATGAACAATGGGGAGGGAAATGCTTAAATGTACTGTACCATGCTATGCCTGCTCATTCAAGTCTTTGTTCGTGTTAAGCCTTCATGCACCGGAATAAACCCTTTTACTTCTTAGAAATCTCGTGTCTGTGGTTTACTCAAGAGAAAGGGGTTTTAGGGCATTGGAGAGGAGCACCTTACATTAAGACTTGAATAAAATTTTGCCCCGTGTCCCGGGGACTACTCTGAGAAATCAGCGAGCTCCACGGTCGAGGGCGGCTTCACAACCGTGAGTGAACAAAACCACGCAACAAAAAACGAAATGGACCAAGCTGGGGCTTCAACGTTGACAACAGACGAGGCCGTACCCAGCACATCTTCAGCCCAGATGGTGGAGAGGGTAGCATGACGGGCGGCGGAGAACCCCATCGAACCAGCAGGTCACAAGAAGACGGAGAAAACCAGAGGAAAGGAGGTAACTGAACTCCCCCAAACACCTGAACAACGCACTCAAATGCAGACAATGGACTGGTCGTTGGGAGTTGGGGGAGGCATGAACCCAGGACCGGTGAAAAAGGCAGCTAAGTCTAGGATTTCCAAGTCCCAACGAATAGCAGTGCTAGAATCAGGGATGGGAGAGATGAAATTGACATTGACGGCAATAGAACAATTGCTGCCGCAGCCTTGGTGGCAGGGGCAAACCCCGGTCACAGTGAGGCAAGACAATCACCCTCCCCTTCCACCGATGAGGAGAGCACAGCAGAGAGCAAGCAAGAGGAGGGGGGAAAGAGAGGGAGCAGAGGAGCTTTCTTTATCACCACGGCTTGGGAGAATTTCTTTGCTTCACCCATCGAGTAACCCCCGCATAGTCACAAAACTAAAAAATTGATTTGATGGGGACCCGGAAAAATTGGCTTGTTTTCTGAACCATGTCCGGGGCTTTATGGAAGAATCTGAAAAGTTCTTCCCAAATGAGGAAGTGAAAGTGAGATACGTCTCAAACTTTCTAATTGGAGAAGCCGCAAAGTGGATGGCTACACTGCATGAAACTAGGGCTGATGAACTGCACAATTTTAATGCGTTCATGGGGACTCTAAGGGACAGGTTCGAGGACACCTTGTCCCGCATGTCCACGAAAATGGAGATTCAGAAATTACGGCAAGGAAACCGAACTGTGGCTGAGTATGCCCTTGAATTTAAGAAATTGACAAGCCGGTTGCCCAATTGGCCGGATGCTATCCAGGTAGAATTTTTCCAAATGGGGCTACGGGCGGAATTGTTGGAAATGGCGCTAGCACGGGGGGAACCAGAGACGTTGAGTGAGTGGATTCAATTGGCGGGAAAAGTAGAAAGTGCGAGCCGTCGCATACGCTCCCAGCGCCAATTGCAGCGCATGGAAAAAACGTCGTACAATAGCCAGTACACCCCCAAGAGAGACTATGATAGAAAGCAATGGGCTGAGGAAAAAGAGAGAAGAGCAAAGAATAGACTGTGCTTTAAGTGTGGGAGGGAGGGTCACCGAATTCACAAATGCACACAACCAGCAGAGAAAAATAAAACAGGAGTGAAAACCCCCAATAGTACCACACACAAACAAAACACAGTGAAGGCTGCAACTGATCGATGCAAATACGTTGAATCAACCACGGAGGAGTCATCCGATGAGGAAGTTTTGCCGGCGGGAAACGCCAATGGTCTGTTCTAAATTGTGCCGCAGGACAGACCTTTACAAAGGGGCGCAACAACCAGGTGATGAGAGGCAACTGCCCCACGATGCAAGTCCAGGTAAAATTGGAAACCTTGGATGGGAGAGAACAGTTCTGGGGGGCAGCTATGCTGGACTCTGGATGCTCCAGATGTTTAATACACCTGGGCATTGCAAGCCAGCTGGGAGTAAAACTATTAGAACTCAAACACCCCATCACATTCTGTCAATTGGACGGGTCCGAGATGAAAGGGGGGCCAGTGGGACACATCACCGAAGACATAAAATTGTCAATAGGAACTCACGTAGAGACATTGCGTTTCATTGTGGCCCCCATAGCAACACAACCCATTGTGCTGGGACTAAAATGGTTCAGGAAATGTAACCCCCACATTGACTGGGTCTCGGGAGAAATAAATTTCATTGATGGGACATACCACGGAGACCACGACGACAAGGTAACAACCTGGATCGAAACGGGGGCGGCAGGGACGGAACAATGGGAGGAGGAATGGGCAGAGCAGAAACAAGCCATACCCGATAATTATATGCCTGTTGCGGAAATCTTTGATGAACAGGAATGTGACCAATTGCCCCCCCACAGGACGTCGGACGCTGAGTTCGAACTCATCCCAGGGGCCCCCTTCCCCAAGCCCAAAATGTATGCAATGACTCAGAAAGAATTGCAGGAGTTACGCAAATTCATTGGCAAGAATTTGGCGCGTGGGTTCATTGAACCAGCAAACTCCTCCCTAGCAGCTCCTGTCCTTTTCAGGAAGAAAAAGGATGGGTCCTTATGTCTTTGTACAGACTACAGGGGGCTCAATGCTATCTCAGTCACCAATCAGTACCCCCTCCCATTATTAAAGGACATGCTAGCCCAGTTATCGAAAGGCAAAATCTTTACAAAATTGGATGTAAGGGAGGCATACTACCGAGTACGCATACGGGAGGGGGACAAATGGAAAACGGCATTCAACTGCCCCCTGGGATCTTTCCAATACCGTGTGCTCCCATTCAGAGTTGCAGGGGGGCCAGGAATATTCATGAAATTGATTAATGACGTGCTATATGAATTTTTGTATGATGGGGTCGTTGTATACTTGGATGACATCCTGATTTTCTCTGAAAATATGGACGAGCATGTGAAGTTAGTGAGGAGAGTGCTAGAGAAATTATTAGACCCATGGTGGGGGGAGAACAAACAAAGCCTACAAGAAACCAATGGGTTGTGGTGGAAAGAGGACAAATTATACGTGCCAGAAAGCTTGCGCAAACGGGTGTTGGAAATAAGTCATGACCATAAAACAGCGGGTCATTTTGGGTTCGTAAAAACCATGCATTTGGTCAGACGAAAATTTTGGTGGCCAATGCTCCGCAGGGACGTGAAAGCTTACGTGAAAACGTGCCCAGTGTGTGCAACGGCAAAGCGGGCAGCAGGGAAACCCACAGGATTGCTTCAGCCAGTGGCAAACTCGACACAACCATGGAAGCAAATCGCCATGGATTTCATAGTGGACCTACCAATGAGCAAAAAGAAAAATGTTATCTGGGTAGTCACAGACCTGTTTTCCAAACAAGCACATTTCATTGCTTGCAAGGGGATTCCTACAGCCCCTAAACTGGCCAAACTATTCATCCAAAACATCTACTGGGCTCACGGAACACCCAAACGCATAATAAGTGATCGCGGAAGTACTTTCACTTGCAAGTTCTGGAAAGCCTTTTTGAAATTGATCGGATCAGAACAAGGCTTAAGTAGTGCGTTCCATCCGTGCACAGATGGTTCGTCTGAACGCCTTAACTCGGTACTAGAGCAGTACTTACGATGTTACATTAGCTACCAACAACAGGACTGGGCATTGCTACTACCATTTGCTGAGGTGGCTTATAACAATGCAGTACATAACAGTACGGGGTTTTCGCCATTTAAAATAGCCACAGGTCAGGACTTTGTTACTATACCTGAAGTGGCGACGACCCACAAAGAAGGAGCAGCTGGGCCACTACGCGCAGACGAATGGATTACTAAAGTAACGAGTAATTGTCTGATCATGTTGCAAACGCTTCAGAAAGCGAAAGACAGCTACAAAAAATTTGCAGACCGTAGAAGGAAATCTGAGTGGGATCTCAAAATAGGGGACAAAGTGTACCTATCCACAAAAAACCTTCGCACCACACAACCCTCCAGAAAGCTGGGGCCAAAATACATCGGACCTTTCCCTATCACACACGTTATCAACCCTGTAACAGCTAAACTACAGCTGCCAAAAGCGTTGAAAAAAGTATACCCAGTATTTCACATAAGCTTGCTCAAACAATACCACCCTTCAACGCAATGGCACCCAGAACCTTCCGAACCAGCACCGTTGTTAGTAAATGGGGAACCACACTTCGAAATTGATAAAATCTTGGATTCCCGATGGCACAGAGGTCGACTGCAGTATTTAGTAAAATGGCAACACCTCCCAGTAGGACACAAAGAATGGGTGGCAGCGAAACACACACACGCGCCAGCATTAGTCAAGGACTTTCATAGGGAATTCCCTGACAAACCCCATTGAAACAACTTACTTAACCATTTTGATTTTCTTTTCTCGTTACAGATTACAGAAACACCAGGGGAAATGTTTTGATTGAAAATGTTGTAGAAATTAGTTAATTAAGCGTGCACATGGTGGTGGGTAGGAAATCTTGGGCCGGTAGCATGTCAGAGTTCGACAGACCTCTGCCATTAAGTCAGACAGCTATGTGGATTAAGCGGAGTTAGAAACTGACGTGAAAGAGACAGCAGCGCGGGGAAAATGCCTGCCAACACCAACTTGTGAAACGGAACTACACATCTCCTTGACCGACCGTCTAGCACCCTGAAGCTGGGAAGTAACACATGTCAGCAACTATGAACAATGGGGAGGGAAATGCTTAAATGTACTGTACCATGCTATGCCTGCTCATTCAAGTCTTTGTTCGTGTTAAGCCTTCATGCACCAGAATAAACCCTTTTACTTCTTAGAAATCTCACGTCTGTGGTTTACTCAAGAGAAAGGGGTTTTAGGGCATCGGAGAGGAGCACCTTACAAAGACATAAAAATAGAAGAAGATGAAATTATGGTGTCATTTGGTGTCACAGCACTCTTTACATCCATGGGCCCAGCACTAGCGAAAGAATCCATGGCAGCAGTTCTACGCAACACACCCGACCTAGTCAAATACACTAAGATAGAAATACCCAGAATCATGGACCTCATTGACCTCTGCCTCACTACCTACTTTCAGTTTGATGGACAAATACAGTATACCAACAAATCAAAGGAACACCCATGGGATCACTAATCTCAGGCCTCATGGCAGAGATTGTAATGCAGCATCTAGAAAGGATAGCACTCCCACGTATACAACCTAAAGTATGGATCCAGTATGTAGATGACACCTTCGTCATAATAAAAAAGGAACAACTGGAAGAAACACATGAAACCATCAACAACATCTTCAATGGAATAAAATTCACAAGAGAAGAAGAAAACAACAACACACTACCCTTCTTGGACATCCTCATCAGTAGAGGAAATGATGAAAAGCTAGAAACACAAGTCTACTGGAAATCTACCCACACGAACCAAGTGCTCCATTACCAAAGCAACAACCCAACCTCCCACAAGAGGAGCTGTGTAAGAACATTATTCAGACAAGCACTAACACATTGCAGCAACCCAGAACACCAGAAAAAGGAAATAGATCGTCTATACAGCATCTTCCAGCAAAATGGATACCCACTCAACTTTATCAAAAAGTGCCTGACCACTCAACCTACTACAACACAACCAACAGAAGCTATAAAAAGGATAACACTACCATACATCAGAAACATCTCAGAAACTACCAACAGACTGTTACAACCACACGGTATCACCATAGCACATAAACCAACCAAAACCCTTCAAAATATTTTAAGTAACCCAAAAGACCCAGTAGCCCAAGAAGAAAAAACAGGAGTTATCTACAACATACAGTGTAAGGACTGTAACTGCCACTATGTAGGACAGACAGGCAGAAGACTAGCAGAACGCATCCATGAACACCAACTAGCAGTCAGAAGACACGATGAAAACTCCTTAATCTCACAACACATGGACAGACTCAACCATACTTTCAACTGGGAAACATTGAGCATCCTAAACCAAGCCAACTCCAAAAATGTTAGAGAATTCCTAGAAGCTTAACACTCAGACAAAGCAGCCATCAACAGACACATAGAGGTAAACAACATTTACATACCATTCAAAAGAGACAATAGAAAAGCCAAAAGACCAGAACACCTCCTCGCCAGCAATCAACACCCAGATATGCAAAGATTAACACCAAGATTAGCACCAGATGAACAATCAAACATTACATTATACCTTAATCAAGGAACTATTAATTTAGTCAATCAATCAAAGAGCAAACAACAGCCCAATAAAGAAACTCCCACCTCCACCAACACAAGCAGGACAAGCCACAATATATAAACAGAAAGCAAGTCCCACTCCCTTTTTGCACTGAAGATGTTGCCTAGTCTGGCAAAGAAACGTCTGCAAGAAAACAACAAGGCTCAGAGAACACCAAGGTATAATGTAATGTTTGATTGTTCATCTGGTGCTAATCTTGGTGTTAATCTTTGCATATCTGGGTGTTGATTGCTGGCAAGGAGGTGTTCTGGTCTTCTGGCTTTTCTATTGTCTCTTTTGAATGGTATGTAAATGTTGTTTACCTCTATGTGTCTGTTGATGGCTGCTTTGTCTGAGTGCCAGGCTTCTAGGAATTCTCTTACATTTTTGGATTTGGCTTGGTTTAAGATGCTCACAGTTTATTTACACAATTTATTTCTTCACAATTTATTTCTTCACAATTTATTTGAAATTACAGAACAATTTTGGTAGAATCTCACCTGTAATCCAAAGATTCTAGTAATTCTTCCTTGGTTACTGATTCTTATAAATGATTCCCAAGTAACAATATGAAATGTCAATTGTGAAAAATTATCCCTTTGAAAAAATGAACAGTGCCTTTTTGTGATACATAGAGTACATATGATCAAACATGAAAGGATTATTGGGATTTTTTTCAGAAAATGGATTTTTTTTTCTGTTAAAATCAGCCTTTGTCTTTGAATTCTATGGATACTTAATAATCCCTCCAGTGAAGCAAGAACAACAAACTCTGCCATCATATTCCCAAGGAATTGTATTATTATTATTATTATTATTATTATTATTATTATTATTATTATTATTTTTATCTCACATTTTTATATATTTTGGTCAACTCAAGGTGGCGAACATACCTAATATTCCTGCTTCCTATTTTCCCCACAGCAACAACCCTGTGAAGTGGGTTGGGCTGAGAGAGAGTGACTGGCCCAAACTCACCCAGCAGCTTTCATGCCAAAGGGAGGCCTCAGACTCACAGTCTCCTGGTTTCTAGGCCAGCACCTTCACCACTACACCAAACTGGCTCATTGGATTGGATGAATAATGATAACATTATGTGTAGCATAATTCCAAGAAGTTTCCTTGTTGGTCTTTTTGCTGGTATATACATTTAGTAGAGATGGAGATTACCTTCATAGACACACAAAGATATATCACATGGCTTTGTTGTTCTTATGCAAAAGAGGGAGTTGATTATTCATCAGCAGGGCAACCTTTAAACAAAGCAGAGCATCAACCAAGAACTTCTAGCATTGTTATATTCTCTCTTACCCTTGAAGATTCTTGTGGCCCAGCGAACTTGGAGCTCAGATATAGGCATAATTGCTCCTACAGGTTGGATGAGGCCAATCACAGCTAGTGTGTTCTTTTCCAAGTGTGGCGGGAAGACATATTTATATAGTGAGATTTTATTTGTTTGTGTCCTGGGGATAGTGTCCTGAGTGAAGGGAAAGGAGAAATTGTATCCTGTAGCAAAAATTACCACATCAATGTTTTCCTCTGGGCTGCCATCTTCAAAGATCACACCTCTTTCAGTGAACTTCTTCACATGTGGTTTTATTACAACCCTGCCAGCAATTATAGCATTTGGTAGATCATCACCCATAACTGGGGTCTTCCTAAGGAACCTGCAACATGAAGAAGAAAACACACTGGCCATATTTTCCTCCAGAACTTGTGCTTGTTAACATTTTTATGACAATTTGAAGAAAAATGGGGGGTAAGCAAAGTACAGTAAGCGATCAACATGCATGTTTTTCAAACTTGCCAAGAAAGCACAGCCCTGATAAAGAAAAGCTAATTTATGTTAGAGGTGTAATTCAGTGTATGGTGACATATTCTCTTTACCCACACATTTATACAAAGTATACAGTATATTATTTACTGGCTTCACATTTTTATAACAGTTTTGCCCGACTGTTTTCTGCTTCTGCATCCCTGTTGATGTCTTTTTTGTGTGCAATGCCACATTTCAGGAATATGTTTTACTGGAAAATAAAGAAATGGCAGGTACAAAAAGGGTTGAGATGCAGAAACTGGATCTTCAATCTACAGTCCCTGGAAGTGCATTTTTCTCAGGCACCTCTGGACAAGCATCACCTTTATTGTCATAACCACTGATAGAAGATTTTACATATATAGAACTTAAATACAAATATATTTAATATTCATATATTTTATATTTAGTATTAATATATTAGAAACATTTCTACTTTTATTATGGCTCTGAAACCATGTTTTATTTCTTTGAGACTTGTCAGACCTTGATAGATAGGTATGTCCATAGAAAGATAAGGTGTACATTCCAAAGATAGCTTCTCCAGAGGAAAGGTATTGTTTAATAACGGTCAATGGGCCCTAGCAAGGATGGAAGGAAGTTCCTAATATGGAACAAGGTTAAGGTGGAGTATGGGTGACTGAGTAAGGGGTGGTATTCTAAAGGAGGAGTTGAATGGAACGTATATTATGTGCTGTAAGCAGGGGGTCCTGCTCGATCGCCCACCTAACAGCTTGCTGTCATTGCTTTTGCTCTTGGGTGAAGAATAAATAACTTAATTTCATGAAACTGCCTGTTTCTTTGATCCCGGCTCAGAAGCGAACCTGGTAAGGAAATAAAAAATGCTAACACCACCGTAGCTAGAATCAGACTTAAGAAAAAGAACAGCTGAAATCAGCAGAGTAATTTCTATGCAGGCTTTCAGCTTTCTCGTAAAAGGTATAAGGGTCAATGAAAATTTCTGAGTGAAGAAAAGTCACAGGATACAGGATTAGGTGCAGAAACCAGAATCTCAGCTTTTAATTTTATAAATTGTTTCTAATATTTGAGGCTATAACTACTGTAAATGTGTAAATACATATGGGAAAGGGGACGTCTCAGATGTTACGGGAACTGCAGGATAAGATCTTCAGGATGCAAAACTGAGCCTACTGCAGTAGTAAAAACAAGCAAAACAACAACAACAAAACCAAACAAAAAGAATAAACTCAGAAGAAATGTCATTCAGTTTCCAAATTTGGATTAATGCACAGAAATGCTTCCCCTCTCCAAAATTGCTCCTAAAATGTGGTTAATATTCACTTTAACTTGTATATTCCATGTCTTCCTAAGTCTCAAGAGTATGGAGAAATTCCACCCTTACCTGTGCTGGGGCTTTAGACCATAGTTCTCATGGTTAAACCTCATATTCAGCTTCTTTTCTCCCCATCGATTTACCAGAGCCACAGGAAGTATATGGTGAAGGAGATTTTTGAAACGTGTAAAATGCACTACGTCTAAGGGGTATCCACCATCAGAGACCCGATTCACCACCCAAGCACCAGTTCTAGTGCTCAGAAAGATCTGGGGGAGGAGAAAGAGAAATCAGCAGTAACTCCTTCCCCAGCCCTGTAGTGGAAAAAATAAACCTAACGAACAAAATGGAGACCAAACCCCTTCCCCACCCCCGTCTTTTGGATATGACCAAGGTCAAACCCAGTTCCTCTCTTTGCCTAATCCCATCAGACCCAAAATGACCCTCCCTGCCCCAAACAAAGCCACCTGCAATCCCATCTAGACAAAGAATAGAAGCCTCATCACCAGCTCAGAGCTCGGCTCAATGGCAACCCTTACAAGGAACTTGCAACCTAGAGAAACCCCAACCTTCCATCTTCTTATCAGCTGATGACCTCAACATTCCATCTCCTTCGCAATGAACGTCCTCAGCTCTGCTGTCCCCCTGAAAGGCCCATTTTGCCTAACAATAGAAATAATCTCAAGTACATGAACAAGGATCTGCCTAGCTTCCCAAAACTGGCCAGCAAATCAGATCCCTAGGATTTCCTGCCTTGGAGCTCTCAACCTCTATAAAAATCTTTGCTTTTCCATTGTTCAGGGTCCCTCTTTTCTTGTAAAGCAAGCCCCCAATTATCATTGCAATGAACATGGTTCATCTCCTCAGTGTTGTGCTCCTTACTTTGGCCACACACAAAAAACCCACAACAGCCCACTCCTCCTTCCATTGATGTATGCTTCCCAAGAGACAATTATGAGTTGCAGTATATTTTTCCTGAGAGTGGAGAGTACAGGTGGGGATGTCGAAGAAAAAAGGAGAGAAGGGGAAGAATAACCAGCTCCTTCTTTTGCCCTCTACCCCTGACGTTCCTCCTCTGCCTGCTTCCCAAACCACCAGGAGTATCTTGCAGTAAGGAAAGCACATTTGATGAAAATTAGTATCACAAAGCTCTCTGGTCTCCTTGACTAAAGTTGAGCTTTCATTCACAGGTATTACTAATAATTTAATTATTTAATGAATAATTTAATAATGTATTCACATGCATGACTAATTAATTAATTACTAATTAATGTTGTAAACCGCCCAGAGTCCCCTTTGTGGGGGGAGATGGGCGGTGATAGAAGTTGGACAAATAAATAAATAAATAATAGAATTGGTCTCTGAAACTCGATCCCCCAAAGCAACAAATGTACCCTTGTAGTATTTGAGCTCAAGACTTGACAAAATTGCCTGCTGTTATCATCAGATTCAAAGCAAAACTTGTTTAAATGAGCTGAACCTGCTTTGCGGCATGGCTGAGGTCGATGGCAATCTCTATTCCAGAATTACCCAAGCCTATGATTAGGATTCGTTGGTCCTGGAATTTTTCAGGGTTCTTATACGTCCAACTGTGAATTATTTTCCCCTTAAATTTCTCAACACCTGAAAAAAAAAGACAAGAAGCCATTTTTGCAATGCTGAGCAAAGCATAACTTGGTTGGAAGACTGAAAAAAAGTAAAATGTCAATATGGATGCAGGATTTGGGATGCTCTTTAGGAAGAGTTGTCATGGTTAGATTATCCAAGGATTGTCTAATGTTGCATTGCTGCCTGGGACATCCCATTCCCAATTCCTGTTCATACCACTGTCAGAAATGACCAATAGATATTGGACAGAATGATGATGACTCTTGCAGCTTCTTAACAATGACCAAGGATTAGTGATAGGCAGCTACAGTTTCAAGGTTGGGATGAGAAACAGCAGTAAAGCCCAATTCTTTTTGCATCCTTACTATCACTATATGATATTAGTAAGGCTAAATATCTGGGCTGCAGAAATCTGGATTCAGAAACTCTTTTTTTTCACAATACTTTTTATTAAAGATTTTAACATTAGTAAAAGATAATACAAATTAAAATCAGAAAGAAGAAAAAATAGAAAAAAAGATAATAGAAAGTGCAGAAAAGAAAAGAATATTTAAAGAAGCTACTTCTGATCTTCTTTACAGCAAATACGAGCAAGCTTAATACCTCTCCACTCCCTTTAAAATTAAATTACATAGATCACTTCTTCCCATATCCCAACCCTTATCCATCAACAAATCCAAAAATCATTAACAGTTCTATCCAGTGTCAGCAAAAAGTCCATAAAGGGTTTCCAGTATTTGGTAAGAATATTTCTTATTTTATCCCTGATCAAACAAGTCAATTTTATATTCTTTTCTTTTGCACAGTATTCTAACAGTCTTGATCCTTAATTTGGCATTAAGATGCTGTCATAGGGACTGATCTCCATCCAAGTCTTCTTTCTTCCATCATGGTAACTTTTTTAAGGCTTTAACAGCCCTCTTTTGTAAGTCCAGTAATAGGCCATTGCCTAGGTCATTTTTCATTTATTGGCTTAATATTTGTGTTTCCTCTCTATTTTTCCTCTCTGTCTACTTCTATTTTGTTTTCCAAAGCTTCCATGTAGATTATGATTTGGTTTATCTCTTCATTCTGCCACCCCATATATTCCTCCAAGCTATTCTCCATCACATCTTTTATTTCTTCTTTAAGATTTCTTTGAAATGATACATTCACCTAGCCAGATATTGATGCTGTTATTGTAGCTGCAAGTTTCCTTCCCAATTCCTCAAAAATCCTTTGGAATGTCTCAAATGTAATACCTTTATCTGTAATTTCTATAAGTTTCACCACTCTTCCTCAAATACAAAAGTAAAAGACAGGCTTTTCTCTTTCTTTCTTTTTTCTTTAGTCCCCTCTGATGTTTTGTGTTTATATAATCATGTGGCTTGTCTCAGATTTCCTTTGTTTCTTTGTTTTGGGAGATCAACCAATTATCTCTTCCCTGGAAGACTAAACAATCCATGTTCCCACGAAGGTATTGTTTTATTTATTTAATTATTTCAAAAGTACTGTATATGGTAAAAGTCATAATATTTCAAATTTGATTGGTCCCTTAGTCCATTTAAAACTTTCTTAAGTTAAATTCTTGTCAAGCTTTTTGCCATTAAGCTTACATTCTTTAAATTCTTTAAATTGCTATTTAACTCTTTCTTTATTCTGGAGTGAAGAATCACTCACCATGTAGTTTTTCCAACCTGCTGCTCAGAAGATCTCTTTTAGTTTTAAAATAATTATATTAATGTTTTAGAAAGTGATGTTCAATGAACCCAGTGTCCATGTAGGCTCCACTCTGGCTGTTAGCTTGATGTTGTTTCCTTGTCTCCCGGTGCTGAAACTCGTGAGTCAACTGCCTTTCTTCAGTCTCCTTATGAGGAGCAGCCATCCAGAGCACAGTTGGGCAATCTCTTGTCCTCTCCTTATCCAGAGAGGGTCTGTTGGACCAGGCTTATCACCGGTCCATTGGTCTTCACCGCAGCGTCATCTCTGCTCCTTCGAAGACATCCTAGTCCACCATTCCCTCACCCAGAAGTCTGGATTCAGAAACCTCTAATGCTTTGATGCAACCTAGTGGTCATCCAGATTTTATAGATCAAATATAGTAGCCCTAACATAGACCTTAGGTCCCAAAATAATAGAAATACAACATAAATTCATAATTGTACATTCATTTTTTTCTCTCTATCTTGTGGCCCTAGATCTGTTGCCAGCAATTAGCACTAAGTGAACCATGCAATCAATAACCCCTCCTCTACCAAAAAAAAAATGTATTTTTTTAATTGGATATTTTTCTCAAAATTTGGTGTCTCAATTGACATGGCATCCTAGGCAGCCACCTAGTTTGCATCTATCTATCTATCTATCTATCTATCTATCTATCTATCTATCTATCTATCATCTATCAATCTATCTATCTATCTATCTATCTTCTATCTATCTCTATCTATCTACCCAATCTTCCAATGGATATGACTGCCCACTTCACAAGGACTCACGGTGGATAATAATAATAATAATAATAATAATAATAATAATAATAATAATAATATACAATGTGTCACCAAAAGAAAGGTTTAATGGAAGCTTCTTTCCTACTTAGGGGGCACGATGGCTCAGATGTTAAGTTGCCAGGCTTGTCGATGGAAAGGTCACAAGTTCGGAGTTTCAAGACCCTAGCCCTGCGTGACAGAGTGAGCTCCCACACTTGCCCCACCTCTTGCCAACCTAGCAATTTGAAAGCATGCAAATGCAAGTAGATAAATAGGTACCACTTCGGTGGGAAGGTAACAGCGTTCCGCGCACGTCATGCCGGCCACATGACCGCAGGAGCATCTTCGGACAACGCTGGCTCTTCGGCTAACAAACGGAGATGAGCACCGACCCCTAGAGTCAGACACGACTGTGTGAGGGAAACTTTACCTTTACTTTAACTTTCCTACTGCATCAGCAAGTTACAGTAAATAGAATACTATCTCTAATTATATAAAATGAATCCAAAGTTTTTGCAAAAAATTAACATAATTAAAGCCACTTGGCTGTTCCATTTATTCAGGATACTGTGGGTATAATTGATTGGACTCAGACTGAATTAAATATACTTGATAGGAAAACAAGAAAATGAATGACCATGAATCATGCTTTCTACCCAAGAAGTGATGTTGGCAGGCTCTCCTTTGCCAGAAGGAAAGGTGGGAGGGGATTTTCCAAGTAAAGTAAACAGAGGAAGAGAAATACAGCTTGAATGATTATATCAGGCACATTAAGAAACCACTACTAGTAGATGTTTGTAAAAAAACACTACTGAAGATTATGAAATAAAATGTTTAAAAATATTTCAAAAAGGAAACACCTGAAAGCCAAATTAATGCCTGGATATCTAAACCTCTTCATGCTGAATACATATACAGTATATATATGACCTTGAAGGAAAATCAGATTAAAATTTGACTTGGCAGTGGCTGAAAACTGAAATTCTTAAAAAACAAACTGAAGGAATAATCGTGGCAGCACAGGAACAGGCTGTGCAAGCAAACATCATCAAAGCCAAAACTGAACATATTTCAAATGAGAGCTGACTATGTCAGATCAAAGTTGAAATTGTAGATCACCTCATTAATGGCTGTAGCAAAGTTGCCCAGACTGAATATAAGCAAAGCCACTGCTTATAATTGTAGCAAAGATTGTAATGTAGAATTTAAGTAAAAAAAAGAAATTGGCTTTACTGTTAACAAAAACTACTGGGAGGGCCACACAGCTGCAAAGCCTTAGAAAATGAAGAAGTCAAGACCTTGTGGGATTTTAAAATGCAAACCGACAGACACCTGCAGCACAACACACCAAACCTTATTATTGGGGGGGAAAGTGTGGTTCATAGATGTAGCACGACTAGGAGACACTTGAATGGATGAAAAACAGATGGAAACAGGAATAAAATATAGAGATTTGCAAACTGAAGTTGAAAGACTTTGGAAGAAAAAGTCTACTATAATACTAACAGCAATCAGAAATCTTACAGCCATACCAAAGGGATTCATGAAATATTTGGAAGTTTTAAATTTACAGATTTGACACCACTGATTTTGCAAAAAGCCCATCTTGCTTGGAACTTCCTACATGCTACAACTATGCATATGTGCCCCCCCAAAAAAACTATTGGTACCCCTCCATTTTTTCCCCTAAAGAATCCCAATTTCCCTAGAAAGAAGTTGAAACTGACACAAGTAAATGGCCTCCACCATTTTTTATTCTGTAGTCCATAGAGCAGACACTTGGCAAACTGAAATTGAAAGGCATGTTAAGAAGATATGTTAAACTTAACATATTCTTGTAAATAATAAAACAAAGGATATAAAGAAAAAAGAAAGGAGGAAATGACAGAAAGAAAATGGATGGCCCACCACCAGCTTTGAACCTGCCCACCTATGTTTTCACACACAGAGACCTAATTTAGTGAAGGTCACCTCTAGTAAGAAGACCCCTGGAAATTTTCCCTGTGGGGATGCAATCCTTGCATAAAAGAGTTTGTCCATCCCTTTTTAACTTCCATTTCACACACAACCACTGTAGTCTAAGCAAGCTTGTGCTCTAATACCCCAGGTAACCTCAAGGAAATGGTATGTAGTCAACCTTGGCTGATCTTTAAAAATTAAGCAAGGCTGGAGCTGGCTAGTATTCAAGGCTGTAGGTTATGCTGGGAAGTCAGAAAAACCATGCCAAGAAGACAATGCCAAAATTCTGTGGATATGTCCAAGAAGTCACCATGTGTTGAGCTCAATTTGAAGGAGATATGAGTTTACTTCTAATGATAAATGAAATAAAACATATTATTGTTTTGCACGTTCTGCTTTGAATCGGGTGGGCAGCATTCTCAATTAGCTTATAGGAACATCACAACTACCTACCTAAAAATGAATCCAGAGGAAAATAAGGTTGCACATGGAGGCCTGTGCAAATCAGAACAGCATCAAAGACAGCTGATTTCTGCTTCCCATTCACTTCTGTTACAATTTCCCACTGTCCAGTGATGGGGAAATCCGTGTGTTTTCTTAAATGGCAGACATGAGCCTTATGATAAAAGATACTTCTTTTTAGATTTAGATTTATGATGTTTTTAACAAAGCAGTGATAAGTGAAGCACTTGAAGTAAAGATGGGATAGAGTTGTTCAGTATGTTTGGAGAACAAGTTTGATTTAGAATATTGAGAAATATACTTGCTTAATTCTCACTGATGATAGTCCTATTTGGACTGCATCATTTATTTCTATGATAGAGAATAGCTCTATGCACATACTCAAATGCATACATTCTTTATTCTATTAATAGTCTGCTGATATTCATGGGCATATACATCCCCACCACAATCACACTTCTCAGTACCAATTTTCTTGAAGAGCAATGAGACTATAAGTTCAAGAAGTTATTATCTGAAAGCATGGAACAACTATGATAGTTCAGGATGGAGTCTGGTGCCTCTTAGGAATCAAGCATATATATATTTGGGGTAGTCTAATAAACCAAGAACTGAAAGTCAGGGGCATCTCTCCAATCAACTGCAAGGCTTCTTGGTGACTCTTGAATGGTCTGTAACCTTTAGCCTGCTTGATCAAGTCTGCTGGTTTGTACATATCCAGAGATCAGTGGTTCTTAAACTGGGGGTAATTACTCCAAGGGTTTAATGTGAGCATATCCTGGGGCTAATGGAGCAGTTTATAATTGCTTGTTTGTGAGATGAGGATCCAGTTTGGGCTACCAAGATGCTTGTATAAAACAACAGAGTCTGGGTTTTGTTTTGCTTTTTAATAAATGACATTATTCGAGACCAGGAAAAGGATAATTGGGCCAAACAGTTCAAGAACCACTTCTACAGATGCACTATGATGATGGTTTTAATGGTTACATACTTGTTAGTTATTAGTTAATTAAGAATAATTACAAATGACTTCTTTGTAGTAAGTAGATTTATAGCTAAGAGACAGCTCTAGATACAGATGATTGTAGGTTCAGTCTTTTTCTTTTGGAAATACCAAAATCTGGGATAGGCTGACACAGAATTATCCAAGTCCCTGGACAGCAGGAGCTTGTTCAGATAGAAACCAGTATCTTAGATGTTCCAAAGTTTTAAGAGAGTTAAGAAAGGTTTTTTCTTTGGAGAGTATTTTATTCAGGGAATTAAGTCAATTTATACACCTCAAAAGGCAAGCATCATTGTGAACTATGAGTTAACTAAACCATGTCATATACAAAAAGGAACAAGACAAGGATGTCCTTTGTCACCTTTGCTCTTTATTTTGGTGTTGGAAGTTTTTAATAGAGATATTAGAAGAGATGAACAAATAAAGGGCTTAAAGATTTAAAAAGAGGTCTTTAAACTGAGGGCCTTTGCTGATGATTTAGTTTTGATATTACAGGACGCTTTGGATACTGTGGAACATCTGATGAAGAAACTGAAAGAATTTGGGTCATTGGCGGGTCTTAAAGTAAATAAACAAAAAACAAAAAATGTTGACCAAAAATATGACTTCATCCGATCAAGAATTGTTGATGGGTAAGATTGGTTTTAAGATTGAAAAAAAGGTTAGATATTTGGGGGTGATTTTATCAACCAAGAATAGTATGTTGTTTCAGAATAATCATGTTAAAATTTGGAATGATGTGAAAAAAGACCTGTTAAGATGGGAAAAATTACAATTGTCTCTTATGAAGAGAATATCTGTGATTAAGATGAATGTTTTACCTAGGATGTTGTTTCTTTTTCAGACTATACCGATTTTGATGACAGATTCACCATTTAAACAATGGCAGTGAGATATTTCTAAGTTCATTTGGCAAGGCAAGAAACCAAGAATTAAATATAGATTGTTACAAGATGCCAAAGAATGAGGAGGTTTGGGTTTACCTGATTTAAAATTGTATTTTTATGCCTGTTGTTTGCTTTGGATGAAGGAATGGATGACTTTGAAGAACAGGAAGTTATTGCAACTTGAAGGACATGAACTGAGATTTGGGTGGCATGCCTATTTGTGGTATGACAAAGTTAAAGTTAATAAAGATTTTAAAAATGATTTTGTTAGGAGTGCCATAATGAGGGTTTGGAATAAATATAAAGCAAGATTGTCTCCTAATGTACCATTATGATTGTCACCTTATGAAGCATTTGTTAGAAGAGAAAATGTGGGGGGAACAAGTTGGTTAAATTATAAAGATTTATTAAACTTTGAAGAGGGTGAACTGAAGCTTAAAACAAGGGAACTGTTAGAGTTGGAAGGTTTTACATGTCATTGGTTTACATATGTGCAATTGTTAGAACAGAGCTTTCCAAACTGTGTGTCGGGACACGTTGTGGGTGTGTCGCAGCTGCTGCTGCCTCCGAGCCCTGCCAGGATTCCGCGCAGGTCCTAGTGCCTGCCTTGTGCCTTGCTGCCCCCAAACCTGCCCTGCCAGGATTCCACGCAGGTCCTAGTGCCTGCCTTGTGCCCTGCTGTAAGAGTGTGTCACAAAATGATGCATGTCTAAAAAGTGTGTCACCAACATGAAAAGTTTGGAAAGCTCTGTGTTAGAATGTTTTAAGGTGGATAAAAAGAATTTTAGATTGTTAATGAAACAACTCAATTTGAAATGGAACTCTGTACAAATGATGAACATGTCATTACAAAGATGTACAAAATGTTGTTACTGATGAATTTAGAAGATGAACAAGTTAAAGAATGTATGATTAAATGGGCTAAGAATTTTGGATACAATATTATGTTGGAGCAATGGGAGAACATGTGGAACAAAGATTTGAAATTTACTTTGAATTATAACTTAAAAGAGAATTTTTATAAAATGATGTATTGCTGATATTTAACTCCTGATAAGTTGTCAAAAACGGGGCTCGGTGGCTCAGCGGTTAAGATGCCAGGCTTGTTGATCGGAAGATCGCAGGTTCGGAGGTTCGAGACCCTAGCCCCGCGTGACGGAGTGAGCTCCCGCACTCGCCCCAGCTTTTGCCAACCTAGTAATTCGAATGCATGCAAATGCAAGTAGATAAATAGGTACCACTTTGGTGGGAAGGTAACAGCGTTCCGTGCACGTCATGCTGGCCACATGACCGCGGAAGCGTCTTCGGACAACACTGGCTCTTCGGCTAACAAACGGAGATGAGCACCGGCCCCTAGAGTCGGACACGACTGTGTGGGGGAACCTTTACCTTTACCTAAGTTGTCAAAAATGTACAATGGAGTAACAAATGTTTGTTGGAAATGTTCTCTTCGTGAAGGAACTTTTTATCATCTTTGGTGGACTTGTGAGATCAAATTTTGAGATCAAATATGTGCTAATATTCAAAAGATCCTTAAAGTGGACTTACAAAAAAACTCAGAACTGTTCCTCTTGGGTCTGATGGAGAAGCAGCTCAAGAAACAACATGGGACTTTGCTTTTTTATATGATTACAGCAGCAAGACTTTTATATGTTTTTCCATCATTTTTATACAATGATGGAAAGATCCGCAAATACCTACAGTGGAAGACTGGATTATTAAACTGATGGAGCTGGCCCAAATGGCCAAGTTAACAGTGTTGATAAGAGAAAATACTGTTTCTGGATTTGTTTCTACTTGGCAACCACTTTTAGACTACTTGCTTGTGTCAGAAAAAAATGAAGCTTTGATTTTGGGCTTTAATGATTAAATGGTTTGTTTTGATAGAAATAATGTTACTATGGTTTAACTAATGGTAAGAGATTATATTTGTAAATGAATGAATGTTTGTTTATTCAGTCAATGACCAGCAATTTAAAATTAATTAAAATAACAATTAAAATCACACTAATCAATTAAATACTATTATACATAGGTGGTTGTTGTATGGAATAAAACTATAAATTTAGACAATTATAATATAATCTATAAAACCCTATTACAATAAAACCCTATTACAATAATGACATGTTTATTTATCTAAACATTAATAGATCTATCATTTTAATAGTATGTTATAAAATATATATCCTAAAAATTTATGTTAAAATGGCTAAACAAACCATTAATAAAAATAGAAAAATATACACAATTCCCTACTTCTTTAACCGGTTTTGCCTTATTATAATTGCGGCAGCACAGAATTTTGCTACTGCACGTATAATAACTGGGTTTGAATCCTGCAGAAGATGGTTCTCATAAAAACTATCAGGTCTCCCTGGACATCTTTCTATTAGGGGATAAATATATGTTGATCTAATATCCCTATAATATTTACATCACAATAGAACGTGAGTGATGTCCTTAGTGCCACATGTACAAATTCTTTCTGCTAAGGGGTTTTTATTATACCTGCCTTGCAGGAGTGCTGATGGAAGGATATTAAATCTAGCTCTAAAAATGCTATTCTAATCATAGGAAAGGTTAGGTCTTTCAAATATCTTGCTGGTTCCCATGTACCCCATCTTATCTGATTCCTGCTATGTGGAGGTAACCTATTAACTTCTAGCTGGAATTCCATATCTCTGGTTCTGTTAATAACCATTTGCTTGGCTTGGTCGTAACCTAGTGATTTTAAAAATAATGGAGAAAGGCCATATAAAGCCAGCTTATACTCTATCGCCTGTTTCCAGGGAGAGAGAAAATTATCAGTCAGGACTAGAGGGGTCAAACCTACTGGAAGGAATTGAATTTTCAACCAAAAGGTTAACATCATCTTCCAGGCCCTAACCAATATTTGCGGCATTCCTGTTTCTAGTCTCATCAAGGGCATTTGCTGTTCCGCTGGGTGCCGCTAGAATTGATTGCAGGAATTTTGTTTGTACTGTTTCTAGTGACTCTTTCTTCAGGAAGATTCCTGCTTGTGCCCCATAGAGAATTTGAATCAACGTTTTAGCCTCAAACAATTTTAAGGCTGCAGGGACAAATTGTCCTCCGCCCGTGTAAAAAAAACATTTAATAGCATTTGAAGATCTAAGGGCTGATTGCATTGCATGATTCAAATGGGCATTCCAATTTCCTTTCAAGTGAAAAACCACTCCAAGGTATTTAAATACATTAACTTGTTCTAGATTATGCCCTTCTATCCTCCAAGAGTATTGAGTAGCTCTTTTAGCAGACCAGGATTTTTGATTTATCAAAATTAAGAACCAATTTATTTTGTCTGCAGTAATTTAGTGTTGCTGCTATGGCACTGTTTAGTCCAATTGAAGTTTTTGAGATTATAGCAGCATCATCCGCATAAAGAAGTATCGGTACTTTACGTTGTGCTAGATTGGGAGGATGGAAATCTAAGTTATTTATTTTTTATTTATTTATTGTTCAATTTATATCACCGCCCAACTCCCCCCACAAGGGGACTCTGGGCGGTTTACAGCAAAATTGATTAATTAAAAGCATATAAAATACAATACATCATTCCAATTTAATTAGATATAAATATATAAATATATAAATATATATTAGTTATGAAGAAGATCAATCAAGGAGTTAATGTAAAGATTAAAAAGGGAGGGGGCAAGAATACATCCCTGTCGTATTCCTTTCTGCACATTTACTAAGCCAGATAAGGTCCCTAGGGGATTACATCTAACTTTTAAAGAGGTGCTCAAATATCGAGATAACAGTTTGTGCTGTGATCAAGCATTGCTTTGCCATAAACTCTGTTGAATTTTCCCATGGCAGCGTCTCCATATTCTGATTTTGTTTTTGTTTTTTATTTTTATTTTTATTTTTAGGCTTAGTTTCAGATCCCCTGCAACAAGTATTTGGGCTAATTGCATGAAGTGGCGACACATGAGGGGATCCCATACCAAGGTCCTAGCTCCCATTTAACTCTTCTCTAATAGGTAGGGAAAGGTCTGATATCTGTTGTATTTCTTGCTGTATTTGAAGATCCCTTTCCAAAGTTTCAAATTTGTTAGGAATGGGAGTGAGGTTTATTTTACTTACATTTCCCTTTCGTGCAAAGCAATCTTCAATTCTTGACTGCTTAGCAAATTTCAGTTGGGGGAGGGAACCCGGTCTAACGCCATGCCGTTTCCTTCTCTTTCCCATTACTCAATTCCCTACAAAGTCCTTTAATTGAGCATTTATCTTCACTGTCGTCTTATCCAGGCAAAATTAGTTGAGATAAAATTACTTAAGATAAAATAAGTCCATAAATAAATCTGCTATTAAGCAGGAGCTCAGCATAGAAGCTGCTGCTCCGTCGCCATCTTGAATGATAATATGTATGTAAATGTGTTCATATCTGTATTGGAGAAGGTCAGAAGTCACTTTCTGTTTCTGTTCTCTGTCTGTTTTGCACTTTTTTAGTTTTTTCTTTTTTCTTTAGTCCTATACTCTATCTTTTCTATATTCTATATTTTGTATTTTAATTATATTCTGAAAATTAATAAAGTTCTTTAAAAAAAAGAAAGGTTTTTTTCTTTTTCTTTACTATATTCTTATTTTTCTTTCCTATTTTTCTTTTTCTTTTTTCCTTTCTTTTCTGCACCTTCTACTCTTTCTTTTTATTCTAACTTTTTTAGTTTGTATTAATTTTTATTGTTGTAATTATAATCTTTAATAAAATTACTATAAAAAAACACAAAGTTCTAAGAGAGTTACAGGCAGCACCTTAATGAAGAATGCTGTTTTACTGTCATGTGGGGAAGGGTAATTGGGGTAACTCTCATGCCAGAAACCGATTCTTGGAAAACCATATTTTTCTATAGTTTTATCTTCTGAACTTTCACCATTACCCTTTGCTAATTCCATTTTTATGACACAGCTGCTTGAAGGGCTCCTTACAGTTACAGCATCTTGCATCCTGCAGCTAGAGTTACTACCAAGATACCCACCCACCCCTAGCAAAATCTTGATTTTCAGCTTCTTACCTTGAAATGTATGTACCTAAGCAAGTCAAACTGCTTCACATACATCCTAAAGTACTCCATCATTTTACTATGATGCATGTAGTTTGGGTATTCCTCAGGAACAGGAAAATCACTGAAACTCATCATCTCCTTTGAACTATTGGAGGTCAACGATTTGTAAATGCTGCTGTGGCCTTCAGTGACATCTTCCTGCAAGAAATTGTCAAGTTAATAAGAGGGGTTTTACAGACAAGGTTTTCCAGATATTTACCTTGAAGGCAGATTTATATGGCCACTGTTGACCATGAATCCTCGCTATGATTTCTTGTCCAATTTATGTTTGTTTTCCTCAAGCCCCAATGGTACTTTGAAAACCTGTAAAAGCTGTCTGACCATATATCATATTGGGAGTGAAAGAATAGCACATGACATCAAATGCAAATGTATTTAACTATTAACTACTCATTTAACCATGGTCAATGGTTAAATAACTAACCATTAACCAAATAACTATGTATTTAACTATTAGCTATTTATTTAACCATGGTCAATTAACTATTTGTTTTAACCATGGTTAATGACCAGAAACATAAAAAGAAAAACTCATGAACAATGGCGGAATACCGTAAAGATTTAGACTTAGAACCACATGCATAGACACAGACACACAAGCACACACGCATACCTAGACACAGAAAATAATTGTGTTTTGGCACAAACTGAGAAGCAAACCCCAGCATATTGGCTCTGGACTCATCTGCTGGCCAGGAAAGACAGGGTGTGACTGGCTGTTTCTAGAGCACTTCAGATTTACAAAAAAGGAAACATGTCTATTCATATAGCATTGTATTAATCTAAAATCATCCAAAGAGGCTGCTGAAACCCTGCTTTGTTTAAACTGTAGAATCAGAAGATTTGGGCAACAAAAAGTTGTTTTCAGGAAAGGCTCTGAATCTTCCTTCTGACCTTCAGGCTACATATAATGGTTAAAAATGCACAGGACAATAAATATAGCTGAATACAAATAGTTAAACAACCAAACGCTCCCCAAATACACAAGTCTTGCATCAATTATTACTTTTCAGCTTACTGATATTGCACTGATGATCAAATGGTAGCTCAACTATATCATGTCCAGATATTTCAAGACAGGCAGTTGTTTCTTACTTGCCCTCTACTTATTTCTCTCCTCTCCGATCCACATAACTAGTAATTAATCAGCTAGGAATCTCTTGAAAGGTAAAAGGGGAAGTGTCATCATAATCAGCAGAGCCCTAAGTAGGAGATTCTCTAAGAAAAAGTTCCTTGCTGAGCAAAAAAGGAACAGCTGGTTCTTGAGAAAGAACAAGAAAGAAATATTCTAGTGGGGCTAGTAGATGTGGTGGTAGAACAGTCAATATTGCCTATGTGAAAACTTACCTGGAATCTCCACAGCCCCCCTATATCTTCACTTCTCTCAAAACATATTGGCTGAAGACCCTCATCCAAACAGCATTTGATGGCAGTAAGGCCACTGACCCCAGCTCCTATGATGGCTACCCTTTTTGCCATTCTGTCCTGCAACAGGGAGGAACAAGCCATTATATTCTTCTTCGACAGATTCTTTAAAGCTATATAAATTTGACACAATCCTTACTACACAGTAAACAACACATATCCACAGCCTGTCCAACTAACATTTGTGGTACAAATATTACTGGAGAATTAATATGTTGCCAAAGTAGATCTCTCATAAGATTCCCATCAGAAATGTAGATAAGAATCTATGACATGCTGACCTCTTTTCTTATACACAGATGATGCTCAACAGAAGGAAAGAAGGAAGATGTTCTTATACATACACTCATTGACTATCCAACATAAATTAACAGGGTCCTTTTATGACCCAGAAATATTCATCTAATTGATGGATAACCTTGTGACATATATGTCTTCCTTTTTGTTAGGAAACACACAAACATATTTTAAATGTTTTTGTTATCATGATCAAAACAGTTCACCAAGACGTTCCAGGCACCATTTATGGGGCAAAGTAACTTCAAATGCTGTCAATTTTAGTCTCCCCCCTCCTCTTTTCTTACACTGATTGAGAATTCTTTCTCATTAGTATACGGTGTGTATTAATTTATTTTTTCATGAGGCAGGTTATAATCACTGTACAGTATATTCCAGTACAGTGTTACCAAAAGCAGCAGCAATTTAACAATTGCAGAGTATGAGATTGGACCAGATTGCCTGACATTCTTCACTGTTCAAGTTCAAGTTCAAGTTCAATTTATTACGGTCACTGACCAGTACAATTCTTCACTGTATTTGTGACACCAAAAAGCCTGTAATTTGGAATGAGTTTTAGAGATTCTCATTGAGACATTTAATTAATCAATCTTCTCCCACTATAGCTTATTCCACGTCTTCATGTGTGTGACCAAGAGGTAATCGCTCAAGTCTGGTGAGGCCATTGCTCAGCCCTGACTATTCCTGTCTCTGTAGGCAGAGATCCATTAGCTTACTCCTATGTAAGAAATCTGGAACATAGCATTTTATCCTATCTTCCTTCTTTCCGTACGTGGCAAGCATGGCAGCAAAACCTTAGGCTACTGACTGTGTGGCTATATAGTTGTAAGGTAAAGGTGTTCCCCCCACACATTTGTGCAGTCGTGTCCGACTCTAGGGGCCGGTGCTCATCTCCGTTTGTTAGCCGAAGAGCCAGCGTTGTCCGAAGACGCTTCCACGGTCATGTGGCCGGCATGATGCACGCGGAACGCTGTTACCTTCCCACCGAAGTGGTACCTATTCATCTACTTGCATTTGCATGCTTTCGAATTGCTAGGTTGGCAAGAGCTGGGGCGAGTGCGGGAGCTCACTCCGTCACGCGGGACTACGGATTCGAACCTCCGAACTTGCGAACTTCCGATCGACAAGCCTGGCGTCTTACCCGCTGAGCCACCACGCCCCTATTATATAGTTATAGAAACACACAAATGTGCCACTGCTGCCCCCTAAATCAAAATGAATAGTTTTCCAAGTGTGTGCATTGATTTAAAATAAACTACAGAATCCTGGGTGATTTTTCCAAACATCCACTGGGTGGGATGCATTGGTCTTTTTTCCCTAAGGCTTTGACAGTCTCCAAGCAAGCCGATGGAGCAAATCAATTATGTCTTTTTTCAGCTTCTTCTTTTAATTCAACAAGAGTGCTCTCTTCAAAAGATACAAATAATTTTTCAAATTAGAACTTCAAATGAAAAGGCAAAAATAAAGAGCCAGAATTCTGCACCAATATTGGTCAGAAATAAACAATACCTCTGTTTTGCGAGCATCCACTGTATAAAGCAAATCCTTGATCATTTTTCACTTAATACTTTCTGTTGGTATGAGCATAATTTGGTTGAACATTCCTTGCCCATATTTCCAAATTGCAATCAAAGCAAAAGTATATATTTCAATAATTTAATGCAGCTATTCTTTGCAGTCCTAAAATTAGGATAGGTGGGGAGCTGCACACAGTTCTGCAAGAACTGCCTTAAAAAGGAGAAAGATCTTCTCATGTACCTGTCTTTCATTTTTGTTTTGTATTCTAAATTTTTTTGGCATGAAAGTGAGATGCATCAGACTGGTATCGCTTGAAATTCGATAAATAGAACCAATATGAAAACCCCCGTTTTTGTAAGGTTTTCCCATAAAATTTAAAAAAATCCACCTCTTGTTTCTGTGATTTTTGTCTCCCCTCCCCATTCATAACCTATTTATAAGATTTGGTTCATTTTCTCCAATTCTTTAACAAGACTTTTTGGCATAGACTCAGAGCCCGGCTGTACTGGACCCTGCAATCCCCGGGACAAGCAGGTGGTTTAATTCTTACCTTGCTTTGCAACTGCTCCCAACTGCTCCTTCTTATGCTGCTTTCCTCCATCCAAACTGCAGTTCTTTTTTAAAATAATGAGAGAAACCAATCACAAATATAAATCCTCGTGATTTAGTCCTCCAGTCCCTGCAACCTTAGTCACATTGGCCTGTATTTAGTTGTCACGCAGGAATTCCCTGGGCTGACTGAAAACGAATAAGAACATGACTTTGGGATGACACAAGAGGGCAGAATGGTCAAAGGTGCTTTACCTTAGATGGTGGAGGGGAAGAAGAGGACAAAGGGCTGTTGATAGCAACACTATTCTTTATGGAATAAACAGATCGGAAAATGGTTTAACCTGGATTGATAGCCTTTAGTACCCAGCCAACAGATTTTGTAAATTCCTCCCAGATACGAAGTCAAGCTGAACCACAAAACTGGTAAAGGTGTTCACATTTCTTGCTGATGTTTCAAACTCGATTCAGCAATTTACTGGTACCTCCAATACCATTAGCCCTCTTGCGTAGGATATTCCCCCCCCCCCAAAAAAAGCTCTTCAACTCAACTTCTGCCTGCAGAAAAGTAGTGTTATGAACAATCCAAGTCCACCTTTCCTGTAGGTGAGACACCAGTGACCAACGCTGGGAATCCCAAAGACAGCTAGAGGAAGGAGAGGTTATTCCCATGGCAACGGAGGAGATGACAGTGATGGAGGAAATGGGTATTGGTAGGCATGACAAAACACATTCTTTCTTTAGAGAAAAAAATATACATTCTTCTGTTCCCAAAACATACTAAAAAATAGACATGTCTTGGACGTCTACCTCATTATTCGCTAAACCTATAGCTGTGGAAGTTGAAGCTCTTATTTATGTAGTAAAGGTAAAGGTTCCCCCCGCACATTTGTGCAGTCGTGTCCGACTCTAGGGGCCGGTGCTCATCTCCGTTTGTTAGTCGAAGAGCCAGCGTTGTCCGAAGACGCTTCCACAGTCATGTGGCCGGCATGACGCGCGTGGAACGCCGTTACCTACCCACCGAAGTGGTACCTATTCATCTACTTGCATTTGCATGCTTTCGAATTGCTAGGTTGGCAAGAGCTGGAGCTAGTGCGGGAGCTCACTCTGTCACATGGGGCTAGGGATTCGAACCTCTGAACTTGCAACCTTCCGATTGACATGCCTGACGTCTTACCCGCTGAGCCATTATTTATTTGTTTGTTTGTTTGTTTGTTTGTTTATGTAGATTATATCCCAATAATCACAAATTTGCACAGAGGAAATTCCAGCTCGAAAAACGGGGGATCTACTATTTTTTCAAGATATTAAATTGAAGTGCTAGTATGAGTTAAAGAGCTTCTTCCAGCCAAAACTTCTGACATTTCTTTATGCAGATGAACAGATGGATCTAAAAAAACCTTTGAAATTATTTGTAACCAACTAGATCTAGTGGAAATACAGTAAATATAACTTACAAGAAGATTATTTTGCCAAACACAAATATTTTAAGAAAGCTAATAAACCAGACAACTTGTTACCCTATCAATTGTCAACAGAACAATAGAAAAGAATTATTACTTCAATTTGGGATGGAAAGCGGTATGTTTCAACTCTAGAGGAAATTATGAACCTGTTTATTAAATATTATTGTTGATTATAGGGGGAAAAGGGATCAAATTTGGAAAAGAATAAAAAAGTTTTGAAATGCACACAGATCATAAAATCCACGTATCAACAAAAGGAAGCTCTCACTAAGTCAATGACAGAAATTGAACCGAACTAGCAATACAAAAATTGATGCTGAATAAATTACCAGAACCAGATGTAAATATGAAGGGTACATGGCTGGTAGGACTCAGTATGGATGCACAGAGTAGCCAGCAGTAGTTCCCATAACAGCTATGCAGTACAGTATATATTGGAACCAATTCCTTATGCAGTCATTGCCTAATTCTGAATACAGGGTATACATGTACATACATTAAATCATGTACTATGATGTATACTTTAATAATATTGTTCCGAAATAATAATATTGACAGCACAGGCAGAGTTTCTGGATGGATACGAACATACTAAAAGCTTGGTGATCATGTCCTCTGCATTTAATCAGAGGTTACATTTCTTCAGCCAGTTCTCTGCTACCCAAATGTAACTGAGTATGTGAAATGATACAGAATTTTTTTTGTTTTCTTCTTTTAATGGGGGAGATTTTCTTTCTATATGGTGGGTGGGTGTTTATTTATTTATTTATTTTCTGAGGGTTTTGTACAGGACAGGTACTCAATAAATGCTTCTAAAGTGGAAACATAAAAGAGTGAGACATCCCAGCCTGATCCTGTAGATCAGCCAGCAGTTGATATGACCATCCCTTGTGATCCCGAGGGCAGCAGTAGGGTATGTTCGGAGTGCATGTTTGCACTTCTGAGAGTAGGAATCGGACCTGAGCAATGACTAGTGAAGCAGGTTTTATAACTATGATGGAAAAGAGACCTAAGGAAAGACATTAGAGAGCTGGGTAAACTCCTAGCTATCTCCCAAAAGGAAGTGACCTCAGATTAGCAATCTTTTAGACCACAGCTTTCCAAACTTTTCATGTTGGTGACACACTTTTTAGACATGCATCATTTCGCGACACACTCTTACAGCAGGGCATCATTTCACGACACACTCTTACAGCAGGGCACAAGGCAGGCACTAGGACCTGCATGGAATCACAGCAGGTTTGGAGGCAGCAAGGCACAAGGCAGGCACTAGGACCTGTGCAGAATCACAGCAGGTTTGGAGGCAGCAAGGCACAAGGCAGGCACTAGGACCTGCGCGGAATCCTGGCAGGGCTCGGAGGCGGCAGCAGCCGGGACACATCCAGACACTGCAGCCAACACACTAACGTGTCCCGACACACAGTTTGGAAAGCTCTGTTTTAGAGAAAGAGCAGGCAGCGCAATAGACAAAGAGGGACACAGAATAAATCCTCATCTCTTTATCTAACCCCAGTGCTCCTTAGTGGTCAAAGGATGCTGAAGCATCGGTGCCACTGGATTCCCACTTCCCACAGGGAAACTGCAGCTGTTCTCAGCTTCTCTAGCCCACATGGCCAAAAGTGAGAGACATGGGGTATCTATCTATCTATCTATCTATCTATCTATCTATCTATCTATCTATCTATCTATCATACTTATATCCCACCCATCTCCCTCTCAAGGAGGGACCCTAGGCGGTTCACAATAAAATAGTTTAAAATCAATTAAAAAAACCATAAATAATACCAATAATCATTAAAATACATAGTTACAATCAGATCCAAACAATGGTAGGTCTTATCCCAAGAGCTGGTCGGGCTGGTCAAGGGAGATCTAAGAAACCAGCCAACCCCAAGACTGGCTATTCCCCTCCAACCCCCCCCCCCAAGCATGGTGACATAACCAGGTCTTTAGTTTTTTTCTAAAGTCCAGGAGAGAGGGGGTTAATCTTATTTCAGGGGGGAGAATGTTCCAGAGGGCGGGGGCTACTGCAGAGAAGGCATTTGCTTCACTGACTCCACCCTAGTTAATTTAATGAGTCTTTATACTATCAGTTTAAGTAAATAATGCATGTGTATTACTCCACCCTGTTATTCCGGTGAGACAGTTTTTAATGTTGCACATAACTAAATCTGCATATGTTGTATATTTATTCAAATAACACAAGCTTATATCCATAAATCATGATTGCTAAAAATTGACTTGCTAAAAGTAGTTTCAAAACAGGACTTCATGGAGAAATATCAGATACTTATTTCATGTTATCAATTTTACATTAATTTGTCCAATTGTATTACTTTTATCCAGGTACACCTATTTATTTGATGCAGATTAGATACCTACTGTTATGTTCCCCGGCCTAGATCATCCTTTTTCTCTGACTTAACTTAAAAGTAAATTATTAATTTTAAGCAGATCTTCCCCATTTGAAATTAGGTCAATGGTTTCATTTCAGTATTTGAAAGGATTTTATTTACTAACAGTGCAATCCGAATTGAAGCATAACCATAACATGGTTACACAATAGAATTATTTTAAATATTTTTTTAAATTATTTTACCCTCATGAGCTCTATGAGGTGAGTTGCCATTTTGCTTTGCCTTAAATGGGCTTTGTTTGAGCCTTTTTCTATCATTTTAATTCTTAGTCCTATTAAAGCTTATTGTAGAGGTTGTTCCAGTACATATAATCTTAAAAGACATTTAAGCAATTCTTTGGACTCTCTGGGGGAAAAAAATGATGCTCATGCACACATGCATGCACAAAAGTCATGGTCATAATTTCCTTCCTTTCTTAAAATATAACTTTATTAAAATTTTAAAAAGAAAGATAAAAACTAATAAGAACTAATATTTAGAATAAAGAGAGAAGAAGAAAGAAGGAAATAAGAGAAGAACAAAACTAAAAGTGCAGAAAAAAGAAAAGAAATATAAAGAAATTATTACAGCAGTGATAAATATAAATGTAAATTAACCTCTTACTCTATGGTTACAACATTGCTTACATTTTTTTTCTATAATCTATTTTTTAATCCTCAAAACAATACATCATAATTTCATTTTTTTCTGCTTCACGCAAAAAGTCACTAAGGGGATTCCAATCAGCTTTAAACTTAGACAATGTCTTATCTCTAATTAAAGCTGTCAATTTAGCCATCTCAGCAAGTTCCATCATCTTCACCATCCATTCCTCCATTGTGGGTAAATCTTTCCACCTTTGTGCATATAATAATCTCGCTGCAGTTGTCACATACTGTATAAAAACAAAGATCCATTTTTTCCCCAACTGTTTATCCAACAGTCCAAAAAGAAAAGTCACTGGTTTCATTTGTATATTAATCTTTAAAATGTTCTGTAATATTGCATGTATTTGAATCCAAAATTTTCTAGCTTTTTAACATGTCCACCATGCATGATAAAATGTCCCTTCTTGTTTATTACATTTCCAGCATAAATTTGAAGTACCTTTATGCATTCTGGACTGTTTTTCCAGTGAGATGTATCACCAATACATCATTTTATATAAATTTTCTTTAAGACTATAACATAATGTAAATTTCAATCCTTTCAACCACATATTCTCCCACTGTTCCATTTGTTTATTATAACCAAATCAATAACTTCTGTCTTACTCTTCAAAATTTCCATCTTGTCATTAACTTGTGTTATATCTCCAGTCATTTGTCTTACAGAATTTTCCATCTTTTCGAATCTTTCATCTATTTTCTTTTCAAAAGCTGTAAATTTAGCCTCAAGTGAACATTTCCTTCCTATTTAGGAGGCAAACAACAGAGCTATAGAATTGGTAGTTGCTTCACCGTGGAATCTTCTCATTTAGGATTCCCTGAAAAATTATCTTGCTCTGAGACTTCTAACATAAATTTTCTTATTGGCAAAATAGCCAGTGGAAAAGACAGAGTAATTGTTAAGGCGATTCATCCTTAAGGCATACAGCATAGAATATGTAATAAAAAGTAATAATTTTTTAAATAGCTAGCTAGTTTTTCCAGATTTTCATAAATATCCATTTGTGTGCTGGAATTTTGAGGTGGGGGACTCTGAGAATTCTGTGAGAGCTGCACTCTCTTCATAGAACGAAGGTTCCTAGAATTCAGGGGGTGTTTTGAAAATTAAATCAGTATATTAGTGAAACCAATAGAAGAAAATTATCTGTAGCTCAGGATTGAACTGTGGAGTCCTTGGTGCTCCCTGAGCTTGGTTATTTGCTTGCAGACGTTTCATTACCCAACAAGGTAAAGTGCACTGATGATGTTACCTAGTCGGGAAACGAAACGTCTGCAAGCAAACAACCAAGCTCAGAGAGCACCAAGAACTCCACAGTATTAGTGAAAGTACAGTAATGCATTTCCACATATTTTTCTGTCTTCCACAAGGTGGCGCCAGATACCCACATTTCACCCATTCAATTTTTTTGTTGTTCAGTCGTGAAGTCGTGTCCGACTCTTCGTGACCCCGCCAGGCCTTCCTGTCCTCCACTGTCTTCCGGAGTTTGCTCAAGTTCATGTTCATTGCATTGGTGATGCTATCTAACCATCTCATCCTCTGCCGTCCCCTTCTCCTTTTGCCTTCAGTCTTTCCCAGCATCAGGGTCTTCCACTTATTTTCAAGTAAGGTTAGCTCAGGCCTGACTCTGAAAGCAGCTTTGCCTAATTGTGCAACATATTGCAGGCAGGCAGGGATCCAGGGAAGAAGCTGTCACATAAAGCAATGCCTCCAGATGGGGCTTCTATATGCAGCCACCCCGTTTGAATGTCTGTACCAGATCATGACGGCCTCACCAGGATTTATAATCCTTTGCACATGGTGGATATTTTTGACAGGTCATACTTGATAGGTTGTGTAATGGGAAATCATAGTCAAGTATTGCAAGTGGAGCAATTTCTGCCCGTTACAACCATTAAAAACTTATACCCTTGCCGAATGAGTAAATTGTGGCAGTTTCAGAGAACTGATGCTGCATTTTTAAAGGTTTAATACAATGCTAACTTACATAAGACATAGTACACTGCAGAGAGGAGCATCCTGAAATCAGCCACTGCTCCCAGTTTAAGAATCCTGACCTCTGTAATCTCTGCAATAAGGCGTTCTTAGCAGTTTTGCAGAACTAAATTCTGTGATCCTTGGGAAATTCTTAAATGGGCTTTGACCTCTAATGAGAACATATTCAAAAGCAAGTCCAAAAAGCCTAACTCCTACAGCATGATTAAATGCTTTTGAAAAAGGTCACCATGCCTAATAACTCCCAAGATTTTCCAAAGTGAAAAAACGTGGAAATAACTCTGAACAAGTACAGGGCATTTTCCTTTCACAACTGAGTAACTCTTGCTTACACCAATTTATCCAGTTTATGGATAAGTTTAAGAAGTGGGGATTTCTCAGCAGATGGCAAGAAAGCTTAATCCCAAGAGTCATTCTTTTTAGTCATGCTACCTGTACTTTTCACTCAAAACCAGAGTCAAATGCACTTTGTATACGGCTCTGCTCATGCAACACGTTTAACTGGGTCGTGGGTGGAGTAGTGGGGCGGCAGCAGACTGGTATCATGGAAGCAGAGCCTGAAAGAGTTGGTTTGGGTGATGCCACCAGCCATTCATCTCACAGCTGAGATGTAATCCCTGAGAATGTTCTTAGACTTCCTGGATCTAGCAATTACCTTCTATAATTTATTATGTTAACTTGGTTAAATCCATAATTAAGTAATTTGATCTTTGGTGAAGTCTAATGCCTCTAAAAGTCATTTGTAGGATCTTTTTGTAGTAAGTTCTTAACAACAACTCTTTGTTGAAATGGAAAGATTCTTATTTTACAAGACAAATTTTCCATGAGCCACATGATCTCACATGCTCCGTAGCACTAATCGTTGGCAGGAGTGGCTCCAGGGACTTTATTCCCTCCATTAACAGTGCCAGATTAAATATAGAACATATCATTATTTTATTTATTTATTTTCTATCCCGCCTTTATTATTTTTATAAATAACTCAAGGCAGCGAACATACCTAATACTCCTTCATACTCCTATTTTCCCCACAACCACCACCATGTGAGGTGGGCTGGGCTGAGAGAGAGACTGACTGGCCCAAAGTCACCCAGGCGGTTTTTCATGCCTCAGGCAGAACTAGAACTCACAGACTCCTGGTTTCTAGCCCGTTGCCTTGACCACTACACCAAACTGGCTCTCATTTATTCAAATAAAACAAGCTTATATCCATAAATCATGACTGCATTCTTTTCTGACTTGCTAAAAATAGTTTAAAAATAGGACTTCATGGAGAAATATCAGATACTTATTTCAAGTTATCAATTTTACATTAATTTGTCCAATTGTATTACTTTTATCCAGGTATACCTATTTATTTGATGCAGATTAGATACGTACTGTTATGTTCCCCTAGATCAGAGCTTTCCAAACTGTGTGTCACAACACAAAAGTGTGTCGCCACACCACCCGGAAGCGGTGGCGCGCGCGTGCACGGCGGCCGCCACATGCCCCCCGCGCCGCCGCACGCCCCCCGCGCCGCCGCACGCCCCCCGCGCCGCCGCACGCCCCCGCCGCCACCATGCGCGCGCGTGCCACCGCACGCCCCCCGCGCCATCGCCGTGCGTGCGCACCGCCGCACGCCCCCCGCGCCGTCGCCGTGCATGCGCGCGCCGCCGCTGCCGCTGGTGTGTCACCAGCGGCAGCACTTTGGAAAGCCCTGCCCTAGATCATCCTTTTACTCTGACTTAACTTAAAAGTAAATTATTAATTTTAAGCAGCTCTGTTCTTTTTTTTTTTTTTGGCAACAATTTCATATCTTACTTGCCTTTGTTTTCCTTTCTCTACCAGGAGTCTTCAGAGGAAGGCAGAGCCAGCATTTACAGATCCGTGTTTACCAACTCGTGCAAAGAAATGATGTGCTACATGGACTTCCCTTTCCCAGAGAATTTTCCCAACTATATGCACAACTCCAGGCTTCAGGACTATATTGAACTATACTCCAAGCTTGGATTTTGATCTCATTAAATACATACAGTTTAAGGTAAGAGATTACAACCTGATTGAGAAGGAGTTTTTAGCAATTGCCTCTCATTGCTGGTTCATATTTATTTTTATTTATTTGTTTGTTTGTTTATTTTCTATCCCGCCTTTATTATTTTTATAAATAACTCAAGGCGGCAAACATACCTAATACTCCTTCCTCCTCCTATTTTCCCCACAACAACAACCCTGTGAGGTGAGTTGGGCTGAGAGAGAGGGACTGGCCCAAGGTCACCCAGCCGGCTTCATGCCTAAGGTGGGACTAGAACTCTCATGGTTTCCCATTGCTACTTCCTAGGCTTGAGAGACAGGGACTAGCCCAAGGTCACCCAGCCGGCTTTCATGCCGAAGGCGGGACTAGAACTCACAGGCTGCTGGTTTCTAGCCTGGTGCCTTAACCACTAGACCAAACTGACTCTCTTTAGGGCCTTTACAGATCATATTCCTTTCAAGAGGCATAAAAAAGCATGATTGTGTATCTGTTGACAGCTAATTGAACAATTACTTCAGGCATTTGAACGTATGCATTTTAAACGAATTAATGCAGACACTTGAGTAAGGTGTCTAAATATCATATTCACCAGATGAAAATGACAAAATTAATCTAATCTTATAATTGGTGTAAGCAAGAGTAGCCAGCTGGGAAGAATAACAGGGAACATTATCAACATAGAACATTTGCAGGAAGAAAACAAAACCTCCACACACAAATAAAAATATCCCTGAAACTACATCTTAGCTTTATTAACATGGCTGTTTCTTCCCAAGGATAGATTATCTATGAGAGGGAATTGCCCTAACAGTGTACATAAGTGCGGTTTCTCGTAGAAAGCTGGGAGAATGGTTTTAGACTAGCCTCGTCTTCTCCATGACAGGTTGGCTGGTTTTATTGGTTTCCACATGTTCTTATGTTAAGGAAAATGCAATCACATGATATCTCCATGTACCGTGACATCCCAAACATTGACTTATCACCTCAGTGACTAGTACTTAATAATTTGGAGATAGGTATATTTCTGCTTTGCTCTTTATTATAGTGCTTGCAGCTAGCCTAGACTGATTTATGGATTAGACCAGTGTTTCTCAACCTGGCTGGCTGGAGAATTCTGCGAGCTGAAGTCCAGACATCTTAAAGTTGCCAAGGTTGAGAAACGCTGCTATAACTGCTGAGTAGAACGTTTGAGAAAACATGTAAAAATGCAAAAGGGTGAGGGTTGCATAACAACACATCATTGCATTAAGTGTTGTGTGTTATCTGTTTTAATGGTTGCATCAAAGCATTGCTGAAACATTCTGCTGAAAGAGCAACCCAGATTTGGTGGGTGAAGGGAGAAGATTATTGGATATGAGGCCAAAACTAGCAGGCAAAGCCAGAGAACCTCCCCGTTGAAATCTGACACCTCCCTCTGGATCCAGAGCGGGAACATTCTCTGGAAAAGAATACATCTAAGACAGGAAATGCTTTGAATTTTGTACTTGGTTTTGATCTCAGTTCCAGGAGTAGCTCAATCCGTCAAACCCTTCAACAGCACCAGACATGCAACGTACCAACATGTTACATACTATACTGAATGAAGCTCATTACTCTTGCCACGATTATTGCACAGTTTAATTTTTTTTAAAGCATAATGTTCACAATCTAGTTCAATACATTATCGGAGCCTTATGCTGTCTAAACTGCCCAGAGTCCCTCTCGGAACCGCCCAGAGTCCCTCTCGGGGGAGTTGGGCAGTGATAAATCGAATAGATAGATAGATAGATAGATAGATAGATAGATAGATAGATAGGATAGATAGATGATAGATAGATAGATAGGATAGATAGATGATAGATAGATAGATAGATAGATAGATAGATAGATAGATAGATAGATAGATAGATAGATAGATAGATAGATGGGGTCCCTGTGTGAAAACGAGAAATACAGAATTAGACCCAATAATTAGCCATTTGCTCTTGTGCCCTGGTACTTCAACTCCGCCACCTGAACCAAGGAGGCTGATTAACAGGACCTTAGCAATCAAACGTCTTTATGGAAGAGCAGAGAAGAATTGCATTTCTACCCCAAAAACAGGAGCTGTACAAGGAAAGGCAGAGAAATATCAAATATGACATCATAAAAATCTTACAGAGCAGTACTTTCAACACATGGATCCATTGGATACCGGATCTTAGTGCAGCCCTAAATCTCATCATGGAAGAATGGGAACAGAGAAGGTGCCACGGAGCTGAGGAGGCGGTGCTTCCGTTGCTTTTGCTGCTGTCGCCAAGAGTGGCTTGTCCTGCATCCTGAGTGTGTGTCAATGCACTGCCCATACCTTGTAGCCGCTGGGATGTGGACAAGAGGATCCTGCCTTGAAAGGCAGTCGCTAGATTAGCAATCCTAGTTTACATAGCATAGTGTGAACGACCTTGGGGTAATACTGGACTTTGGTCGTGCTTGTGGCATACTGGCCAAAATGGGCCAAAACGGATCAGTATTGTCCTAACCATTGACATAAAGTACTACAAGTGACGGGGGAACATTTTTGTTTACCAGATCGGATGCAACTGGGACTAGTAGTTTCAAGCTACTTATTCCAAGTTAGTTTGATTCTGAGAGGGTGCTGCAGCCATGGATGTTGCTTGAGGACTCCAGCTTCTGCTGTCCCTCAAGCCTTTTAGGTTTTTTATATGTTATATTTAGATGTGTCTGCAATTTCCTTACTTGAAAATTAAGTAACAGGATAGAACACAACTAGAAACAATGATAAAATCATCCACTGGCTCAGACATTTAGTGCCCTGAGGCTTGAAAGAGGATTGGATTAATTTGTAATACACTTCAAAGGAAAAGTCAAATTCGCAACCTCTTTTTCCCTGGAAGCAAGAATTGATTAATTCCTCAGTGCTAACCAGAACACTGCACAGTATATGTGCATAGTAGAAAACCTCACACCATTCTTAATTTAACTCAGAAGCATTGACTTCTTTCTAGAAAGAAGGAGGAGGGGGGAGGGGGGGAGGGGAGGGGGAGGGGGAGAAACGATTCAGCAAAAGGCCCTTAGCCAAAATTTATCCTCTGGACAGAACCTATTAAAGCTGTTTTTGTGTTGCAAGATATAAATTAAGCTGCGTATTTGTGGACCGTACATTTAATTAGTATTTTTTTTTAAAAAAAAAACGTTGTTCATTCATTATTAACAGGTTTGACTTGTGTGGTTCATGTGAGATTCAATATTTTCAGTAGGGAATAATCAGCATTTTATTTCCAAAATCTGCTTAAGTGCAGAAGGATATTGCCTATCCAAACCAGTGTTTTATTTTCAAGATTTCCTCCACAGCTGAAACTAAACTCCTTCTTTTCTACATTAAGGTTATTTATGCATTATTTAAATAAGCACGTAATTGATTTATCCTCACTTCATCCAAGGAAAGCATCCAAGCAATGAGTAAGAGCAATTTTACCCTGGGCTCTGTGCCCCAGGGAGAGGATGGTGGCCCACTCACCACGTCCCCTTGCCTCTCTCTGCCTGTTTCCCAGTGTCCTCCCGCAGCCGTGGCAGCCCCAGGACAGCTTAAGAAGCCCTGCTCAGGGAATGCTGCTTTCCTCAGATCCGGCTTCAAGACCCTGTGTGCAGGCAGTGAGCGCTGAGGTGGGGCAGGGAGGCAGCCTGAGACGATGGGCTCCATGCCAGCACTTTTGTGTCTCTAATTGGTTCTGCTGGTTTCCTGCGGGAACCTCCCCTTCAGCTGGGGTCCTGACCTCCTCGCCTTTCCCTCAGTCCTCTTATGGCAACCTTTGTCGCCACTGGGCAGCTAGGTCCATTTGCTTCCAGTTTAGATGTGGTACAAGAGGGATCTCTGAGGATTCATCCTCGTGCCCCACTTGTCCTGGCACAGAGATGCCCCACTAATCATTTCTGAGGAAATCAATGCATGAAGTTGTCCTTACATGACTCCTGCATTCCTCTGCTTCTGCTGGCACAGATTGAGCAGTCAATCTGCAGTGAATCATTCCAAGCCAGTTTAGGGGCCAAGGGCATGCCCTGCTGCCCTTGACCATTTGAGACTCCTGCGGGCACACCCTGCAGCCCCTTCAGAGCCATTTGCCTTTTGTCAGTGGGGAAGTCAAGACTCTCCCTGTGTGCCAAAAAGCAGTCTTCTTTCCCACTTCTCCTGCCATTGAATGGGGGACAGGCAAAGTGCGGACAGGAGAAAGGGAAGCTGAACTGTTGGGTGCCATGTCTCCCCAGGGGATGGGCGTAGGGTGGAAGTGAGCATTCTGCTGTTAGTTCTTTGATTTCCATGTGAACGGAGGATCTGCCACAAAGGAGCTGTTCTCACTGCCTTCTGTTGCTAGATAGTGGGATGAAAGGAAGCATTTCATCTCTACTCTTTCTGCTTCTGCTGTGAAAAGAACCCCTCCTCTGCTTTGTTGGAAAGGCGGAAGTAAGGTTGGCAAAACGGTCAGCCTTTCTTTAGACCAGGGGTCCCCAACCTGTGGGCTGCGGGGGGCCCCAACCTGTTAGGAAGTGGGCCGCGGGGCTCCCTCCTGCAAACCCCACCCCCCGGTGCACGCGATTACCCCGCCCCTGGTGCGTGCAATTGGCTCCCGCCTGCAAACTCCACCCCCTGGTGTGCACGATTGGCTCCCGCCTGCAAACCCCGCCCCCTCCGGTCCGTGGAAAAAATTTCTTCCGCGACCGGTCCCTGGCGCCAGAAAGGTTGGGGACCGCTGCTTTAGACAACGGAGTTTTCAGCCAGCTCCTGCGCTGAATAGCATCACTTTAATGCTGCTGTGCAGAAGGGCCTGAAGCCAGTGTCCAGAAATGCTGGAACTCTGTGGGGCTTGGGAGTAGGCTACTGTCCCATTGGTGGGAACACTTATCTCACCCAACCTTCTGTCTTCTGGCCTTTCCCCCCTCCCCATAGAGGCAGCTTCATTTTGGATATGACCCTAAACTGAGCAGGCGTTTGGCAGCTCTCCCTCCCCGTTTGCTTAGGTTTGTTTGTTTCTTTGTGGAAAGCAGTAAATGCCACATGGAGTAGTTGGTAGTAGAACATGGAGAAGGCAGGACTCCAGCTGGATGGCACTGTCTTACTTGTCAAGTGGATTGGCCCCCTTTTCCCCTCAGTGAAGGGAAGTCAAGTGAAGTGAGGACAACGCAGGTTGGCTTTGAACTACTTGTGGAAGCTTTGAGAAGTGGGGAGGGTGGCGTGGAAGGTGCAGTATTTGAAAGGGTAAGGCACTGCTAAACGTACAGAAAAATAAATATTTATATGCACTTAAATGTTAAATTCAATATTTTCAGTAGGGAATAATCAGCATTTTATTTCCAAAATCTGCTTAAGTGCAGAAGGATATTGCCTATCCAAACCAGTGTTTTATTTTCAAGATTTCCTCCACAGCTGGAGGAACATTCCTTAAACAAGGAAACCCTGAAACAGTAAGCTGTTTCCTAACATGGGACAAGCTAGTATTTATGAAAAAGGGAAGGGGAAAAAAAAGAAGTTTTGTAAAGAGCGTAATTAACATTCAGTGTTCAAGCCCTCGGGGCATTTACTGCATTTCCACACCAGGATTTTGCACCACTTGTTCTAGATCTGTTTGGTTTCATCACCCTTTTGGGCACCTGCAAGGGTTGGGAGTAGGAATAGGATTTTGAAGTGGTTCCACTCCTTCTGGGTAGGCATTCCCAGTCCGTGATAGGGCATTCCTGGGGCTCTGTCCTCTCTCCCATTTCATTTCATATCTACCTGAAGCTGCTGGATGAAGTCATCCAGCAGTTTGGGTGACATATCATAAATGTGCAAATGATACCCTGCTATATGTATATCTTCGCCCAGGCCAAATGGAAGATGCAATGGAAGACTGGACCCAGGACTTGGAAGCAGACAGGGCCTGGATGAGGAGAACCAGGTTCAGACTCAAGCAAGTCAGAATGGCTATTAATTCAAAAACCAACTGACTCTAGCACCAACTTTGATGGGGTTGTGTTCTCCCTGAAAGAGCAGATTTGCAACCTGGAGGTCCTCCTGGACATGCAGCTCTTGCTTGAGGAGCAAATAGAAGCTGTGGCCAGGAGGGCTTTTGCCCAGCTTCGACTGATGCACCAGTTGCAGCCTTCCTTGGATTGGGAGCCACTACAGAACTAAAAACCTGAAGCCACTAACTCATGCCTCTTGATTGGATTACTTAATGTGCTATACATGGGGTTGCCCAGCAACTTCAGATGGTACAAAACGTGGCTGCACATGTGCTTATAGATCAGATGTGGTACTGCCACATGACACCACAGCATTGATAGCCAGTCTGTTTGCAAGTGAAATTTAAGAGGCTGGTTAAACTCAAATCATAGGGGGCGTGGTGGCTCAGCGGGCAAGACGCCAGGTTTGTCGATCGGAAGATCGCAAGTTGAGAGGTTCGAATCCCTAGCCCTGCGTGCGGAGTGAGCTCCCGCACTAGCTCCAGCTCTTGCCAACCTAGCAATTCGAAAGCATGCAAATGCAAGTAGGTTAATAGGTACCACTTCGGTGGGTAGGTAACAGCGTTCCGCGCGCGTCATGCGGCCACATGACCGTGGAAGCATCTTCAGACAACGCTGGCTCTTCGGCTAACAAACTGTGAGGTTTCGGGGACTTACCTGGCTGCCGGCCAACATGCTGGACTCGGAGGAGGAGGAGGAGCCAATCACAGCAGGCAGCAGGTTTGGCGCGAAACCGACTGGAGACCCGGAAACGCTGATTGGCAGAGGCTCGGAAAGAAAGACGCCTCCGCCAATCAGCGCGCGCCAAAGGAGAGCAGAAAGGCGGGCCGAGCAACGTGAAGACCAATTGGCCCCTGCTCTCCCAAGGCGTGAAAAACATAATAAAAGGCTGGCACGACTTACCTCAGCTGCCGGAGACAACCGTTCTACCTGTTTCACGCCGAAGCCTCTAGACTCCGTGCCGGACCCTGCTCCCGAGCCTTGCCTTGCTGCCGCCCTGGACCCTGATCTAGAGCCCTGCCTTGCCACCGTTCCGGACCTCGTTGACGAGCCCAGCCCTGCTGCCGCGCCGGACCCTGACTCCCCGCCTTGCCTCGCTGCCGCGCCAAGCCTTGGAACCAAGCCTTACCTTGCTGCCGTGTCAAGCCTCGTGCCCGAACCTCCTCCTGTCGCCGCGCCTCCGTCCCGCGAGGTCCCAGTTCCAGAACATCCTTCGGAGCCCTCCTTGTTCCCTCCGGAAGAAGCCAGCACCGGGGTAAGCGCCGCCACCTTGCCTGCTCCTCTCCCGACTGCCCGAGCCACCGATTCTCTGTTGCCCTCCACTCCGGGGCCAACCGACGCCGGCCAGCAGTGGGCTGCCTTTGTCGGGCCCCGGTCTATCCAGACGCCCACTAGCCCAGATCCTCAGCCAAGCCCAGCCGACGCTGGTCACCAGTGGGCTGCCTTTGTCGGGCCCCGGTCTACCCAGACGCCCTCTGGCAAGGAGCATCAGCCCAGCCCAGCCGACGCCGGTCACCAGTGGGCTGCCTTTGTCGGGCCCCGGTCTACTCCCAGCCCCAACAGCCAAGCTAACTCCACGCCCGCAGTCACCTTGCCTGCCACCTCCAGATCGCCGCCGGCTGCAGCATCTACCACCGTGCCTGCACCCTCTCTGGTTCTTCCCGTTGGGCCAGGAGCATTTCCCGGACTTGTTGTTGTACAGTCTGCAGAAGAAGAAGAGGACAGTATAATTTGGGCTGCTTGTGTAACTGTGTAAATAAAGTCATTTTCAGTAACGCTTCCGTGTCCAGCCTTAGTCAGAACAGGACACAAACGGAGATGAGCACCGCCCCCTAGAGTTGGACACGACTGCACAAATGTGCGGGGGGAACCTTTACCTTTAAACTCAACTCAGATCAAATCAAATCAAATCAAATCAAATCAAACCAGTTTATTACAGCCATAAGGCCAGATACAATAAAATATCCAATAGTAGCATTGTTACATACATACATACATACAACAGAAAAACAGTGAGTACAATAAGATCTAAAGATAAATAAGAACATGTATAATAAAATAATAAAATAAAATAAAATAAAATAATAAAAAAATAAAATAAAATAAAATAAAATAATAAAATAAAATAAAATAAAATAAAATAAAATAAAATAAATAATAAAATAAAATAAAATAAAATAAAATAAAAAAATAAAATAAAATAATAAAATAAAATAATAAAATAAAATAAAATAAAATAAAATAAAATAAAATAAAATAAAATAAAATAAAATAAAATAAAATAAAATAAAATGCAGTTATTATCTATAAAGCCCTGTATAGCTTGGGGCCGAAATATCTTCAGGACTGTCTGTTCTGAGTAGAATCTGCCCACCCAGCATATACAAACAGAGAGTGTTTGCTGAAGGTCCCCAGGTATCAAGTGATCTGATGAGGGGAGTAGGAGATGGGCATTATTTATGCTCTGATTATTATTATACTGCTTTTATATTGTCAGTTTTAATTATGTTCTTGCCACCTAGAGCTGTCTGTGACTGAGGCTGTAAAAAAGCCACATACATACAAAAAAGCATACATATTTACTGTAGGTATAATCTATTTAGGAGACTCTTATCCATTCATTGGACATCACAGCAAAACTGTTATTTTCTTTTGAATCACGACTGTTCTGCAGATCTTGAGGACAAGTTTCCTATTATGAGAAAGCCTTGCCCCACTGCACCTCCTGTCTCCTGGGCTCACGCCGGACAGTTCCTACCCACCCCCATAAAGCACTCAGTTCTTGGATGCTTGCCTTTTCCAGTTTCAAACCTTTCCCCCTCTTCACCCAACAGTTGCAACATGGTGTGACTTATCCACTGTGGCAATATGCCACTATGGTTACATCTATTAGGAAAAGCCTGTTCTTTGTATTTTGATGTCAGCAGAAAACGATTGTGAGTTGGCTTCAAGCTACTTTGTGAAGGATTGGCAGGTAGAAATGCTGGTGGCAGTGGAAATGCTCGTAGTTGGTAAAAAAGACATGAGCACAGATTTTCAAAATGTTGGCAGGATGAGGGGAAAAAGACCTACCCAGAAGGTTCGTTTCCATTATTATTTCTGATAAAGCAATTTTTGACGAACCTCCAAAAACCCAAAGTTCGCTGGAAAACAGCATACTGACTCAATAGGGTAGCTTTCCCCCATCCAGCCTTCCCCAAGCTTGAGGCCCATCAGATATGTGGACTTCCAATTCCAGAGTATCCTGGGAGTTGAAGTAGGCATGTAAGTTAGGGAATGCTGCCCTAGGTATTCAAGGAATTATAATGCCCTCCAGATGCTTTGGCATTATAATTCCTAGAACTTCCAAGAAGGCATCTGTTCACACATAACATGACTTTACTGTTAACATGCAAATATCGGATAGTACAAGTGCACAGCTTGTGTAAGCATGCCCAAGGGATTGCACAATTTTGGGGGGAAAATGCTACTAGTGCTATTTTCCTTTCCCTTATCTTTTGTAGCAGAGAATGGAGCAACAGAGACCCTGAAGAGTTGCCCTGATGGTATTTGCGTCAATTGTGCTAGAAATTATGGGATCCAGCAGAAGCAAGCTCTGCCAAAACATCCAGAGTACATGCTGTACCGAGGGAAGTAATAGAGACTCGAAGACCAAGGAAACAAGTGGTGGTGACTGCAGCACTTCTGGGTTTAAGATGGGATCCCAACATGGTGTTCAAAGCTTCCACTGACATTTCCCTTGATGGACCCTAGGCTTCCTGCTTCTCTCTACTTTGTAATTGCTTTTAAATTTTGGTTTTGGGTTTGAATGCAGTTCTGAAGGATGCTGGCATGCTACAAAAGCAAAGGCCAGTCTCCAGAACTACCTTGCTTTCCAACCTAGTTAGAAAGTGAAAACAGTGAGGGCTGCAGCTCAGTTGGTAAATGGCCTCTCCTCTGCCAAGGAAGACATTCTGGGGGGAAGGAGCTGAAGGAGTTTCCCATAAGGCATTGCATGTCCTTTGACCCAGATCATCACCAGAGATCCCCATTTCTTCAAATTTACATCAGAATTCAAGCTACTGAAGCAAGTTGCTTATCACGCACCCTGTTCAAACATGTTGCATTAGGTGCCCCTCCTTACCTTTGCCCCTTTCTCTGCATAGATCTCTTGGCTAATAATCACATAATGCTGTCTTAAATTCCAGTAGTAACGGAACCACTCCTGATTCCCAAATAGGAATAAAAATCTGCTGTTTAGCAGCTTCTTTGATTATAGTCTTTCTCAGAGTAGTTACACTTAAGTCACCTGAAATGTAGAGAGTGGGTTCAAGAGGTCAGGCATTAATGGTAAGAAGAACTTTGCTGGATCAGACCTTATTTATGCCAGTGTTCTGCTCCACCGTGGCCAACCAGATACCAAAACCTACTTGTGCCACCACTGGGATTCAGAGCTACACCACATTGATCCTGAGGTCGTAGGTACCCGCATGGCCTCCACTGTTTTTTCTAATCCACATTTGAAGCATCCCAAGTCAGTGGCCATCCCCTCATCTTCTGGTAGCAAATTCCATAGTTTAGCCCCGCGTTGTGTGAAAATGTACTACCTGAATTTCCCACTCAGTTTCCTTTTGTGATCCTGGGTTGAGAAGATCCACTTTCTGTTTGCACCTCTATTGTGTTTTCCTTTTCCTGCTTTTTCTTTACCTTAAAGGGAACTTTTTCTAAGTAAAAGTTGCTCTTGACTCTCAGTAATGTTGATTTCTCTTTTCTGAAACATCACCAGCTCTACAATAGGCTTTTGGAGGTGCAGTGACCAAAATGGTTTGCAGTATGTCAAATGTGGCAACTTCGGAAACTTTCCTAATGATTCCTAGCATGGAATATATGTTGGTAACAGCCACCCACTTAATGTTTTTGTCATGTAGTGACCACAACCCATAAGTCCTTTATGAGCTCCAGTCATTGCCAGCTGAACATCAGTATATCAGATCTGACCACTTTTCACTCGTTGACATTGAACTGTACTAGCCTTGTTAGTAACCCTTTCCCAACCAACCGGAGCAGCCCATGGCTCATTTGTGATCATTTATAAGCAGGTTAAAAGCCATCGGTCCAACAACAGACACCTGAGGAACCATGGTCCCCATGCTTCTTTGAAAGAGCTGCTCATTCTTTTCTTTCTTTTTTGTTTTCTTTTTTTGCAGTGCATTCCTGTTTCCCCAAGGGCTGCAAACATTCAGGTACCACAGTCAGCCCACAGGTTATGTAACTTGCTCTAAAGGAACTCCTCCTACCTTTCAGAGGCCAACCTCCAAAACCAGCAGGGAAAAACGCTTGTCTTTTCTTCCCGAGGTCACTCCTGTGCTGTAAAGAAGCTGACAGAACAAGGAGAACAGCAACAGCCCAAAGAAGTAAGGTGATAGGGGGTATGTTGTGTGTGGAGGGAACAGCAAATATAAAAGGAACAGGTCAAGCGCTGGAAAGGGAGAGGGTGAACATTGATACCAATATTTCTCCCTCTGATCCCTGTTCTGTATTCCTTAGAACAGCATTCGTGAAATTGGAAAGCTAGGAAGGGATGTCAATATAGCTATTAAGCAGTAGGAGTCTTTGCATGCCCATGCCAATTCTAGGCTTTGGGAAAGTCTTTTTTGAGAAATATCCTTCTCCACAGAGGCATTTTCCAGTCTTGGTGTATCTTATTAGACTCCCAAAAGGTTATTGGTCCTTTAAAAAAATTACCTAGAACTTAGAGGCTAAGGTAGATGACTCATGAGGGGTAAACTGGTGTTCCTGCAGAGAGATAAAGGGGCAACAGTGGACATCATAGCCATAATCAGGATCTGATTGTTGTGATCTTTTGTACCATTTTCATTTTTGTAACGCAAGAAAAGAACAAGCTTTGTTTGTATAATTCCTTTCCCATTAGGGAACCATGGTACGCCGTGTAGCAATTATTGGATCAGGAGTGAGTGGTCTCACATCCATCAAATGCTGCCTGGATGAGGGACTGGAACCAACATGTTTTGAGAGGAGTGATAGCATTGGAGGACTGTGGCGATTCACGGTGAGATCTAAATACCCCATCTGTGTGACAAACATACTGGTCTTGAAACTTACTTGGGTATGCTGGAGCTCTTCTTATGCCTGGAGTGTTCCATCCCTGTTTCTTTGGTTGGCAGAAAAATTTTATATGTTTTTAGACCTTATCTCAAGATATCTTGGATTTGCAGTGATGATATTAGAGATTTTTCTTATCATGGATAGTGAAAAATGTATAGAAACATGATTATTGTGAAATTGTGTCACACAACATGTATATACATTATTTGTCAAATATATGAGTTATCTTTCTAACTCACTTCACTGAATGTGTGCTATCAAAAATCATAGTGGGACACGAAAGCTTGGCTGGTACATAGAAGTTTATTGCTGCTCCTTGCTTTCTAATATATTATGAAAAGTCCCTTCTTTTAACGTGTTGGAGTGTTTTTATTTATTTACTTACTTACTTACTATCCTGCCTTTATTATTTTTATAAATAACTCAAGGTGGCGAACATACCAAATACTCCTTCCTCCTCCTATTTTCCCCACAACAACAACCCTGTGAGGTGAGTTGGGCTGAGAGAGAGTGACTCGCCCAAGGTCACCCAGCCGGCTTTCATGAAAAAGTATGAAAAAGTCCTGAGCAGAGTTTTATTGAGTTCATAGAACACTTTAAATAGGGTAGACACAGGGGTCCCCAACCTTTTTGGCGCCAGGGACCGGTTTCAAAAGATTATTTTTCCACAGACCGGGGGGCAGTGTTTCCAGGATTTCCGCAGACCGGGGGGTGTTTGCGGGCGGGAGCCAATCACAAGCACCGGGGGCGGGGTTTGCGGGCGGGAACCCCGCAGCCCAGTTCCTAACAGGCCGCGGCCCACTAGTGGGCCATGGCCCACAGGTTGGGGACCCCTGGGGTAGAGTATAGGAGCCATTCATATTTCTGTATCTCTTTACTCCATCGCTTTACTCTTTACATGGAGTAGGTCCCAGACCACACAGAGCTATAATAGAATTCAAGTAAAGATGGGTACAGCTCCGCTTCAGACTTACAGCTGAATGCACGGAAGTTGGGAATAGATAGGAGAGGGCTAGTGTGAGTGTCCCATTCCATACACCAGTTGAGCCTTCCACAGAGCCTGAACAGGACTTTCTTATTTGGAGAACCCAAATAATCTGAAAACCCAGGAAATCTGAGCAGCTAGCTAGAGCCTCTCTTGGAGGGGGCCCAATAAGATTTATTAATCAAGGATCAGTTAAAATCAGTTCATAAGATCTCCAGTAGGCCAGTTGTTTCCAAGGTCAGCTGTTGCAAGCTGCAATCAATCTTCATTGCTAAAAACAGGCACTTTACAGGCATTACCCAGTGCAACTAAAGAGAATTTAGAGAGCCATTGTTCATCTTCATATACAGTATGTCAGGGGTGGCAACACGGTATTCTCAGGTGTAACCCCTAGAGGGCGTCTGTGAAACATGTATAGCCTGGCTGTGAGATCTGTGTTCTAGGAGGCCACCATCTCTCACTTCCACACATGTCCCAGTCCTGATCCTGTGCAGGAGCCAAATATTGAGAGAGGAATTGGATAACCTTGCTGCTAGAGCAGAACACTCAAAAGCACTGGCTTATGCTTCACTTGGTCAGTCCTGGAATCTGAAAGAAAGATAGATGGGGTGGGGGAGATTAATGCCTAAAAGTTCACAGTCAAATATGAGGTAATGGCATCAGTGGGTGATGATGTCATGGGATCTGCAACAATAACAACCCCCCTCCATTGAATATGATGTAGCAATTAGAGCTTGAGGGGAAGATTTGAAATGCTGGCCCACGGGATTCCTGCCTGCTACGGCCTCTTTATTCCTTCCTTCCTTCGTAACCTCACCCGTTTACCAGATGAAATCGTGGGTCCTTTTTATTTTTAAAAAACTTAATTGCATGCTGCAGTGAAAGCATGCTGGGCTGGCTCCAGTCACCCTCCAACAGATTTCTCTGTATTTATGCAGGGTATCCAAATGGAATACAAATGTATGAGATTCTGAAGCAGGCTTAGAAATTGAAAATGGAAACAAAAAGGGGGTGACAACTTACATAGTTTATTTCTCCGGAGTTGGCTGTTATCATGAAAAGTACCACCTTCCTTTCTTTTCTTTTTTTTTAAATTTTATTATTTAAAATATTTACACATCACATCGATAATTACATTTACAAAGATTTACAACACATACATGACATACTTACACAAAACATAAAATACAAAACTATAAGAACATTCAAAATTACATACACAATAAAGTGACTTCCTATTTCTTTTAAGAAGAAACTTTTATAACTTTTGTTCAATAATACTATTTTCTTTATATGTTTTCTTCCTTTTTAATATTTTGTTTTTATATTTGTAGTTTATCTCATTTATTAATTTCATTTTCAACTTTTTCTTTTGTCATTGTTTTTATCTATCTTACAGAAATAATTTTATATTGTAATCCTTTTGTATGAAATTTAAAAAGGGTTTCCATGTTGATTCATAATTTCCAATTTCTTTATCTTTTACTAAGTTCATTAATCTGTCCATTTGCGCTAATTCCATTGTTTTGAAAATCCATTCTTCTATTGGTGGAATCTGTTCTTCTTTCCAGTGTTTTGCTAGTGTTATCCTTGCAGCAGCGATCAAATGCAGTAGTAAATTCTTACAGTCTTTAGTCCAATTTGTGTTCATAAGTCCCAATAAGTAGAATTCTGGTTTCTTTTCCATATTTCTTCCAATAATTTTACAAATACATTTATGAATTTTTCCCCAAAATTTTTTAATTTTTTTGCAGGACCACCATAAATGATAATAAGATCCAACTTTTATTTTACACTTCCAACAAATATTTGATCCTAAACATTTCATTTTATATAATTTCTCAGGAGTCATATACCATCTGAAAATCATCTTGTAATTGTTTTCTTTTAAATTATTACTTAGAGTAAATTTAGTGTTTTTGATCCAAATTTGAATAGAGAGATCAGTTATGAAGATTGGCAAACCTTCCTTTCTTAATTTGTTGATTGGTTGGTTGGTTGACTGATTTGATTATATGGCTTATGGCCTGAACAATTTCAACTGATTAAGTAAAAGTGTCCATAAATCTTGGTCCCATTGTGTGAGCCATAAGCCACTGGTTCTAGGATGCAGCAGGAGCAGAAAAGAAAATGATCTCCCCCTGAGCAGCTCCATTAGGCTTTGTGGAGTCCTTGGTGCTCTCTGAGCTTGGTTGTTTGCTTGCAGACATTTCATTACCCAACTAGGTAACATAATCAGTGCACTTTACCTAGTCAGGTAGTGAAACATCTGCAAGCAAACAATCAAGCTCAGAGAGCATCAAGGACTCCACGGTTCAACCCTGAGCTGCAGATATTCTCTTCCATTGGATCCATCAGGCTTTGTCTCCTGCCCCCTTCCCGCCGCCTCCAGCTGTCTCTTCCTCAGGCTCTAGCAGAGGAAAACATAAGGGAGGGAGCCACTCCTTTGTCTTAACTGAGAAACCAGCAACTTATGGCTCTACCAGGAAATCAAAGGCAGTGGCCAACTGCTTCCATATTTCATCAAGAAAACTGTGGGAAATCCCCAGGAGTCAAGCTTGACTCAAAGAAATCTTTACTATATTTTAGTCTCTGAACAGTTTCCATTTCCAACTTGCAAATGCATTAAAGTAATTAAAATGTTACAGCTGGTTTTTAAAGATCCATATAAAAATAAGAATTGGGTATCTGAATGTTCATGTTTCCCTTCCTTTTTTCTTTTTGTGTTGTGTATTTTATACTGCAAGTGTGAAGGTATCTGCTCTGGGAGACTGTTCAGATCAATGCAAGTTATAAATACTTCTCTCTCTCTCTCCCGGATCTATGCTATGTGGCATATCGGGCAGTAAGGGTTTTCCAGCTCTTTCGGTCTTGGGCAATTGTTTCGGCATCTTTCCATGTGATATGCAATGCCTTCAGGTCTTCTATCAGCATTCTTCGCCATGTTATTCGAGGGCATCCTCGTTGTCATTTAGCGTTAGGAGGGATCCAACTCATTGCCACTTTAGGGATCCGATTGTTCTCCATGCGGAAGATGTGGCCAGCCAGTTGAAGTCTTTTACATGCAACGATGTTATGGAGTTTACATGAGCTGCTCCTACGGAGCACCTCTTCATTTGTGATGTGATCAAAATACTGTATTGAATCTTTAGAATTCGACGGAGACATCTCTGTTGAAAGATGTCAAGTCTCTTGTTGATACTTGCTGATGCCTTCCACGTCTTGCTGGCATAAGTAACTGTCAGGATCATGATAGAATTGAACAGATGAAACTTGATCTTCAATGATATGGACGATGAGGACCAGAACTTATTCATCATCTGAAAAATGGCTGTCACCTTCCCAATGCGGCACTTAATGTCCACCTCTGCATCTCCATTCCGGGCGATCACACTACCCAGATAGGTCTGTAGCTTGAATCATGTCAACTGGATTTCTATTTTCTCAGTGGAAACGTTTCGCTCCTTATCCAAGGAGCTTCTTCAGTCTGAGCAAAGTTGGTAAGGGAATCCTAAATATGTTTCTAGGTAGCTGTGTGACCTTACACCTGGGGTCATGGTTATATTGAGATGTATTTTAAGTCCTTTTATTATCTAAAGGAGGATCGTTAAGATCACCATGCTGCTGTTGAGCTTGTGAAATAGTCTTAATCTTCCTAGGCACAGAAGACAGAGCCGGGAGAAAGATGGGAGAAAGATTGTGCCTGAGGCCCCCACCTCTATTCAAGGAAGGATTTTCCAAGTTGGCATAAATGGATTCCTTGACCCCTCTTTCAAACCATCTATCTTCTCTGTCTAAAATGTGAACATTAATGTCCTCAAATGAGTGTCCTTTTTCCTTTAAATGAAGATAAACTGCTGACTCTGGTCCTGTGGTGCTACTTCTCCTGTGTTGGGCCATCCTCCTGTACAACACAGGAGAAGTAACACCACAGCACCAGAGTCAGCAGTTTATCTTCATTTAAAGGAAAAAGGACACTCATTTGAGGACATTAATGTTCACATTTTAGACAGAGAAGATAGGTGGTTTGAGAGAGGGGTCAAGGAATCCATTTATGCCAACTTGGAAAATCCTTCCTTGAATAGAGGTGGGGGCCTCAGGCACAATCTTTCTCCCATCTTTCTCCCGGCTCTGTCTTCTGTGCCTAGGAAGATTAAGACCATTTCACAAGCTCAACAGCAGCATGGTGATCTTAACGATCCTCCTTTAGATAATAAAAGGACTTAAAATACATCTCAATATAACCATGACCCCAGGTGTAAGGTCACACAGCTACCTAGAAACATATTTAGGATTCCCTTACCAACTTTGCTCAGACTGAAGAAGCTCCTTGGATAAGGAGCGAAACGTTTCCACTGAGAAAATAGAAATCCAGTTGACATGATTCAAGCTACAGACAATTCCACCTGGATGACTGAGAACCTTCATAGACATACCCAGATAGGTGAACCTCTCCACTTCTTCTAACTGCTGCAGTCCGAGTACAATTCCCCATGCTGGGTCCGTGGTGCTCACATGCTTGATCTTTGATTTTTCGGTGCTTATCCTAAGGCCAACTTTATTTGCTTCATCTTCCAAGACAGTCGTGGCATGTTGTAATTTTAGTTCGTCTTCCTCAAGCAAGGCGATATCGTCGGCTAAATCCAAGTCGCCAAGGTGACTTCAGTCATTCCAATAGATGCCTGTCCCAGTGCCTACTTCAGTTCACCGCATGACATAATCAAGGGCCACAAGGAAGAGAAGTGGAGGCAGGATACAACCTTGTCTGACCCCAGTGGTAATCTCAAAAAAGTCTGTATGGCCATTCTCAGTCTTAACACAACAGCTTGATCGCTGGTATAAGTTCTTAAAGATGGTAACAAAGACTGCCAGCATGCCATATAAACACAGGATTTGCCAAAGAGACTCTCGGTGGACGCTATCAAAAGCTTTTTTAAAATCAACAAAGTTTCTGGCTAACAGGTGCCAATAATCAATACACTGTTCTATGATATTTCTTAAGGTAAAGATTTGCTCGTTGCAGGACCTTCCACAACGGAATCCAGCTTGTTTCTCTCTCAGGCATTGATCAATGGCGTTTCGCAGTCGTCTTAAGAGGACTGCACAAAATGCCTTCCCGGGTGCTGAGAGAAGGGTAATGCCCCTCCAGTTGGTACATTCAGAGATGTTACCTTTCTTGGGGACTTTAACAATAATGCCTCTTCGCCAGTCTTCAGGGATTGTACCACTTTGCCAACACTTATTGAACAGCTTTGTCAGCTCTTTCAGCATAGCCTGACCACCATACTTTAAGATCTCTGCAGGTATCTCGTCCAAACCAGCTGCCTTATTGTTTTTCAGGCTTCTGGTTGCAATTTCAACTTTTTCAATAGTAAACTCACCAGTGTTCACCTGGAGCTCTTGTTGGACATTTTCTTCATTGAAATTATATGTACTGGTCGGATCTGGCTGATTGAGGGTCTCTTGGAAATATTCGGACCATCTTCTGCTTTGCTCTTCCAGGGTGACTAGAAGCTTCCTGTTCTTATCCTTGATTGGGACACTGGTGCTTTTCTTCATTCCGGTCAATTCCTTAGTAATGCAGTAAAGGGTCTTGGAGTCGTTTTAGTCAGCCGCTTCTTGTGCTTCAATGCCTTTCCGCTCCAACCATTCTTTCTTATCTTTCCTGCAGCTTTTCTTCACCAGCCGGTCGAGTTCTATGTATCTCTGGCTCATAAATAAATATAAATATAAATACTTCAGATAAATAAATATTTTTCAAGAACCTGTTATTACTACAAATAGTAGTTTGCAACTGCTGTTATACATACTTACATTATATGTATGTTTGCAGAAGATAATGCAATAGTTAATGCAGGAAATAGCAGGAGAAAGCAGGCATTGCAATTCCAGTTTAGCTTGTAACATGAAGAGTCTCTCTCCAAGTTAATGAGTGCATTTGACAGGATTTTGACATTTGTCCTTTCTTTCATTGCCTGTGAATAAGCTGTGGTCTTTTGTCTCAGTTATGCAATCCTCCGTAGCCATCTGCAGAATATTAATCCAAGTGCAAACATCTTAGGTAACATTAAATACTGCTTGACTGAATACTGGCCCGCCTTAATCTTTGGATGGCTTTCAAATTGGCAGGGTCTTTGTGCAGGCTTTGGGCTTTTCTGGACTCCAGCCTTAAAGTGCTGGACTCCTGAGAGTAAACCAGCTGGAAATGAAGAAGGTTTAAGAAATTCATTTCCAGATTTCAGCTGATTCCTCCCCTTGGGCTGATGTTCTGTCTGGACTGCATTTTCCACAGCTTCTGATTGTAGATTTCCCTCCTTTTTTTACCCCTCCTGGATCAGCAAAAGAAAAAGAAGAGAAAAACACCAGTCTTGCCATTTTTCCTGCCACTCAGGCTAGAAGGGGAAAGTGGCAGAAGTCTTGTCAATCTGACCCAGTCTTTAAAAAAGAAAGAAAGAGCCAGTTTGGTCTAGTGGTTAAGGTGCTGGGCTAGAAACCAGGAGTCTGTGAGTTCTAGTCCCGCCTTAGGCATGAAAGCCGGCTGGGTGACCTTGGGCCAGTGACTCTCTCTCAGCCCAACTCACCTCACAGGGTTGTTGTTGTGGGGAAAATAGGAGGAGGAAGGAGTGTTGGGTATGTTCGCCACCTTGAGTTATTTGTAAAAATAATAAAGGCGGGATAAAAATTAAATAAATAAATAAACCACACTGTTGTGACGGCCATCTTGACCTTTTTTCCTTACTCTGCAGGGATTCCTGCAGGTCCATCTTTTCATTGTTTTACCTGTAAACCTGTAAAAAGAAATGGTTGTGGAGGTAGTGGGTGACCGGCGGGAGCATTCCTGCTTCAGCTCACGATAACTGACTAGATTGGAAGTTTTTGCTTACCATGAAATGAAGTGCAACAGGTGATCTGAATGGCACCACTTGAGACAGCATGACTCAGAAAACACTTTTCACACATAGCAGAAAAAGATGGGTGGAGTTTGCCTTCCCAGTGGGCTGGGGATGGCTAGAACACAATGTTATGTATTCCTGCCCTCAAGAAATGGTTGCAGGCTAGCACTGGGGCAAGTGGGTCAATCAGGGAAGTGTCCACAAATTAGAGCAGGCCTCTAGCAACAACAAAAATACAGTTCCTTAAATGAAAAAATGGGGAATGGTGTAGTGGTTAAGGCACCAGGCTAGAAACTGGGGAACTGTGAGTTCTAGTCCTGCCTGAGGAACAAAGCCAGTCATTTTCTTTCAGCCCTAGGAAGGAGGCATTGGCAAAAAAGAAAAATATATTTTATTCTTGACTGCCACCCCCCTCCCCTCCCCTCCCCTCCCCTCCCCAAAAGGCTCTTGAGGTCATAAGGTTACCCACAATGCTCAGAAAGAGACAATATATTTCCCTATGGAAATAAACTTTGCTCTAAACTTTGAATTTTCAAGTTCCAAGGTAGATAGGCTGGCTCATATGCCACTGATTGCTGATCCCTCTTCTGACATTTCAAAATGTTTCTGATAGATTTGCAAGTATAATCTCCATCCCTATAAATAACAATCTGCACTCCTGAGACCTTGCCTGAGGCAAGTGTAGGTAAGCATTTCCCAGCCTCACAAAGAGTCTTCTTTAACAAAGGAGAGTTAATAGATTAAACAGAATCCGTAAGACGAAATTTCTTTTTCTTTTCTTCCTTTCCTTCTTTCTTGACAAAAACCCTTATGAAACCCACAAAGGGCCTTCTCACAACAAATTCAATGATTTGCCCTGCTGGGGATTGTACAAGTAGTAGTCTCAGTCTTGTCCTTAATGGGATGAAAAATGCCCCTCATCTCCTAGGGCATAGCTTTCCAAACTGTGTGTCGCAACACACAGTTTAGTGTGTCGCAAAACAACCCGGAAGCAGCGGCGGTGGTGTACATGGCGGCGGCGGCAATGACGATGGCAGCGGTGCGCCATCAGCGCTTCCGCGTTGTAGCGGAAAACACAAGGCCACCGCCACTGCCGCCACCGCCACTGCCGCCACCGCCATGCACGCCGCCACCGCGCACCCCCCCGCGCCCCCGTGCATGCCCCCGCCCCCGTGCGCACCACCACTGTTGCCGTTGGTGTGTCACCAACGGCGGCAGTTTGGAAAGCACTGTCCTAGGGTCTCCCCTTCTCCTGACAAGACACTAGCCTCTTGGGGGTGGGGGTGGCGGAATGGAGCCAGCACTGACAGCAATCACAAGGCTGAGACAAACAGAGCCCAGCTGATATCCATTTGCCCAGAGGAATTTGTTGGTCTAAGACAGTGTTTCTCAATCTTGGCAACTTTAAGATGTGTGGACTTCAACTCCCAGAATTCCCCAGCCAGCCAGCCAGCCAATTCTCCCTCCCCCCCATATTTTTGCCCATCTGTTGTCCATTTTGTCAGATAACTCTTTATGTTTGCAGTTGTTTAATAAACAAACAAACAAACAAACAACAAGCTATATTTTTGCCAGCTAAACTGAGTGGTGTGCTCTGATCTGAATATAGGAATTGACTGGGAGTGTGTTGGTGTAAACTAAACAGAAAATTATCCACAGTAATTTTCCAACAGCATATGCCATTTCATTTTATGACATATTTGCATGTATTTTCTGCAGGGAAACAGAAAGTGTAGGATTAATGCCGATTCATCCCATCAATCAAGGGTGCACGGGAAAGGTCACTCTGCACATATTGCTATGTGCACATACAGCTCCTTTATACCAGAGAGTATCTTAGGGGTCCAAATTCCCCCTCACACAGAGGAATCTCATATGTAGTCCATAAAATATTTTGTCTTTCTTGCTTCTTCCTTATCCTTGTAATATTTTGCCTGGTTCTGGAAAGCCCCAAAACTTGCATGTTGTTTTGTTGCATCGTTCAGCTTGGGCCTAACCAATGGAATCTGAATTAATATTAATTGCTTCATCTAGGAAATGCTCTATATTGATTATATTGATTTCTATACAAGTATGTGAATTCCAGAAGCAACTGCTATCGCTGTCTACTGTAAACTACATGAGAGACCATCCAAACAAGCCACCACTTGCTTCATTATTTATATTGTGCTCTCTCTGGGTTAATCAGCTATTTTGGTGGCTTCTGGCAAACCTTTTGTGTGGGGATCCCTGTGGCTGATCTAAGAACCTTTTCCTTGCCATGTTGGCCTTACAATTCTGCAAGCAAGAAAAATTGGGTTAGTAAGCCTAGATTTTATGGGCAAGCTCAAAATGATCCAACATTTCTCTCAATGGAAAGGACCATCCCTAGTTTATCTCCTGCAGTAAATATTTCCATCTCCTGCAGCTCTGTTCTTTGTTGCCAAAAAAAATCATATCTTATTTGTCTTTGTTTTCCTTTCTCTACCAGGAGTCTTCAGAGGAAGGCAGAGCCAGTATTTACAGATCCGTGTTTACCAACTCATGCAAAGAAATGATGTGCTACATGGACTTCCCTTTCCCAGAGAATTTTCCCAACTATATGCACAACTCCAAGCTTCAGGAATATATTGAACTATACTCCAAGCATTTTGATCTCATTAAATACATACAGTTTAAGGTAAGAGATTACAACCTAATTGAGAAGGAGTTTTTAGCAATTGCCTTTCATTGCTGGTTCATATTTAGTTTGTAGACCCCATAAATACTGACCTGTGCTGCTTCTTATGGCTCCTAGATAACAGTCAAAGGTGTTTTCCCCACTGTGATGGGAAATTGATGGAAGTTGTGGGAAATGATGGGAGGATAACAAATGGAGGAAAAAAGCATTCTAGGGCTCTCATAAAATCCTGTGAGTAAGGCAGGGTGATAGGACTAGGAGAGCAAAGAAAGATGGCTGCTGGCCCCTCCGATATTGGTTGACCCAGAATAACAATGTTACCTTGCATTTCTTCTGCCTATATCCCTGGTATCGCCTGTTCTTTTTGTTTAGTGAAAATTTATCATTCCTGAGCTTCTCTCAGCTTGAATATGTAACAAATAAACTTAATCAATAACTGGCATTGATTTAATCTTTTGCATAAGCCTAATGTGCTGAACTGCTTGACTTGAACATTATTCTGGTTTTCACAAGAGAGGATCTGAAAAAGGGCCTATTTTTCTAAGTGTAAATGTTGAGTTCAGGCTGAGGTTGAGTTATGGAGGGGGGTCTGTGTTCCTAATATAGTTTGTTCGATCTGGGTTCCTATTAGAGGCTGTTCATACATTGTGCTGCATAAACCATGGTGTACAAATTGGAATACACTGAGTCAAAGCCACACAATTTTCATTATTATGGCTTCATGCAGAGTTGGCAAGCTTTTCAGATGCTGGACACCATCCTGATACAGCTTTCCCCCCTTCCCCCCATTTTGTTTTTAATGGACATGGCTGAAATTTCATCCCTGAGATCTCACAATATTTCATTGTTCTCAACCGATATCTTGCAAGGGTTGGCAATCTTACAAGAAGTCTGCCATTTAAACTAAAATTTAAGAATAATCTGGAGATATTTATACATGATCTGAAGTATCATGGGCACTTTGGCATCACTGAGTGCTGCATTGTCAATGCCTGGCTTGGCGTACTATACAGATGAAGACATATATTACAGGTTGCAATCCTAAATGCATTTATTAGGGATTGATTGATTGATTGATTGATTATGTGGCATCAAGTAATTTTCAACTCTTACCTACCACATAGATAGATATTAGGGATGAGTCTTATTATACAAGATGGTTTTCTTCTGAGTAAACTTGCATAGGATTGGATTACATGGTCCTTTTGTCAATTCCCTAATTTCACTGAGAAGAGCTATAGGTAAACCATAAGGGTGCATCCATTCACACCAATTTGATGTCATAAGCAGTAATTTATACATAGTTGCTTGGGATCTTGAACCATACTGACTCCTGTTTCCCCAGGCATTTGGGCCAAGAAGTTAGGCCAGCTGTGCTGTTGCTATGATTTTTATGACTGGGACATACTGTATGGTTTGCTTGGGCATCATGGGTTATTGTATTGTTGTTTAAAAACAACCTTTGTATGCTGCCCAGACTCACAGTTGTGAGATGGGCAACCATATAAATTATTTAAATAAATAAATAAATAAATGCATCCTTAAATATTTCTTCAAAGACGCATGTGACCAATATTAAGAAGCACCCAGATTTCTCTGTCTCTGGCCAATGGGATGTCGTGACACAGAAGGATGGCAAGGTGGAATCAACTACTTTTGATGCTGTCATGGTTTGCTCTGGACATCATGTCTATCCAAATATCCCAGTTGATAGCTTCCCTGGTAAGTGATGGATATATTAAATAGATGTGGGGAAAAACAACAAATGTCATACTTAGGAATTATTAAAATCAATGGAAGTCACCATCTGAGTGGAGTGAGCAGCCCTGCCCTCTTCAATATTGTACATATATGTGTTACTTTCCACACCATCCCTGATCCTGTACTGTATATCAGGGTCTGGGCTCACATGAAATCCAATTCACATACAATAGTATGTGTAAGGTCTTTGCTGGGCAAGCATCCATACTGTGATAAACATGCCTGTCTCTGACTGAATCAGAGGCACAACTTAGAAGGGGTGGCACTGTTCTCCACTCTTGGCATGGGGAGTTGTTGTTTTTTTTAATTTTTCATAATGACTAAACAGAACTAACCTTTGATTAACCAAAGGGATGAAACATACCTTGTGAATTGTTTGTATGAGTGATACAAGAGACTCCCATACTTTTTGCTGGATGCAGCTAAAGTGCCAGTGTATTTTCTTCCCTGTAGATATTTCAAAGCTAAATTGAGCCTACAGTTAAAAGCATGAGTACATTAACATACCAGCTTTACCTTTAACAGTAGTTGCTAGCAATGGGGAGTTGGACTGGGATCATGGCACATGAGAAGGATTTTCAAAACCATTTCCTACTATGCCACTAGGTAAAGGTAAAGGTTCCCCCCGCACATTTGTGCAGTCGTGTCCAACTCTAGGGGCCGGTGCTAATCTCCGTTTGTTAGCCGAAGAGCCAGCGTTGTCCGAAGACGCTTCCACGAAGATGCTCCCACCACTATGCCACTACCCCACTTAAAATCCCTCCCCCCAGAGCTATAAAGAAAATCCCATTGGCTAGGAATATGCTTCACTTTTAGGGGCAATGGGGCATTCAGATCAATTACTCTAGGACAGTGTTTCCATGGCTGGCTGGAGAATTCTGGGAGTTGAAGTCCACACATCTTAAAGTTCCCAAGGTTGAGAAACACTGCTCTAGGAAATAGTAATAGTGGAAGCTGAGATAAATATAGATGACAGGAATGGAATCAGTGGGAAAACTCAAGATATGTATGTACATCCATGTCAGATCTCACTGTGTTTTCAGTTAACTGTATTAGTGGTTTTAATAATGCTTTGATCTGCTGGAAGATTTCATTTGTTACAACATTGGTATGTTTTCAAACTTTTTCCATATACTGTAGGTTTAGAGAAATTCCAGGGTACCTTCTTCCACAGCCGGGAATACAAAGGCCCTGAAAAGTTCAAGGGGAAGAAAGTTCTGGTGATTGGCCTAGGGAACTCTGGGTGCGACATTGCCGTTGAGCTCAGTCACACGGCCTCTCAGGTATTGCCTCCGCCCTGATTAGCCCTGGTCTAATTCTCAGCGTAACCCATCCAAAGCTGTGCCATTTCCCGTGGGGTCTATTTCAAAGGGACTTAAATGGGCTGCATTTAAACCGACTTGTGCATAGTGTAATATGAGAAATTAGGGATTACACATGGGGACTTTGAGGTGAATTACAAGCAGAAGGATCCAAGCTCAATTTCTCCATCAGTGTGATAGGGACCCATCGCTCCCAGGCCTTGAAGGACCTTTGCCAATCAGTCATAGTGGTCTAAGATGAGTTCACATTCTGTTAAACCATAGCTTAACTGGAACTACACTCTCAATATTAAGCTACAGTTGAGGGTTACAATAACAGAGACTGAGTTCACATAACAGATTAAGCCATAATGAAGCCTGACTGGTTTCTACAAACAGAAAATGACTGTGCACTCTGGATTCTCACAGCATGAGAAGCCTCCAAACTTGGCTAAAAATACTTTGTATAATGGAAGGGGGTTGAGATGGTGGCATGCATGGCCCTGTAACAAGGGTTTCATATGTTTGTATGCCATCCTTGTTTTTTAAAGGTTTGCATCAGCTCTAGAAGTGGATCCTGGATAATGAGTCGTGTCTGGGACAAAGGCTACCCTTGGGACATGCTGATTGTAACTCGCTTTGAAACATTCCTCAGAAACACTCTCCCAACAGCCATCTCTGACTGGCTGTATGTGAAGAAAATGAACAGATGGTTTAAACACGAGAACTACGGCCTGATGCCCATGAATAGGTAATGTACTGAACGAAAGAGCTTATAGTGAGATCCTGTCAAAACACATCCCCTCTGCCAGATCCATGGTGGTGGGCAAATATATTGCATATTTACAAGTCTTATATTCACCTCTTGATCGACTGATCTTTAATACAGCTTTCAAAACATTAAAATAGACAAACTAATACAACAAGCCAAAGCCCATACAACAAAGCAAACTTTAGCTAATTCCTAATCAAGTCAGAGTGGATATGCTTGTTGGAAATGATGGAAATCGTTCTAACATATCTGATGATGGCCCAAGAATGGGAAAGCTGACTTAGCATATGAATAAGTCACTTGTAAAGTGAAAGCAGGGGAGAATTGTTCAAATGTGTGACTAGAGAATAACTGTATCAACTAGATTTAATTTTAATGTTAATGTTGATGTACAGTAAATATAACTGAATCAAATTCAGTTTTCTTCCTATCTACTTTTGTTAGTGTAAACTCTGGCCACTCAAAAGTCAAGTATGTCCTTTCACCCAGAAAAAGATGTACACTCTTGATACAGAAGTTTCTCCTTTTTTCCTGTAACGTATGGTTTGACTTAATTTCCTGAGCCATTTAAATTACCCCTAAAATCAGAAAAGTTCTACCCATATGGCACCATTTTGTACAATGCTAATAAAGGAATGTTCAAACTACCGTACAATTGCGCTCATTTCACATGCTAGCAAGGTTATGCTCAAAATCCTACAAGCTAGGCTTCAGCAGTATGTGAACCGAGAACTACCAGAAGTGCAAGCTGGGTTTCGAAGAGGCAGAGGAACTAGAGATCAGATTGCCAACATTCGCTGGATCATGGAAAAAGCAAGAGAGTTCCAGAAAAACATCTACTTCTGCTTCATTGACTACGCTAAAGCCTTTGATTGTGTGGATCACAACAAACTGTGGCAAATTCTTAAAGAGATGGGAGTACCAGACCACCTTACCTGTCTCCTGAGAAACCTGTATGCGGGTCAAGAAGCAACAGTTAGAACCGGACATGGAACAACCGACTGGTTCAAAATTGGGAAAGGAGTACGACAAGGCTGTATATTATCACCCTGCTTATTTAACTTATATGCAGAGTACATCATGATAAATGCCGGGCTGGATGAATCACAAGCCGGAGTTAAGATTGCCGGGAGAAATATCAACAACCTCAGATATGCAGACGATACCACCCTAATGGCAGAAAGTGAAGAGGAACTAAAGAGCCTCTTGATGAGGGTGAAAGAGGAGAGTGCAAAAGCTGGCTTGAAACTCAACATTAAAAAAACCCAGATCATGGCATCTGGTCCTATCACTTCCTGGCAAATAGAAGGGGAAGAAATGGAAGCAGTGACAGATTTTATTTTCTTGGGCTCCAAGATCACCGCAGACGGTGACTGCAGCCATGAAATTAAAAGACGCTTGCTCCTTGGGAGGAAAGCTATGGCAAACCTAGACAGCATATTAAAAAGCAGAGACATCACCTTGCCGACAAAGGTCCGTATAGTTAAAGCTATGGTTTTTCCAGTAGTAATGTATGGCTGTGAAAGTTGGACCATAAGGAAGGCTGAGCGCCGAAGAATTGATGCTTTCGAACTGTGGTGCTGGAGAAGACTCTTGAGAGTCCCTTGGACTGCAAGGAGGTCAAACCAGTCAATCCTAAAGGAAATCAACCCTGACTGCTCATTGGAAGGACAGAAAGCTGAAGCTCAAATACTTTGGCCACCTAATGCGAAGAGAGGACTCACTGGAAAAGACCCTGATGCTGGGAAAGACTGAAGGCAAAAGGAGAAGGGGACGGCAGAGGATGAGATGGTTAGATAGCATCACCGATGTAATGAACATGAATTTGAGTAAACTCCGAGAGACAGTGGAGGACAGGAAGGCCTGGCGTGCTATGGTCCATGAGGTCACGAAGAGTCGGACACGACTAAACGACTGAACAACAACAATAAAGGCACACTAACATTTCTACAATATTATTAATGTGCACATATCATTTTCTACATGATATCTACAGATGTGTAGAAGGATAGCATTGAACTGAATTTATAAATAAATAAATTTGTGCTTTGAATTATATGAAGTAACATAACATAACAGAATTTTAGATAATTCTTACAATGTTAAGATTAATGTAAATAAAGATATATCCTTGTGGACTGAATTTATAAACCTGAACAAGTTTTGTTCCATCCCCTGAAGCAGAACAAAAAATTTCCAAAGCAAAGACACTAATGGGGCAAAAAAAAAGCCAAGTATGAACATTACGTGCAGTGGTATTCTTTCATATTCTCTGAAAAGAATTTAGCCTTCAAGTGCCAATCCTGTTATCTTGCTGAAAAGAAATCAACATTTTAACTAAATATATTTCTAGACAAAATGATAATAATAATGATTTGACTTTTCCAAGAAAGATACTATGAACTGTAAGAAGAAGTCTATAAATAAATCATGGTCTGTCTGAATTGTGAAATAGTTTAAACAATTCAGAAGTGAGTTTGATTTGTGCAAGGCACATGGTTCACTTTATACAAACACTGAGATTAGAAGAAAATGGTCAAAGTTCAGGAAAACTATTATTTTCCCATCCATATCAGCTCAAAGCCAAAATCCAATCAGGAAAATGTTACATAAACTTTTATGTCAATCCCAATAAGCTAACACAATTTCACTCTTTAACTTTTTCTTTGGGAGGGGGCAGTCTTGAAAGCTTCAGCACTTTTAGCAGAACCCTTGAAGAATGTTAAACATTTTATCTGGGGAGTAGAAGTCTGTTCAGTGCAATAATCCCTACCACAGCTCTACAAGTATGATGGTTTTGGAGGCCCAGTTTAAAGAACTTGCAACACCAAGGTTTGGAGTCTTCCCAGACATAGCCCTAGAGCAACACTATATATCGATCCCTGTAAAACAAGATGAGGGGGAAGGAGGAAGGACTGCAGGCTACCACAGCCCCCCCTTGGACAGTTCCCCTGCTGTTGCGCCTTCCCACCTGTCTCTTCCATCAAGGCAGTGGCCCATCACTTTCCTTCCTGTGGGCTTACTGAACATATACTGTATGTCTATGTGCATGCTGTGTGTGTGTTTGTGTAAGGTTCTTGGTTCAAAATCCAGCTGAAGCCTTTTTTAAAAAAAATACAAATTTTATTTTTCTAACCACCTGGTTTTCTCTCTGGCCTTTTTTAAAAAATAAACTCCAGGGATACATCATTTTACCCTTTTTTCAGTCACCTGAAGTAAAAGGGTTTCACCCCCAGCTCCTGCCCTTCTACCTTAGGTGAGTGGGAAAATGATAAAGCAGTCTGTCCCTGGATATTAGTTTTTCTTAAAGTTCAGTGAGAAAACTAGGTTCTTAGGAGAAGAAAAATCATAATTTAATATGCATATTTGTATATACATGTTTATCTGTGTCCGTACCTGTGTGTGTTGTATGTGTATGTGTATGTGTATGTATATTTATATTTATATTTATACTTCCCTGGAGAAAATCTATCTACAGGATGTGATTACTAAAAGTCGACATCAACTTGATTGCCCATAATCAATCAAATATTCTGCCAGGTTTCAAATTAGCAGCTTTTTCTATGCTAAGCAAAATCATCAGAGTCACTGTGCTATTTCAGCTCTGCCTATAAAGGGAGGTGTAGAACCCAAGAGTGCATGATAGGCGTAATGCATATGTTTTAAGATGTGACATATCTCTTTGGTGTTTTTTCCCTCATGAGCTGTTTTTTATTCATATTACAAAGTGCTTATCCTTAACTGGGGTCAATGGCAAGTCAAGCATGCACAGCTTTTCAGGACCAGAGGCCACACTTGGCCTTGCAATGGTATGATGGGGTCAAATCCCAAAAGAGATGAGGCCAGGACAATAACTATTTTTTAAATTTAAATTAAATTAAATTCAGTTACAAATATGTTTGACAGTACCGTCCCTCTATCGCATTAAAATTGTAATTTGGTAGCAGCTCTTGGAGGCATCCTAGGACCATATTTACAAGAGACCTTAGAGCCTGTGGTCTTGCAATTTGGCCCAGGTAACACTTAACATCATTCATGAATGTATTTAACTAAACATGTGTGCAGTTTTAAAAGTAACAACTGGCTGAGAAAGTCAACATGGACAATTTTTTTCTTGAAGCTAGGCTGAGATTCCAGGTGGAAGCCTTCTTTTCCTTTCAAACATGCTTTACTGAATAAACAATGAAGTGTGTGTGTTAGTATGTGTATCAAACAGTAGGACAATGTGATATAAAAATTTAAACCTGAAAAAAAGAAAAGTGTGGAAGAATAAAATGCCTGAGAAATTATATCATAAACAAAACGAGCAAAATGCATTTGATCAAATTGTTCAAAAGTTCTCTTCTTTTTCCCTCTGTTCAAAAAGAGACAAATTAAAATGTTTTATAAGAATTTTATTAGGTTTCAAGCAAAGATAAAAGCTACAGAAAAACAAAAAACTACAAAGGAAAAAAAAGAAAACACTAAAAAAGTGTGGAAACACAAGAGAAAATTTTTCAAAATTACAAAAAGAACTGACTTCCGACTTTTAACAGCAAGGATATACAACAATTTTCCATAATCAATCCCTTACTCTACATTAAACCAAAATCACATTATTTCTATAAATCATTCCATTGGCACATTGTAAAAATAACTAAATACAGTTATTCCCTCCCCTTATATTAAAAGAAAATATATATATAAACCTCCTAATCAACTTCCCCCCAAAGATAACATTTATTTAATTATTTCCTTCCTACTACTATTCTATACATTCCTGTCTACTATAATAAAGATCAAACTAAAAAACATATAAATTGTCTGCCATTGTACTTGATAATACAACAATTTTAATAATCTTAATCATATTAAACCCAAAACCAGACATTTATTATTTTTTTATTATACCTTAATCATCTTGGGGCGTGGTGGCTCAGCGGGTAAGACGCCAGGCTTGTCGATCGGAAGATCGCAAGTTCGGAGGTTCAAATCCCTAGCCCCACGTGACGGAGTGAGCTCCCGCACTCGCCCCAGCTCTTGCCAACCTAGCAATTTGAAAGCATGCAAATGCAAGTCAATTAATAGGTACCACTTTGGTGGGTAGGTAACAGCATTCCACGTGCGTCATGCCGGCCATATGACCGTGGAAGCGTCTTCGGACAATGCTGGCTCTTCGGCTAACAAACGGAGATGAGCACCGGCCCCTAGAGTCAGACATGACTGCACAAATGTGCGGGGGGAACCTTTATCTTTTTAATCATCTTAATCCAAATCGTTAAAGATAAATGAAAACAGCCAAACCCTTAAAGCAATCCAGATAAATATACTTAAACCCTTATCCCACTTCAAAATAAACCAGAGCATTTACGTATCCCCACAATGCGCATAGAGCTTTTTTCTTTAAAAACTCAAACAGCCCAACTGCCCCCCTCAAAAACTCTGACTTCTCTTCAAGAGACCTCCCATACACAATAACCCCTTCTTTTCTATGGTGTTCCATCAGAAGATCAATTTCACTTATAGTTTGCAACTCGATCTTTCCCTTAAATTTCTTGAACTCGATTATCCGATCTTCATCCAGCATTTCAACAGAAGTCCCAATCTCATTCTTAGAAGAGACATTTCTGTCACTGTTAAATTCCTCAGTTTCATCCACGACATCCCCAACCTGATGACACATTTTAGACCTCATATTTTTCACAATGTCCTGAATGCCTTGCATAAAAGCTTGGTAGGAATCAGAAAGAATCTGTTTAAAATCTTGGTGGAAGTCAGAGAAAGTCTGTTTAAAATCCTCCATGTCTCACGCAGTAGATTATAGCACCCCCTAGGAGCTTAACCAGTGAAAGTCGAAGATATGAAAGAATTCTGGAATGTGTTTACGCAAGTGAAAGTGATAAGCAGACAGTTCCCCAGGGAAAGTAGAAGCAGAAAACTGAAAGTTCAAAACAGCTGATTCAATGTGTAGGAAAATGCTAATATCTTCAAATTTAGTACAAAAATAACAACAGGGAGACAATTATTTACTCTCAATCCTCCTTAATATTTGGAGGGAAAACTAAGTCCAAAACTTAAAAAGAATTTTTTAAAAAATTGATCCCAAAAATAACAATAAGCACCAAGAGAGCCCGCTTCTCCTTGCTGTAGAAAGCCTCTCTTAGGGTAAGCGTACTTAAAAGAAATATAAATTGGGTGATTTAGAAATGGGGTGGCCGGTCTTAGTGTCCCTTAAAGGCTACAGTGCGGCTTGGAAATGGGGACATCCCAGCTTCCCGGCTAGCTCTTACCAGTCGAGCGCGAACACTGTTTGTGATCTTCTGGCTGCAAGCAGCTGTCTGGAGGACAGATGGGATGATTCCAGGTGTTTTCCTTTTTCCGGAAAAACACTCCTGGGCTTCAGGAAAAAACTGCCTGAGCCCGAAAAAACTGCCGTGTTGTCAGTTCTGCCCGCTGAGCCCACGGGCACAGCTGTTCAGTCCACCATGTCCCCACCAGAAATCCCACAAATTACAATGTTGATGAACACCATGTATCAGCATTCCATTGCTGCAGATCAGGTAGAAAGGATGAAGGAGCAGTAAAGACAAAGAATGATCCCGCCCTCAACTCTTTTTCATGGGATCATGAGACAGCAACAATAATGTTTGCCCCTTTTTAAAAACTGGTCTCTGTCGATTTAGAGGGGCCCTCTGCAGTACTGCCTCTCTTCTCTTTCTGCCTAGGACTCTGCGAAAGGAGCCAGTCTTCAATGACGACCTCCCAAGCCGCATTATCTGTGGCACCGTTGTGGTGAAACCCAACGTGAAGGAGTTTACAGAAACCTCTGCAATATTTCAAGATGGGACTGTGCTGGAAGGCCTTGATCATGTCATCTTTGCTACAGGCTACAGCTTTGCCTACCCCTTCATGGACGATGAATCCATTATAAAGAGTAGAAATAATGAAGTCACCTTGTACAAAAGCATCCTCCCCCCTGTGCTGGAGAAACCAACCATGGCAGTCATTGGCTTAGTCCAGTCCCTTGGATCAGCTATCCCAACGGCAGAGCTTCAGGCTCGCTGGGCTACAAGAGTGTTTAAGGGTCAGTAAGGTGATAAAGCCATACTAAGTCCCTGTTTCACATCTCACTTGTCATTTTCATGTCTTCAAATTAAGCAAATTATTAACCCTAATTTTACATGAATCATACAGAGCTGGCTTAAATTCAGAGTAAAACTTGATATCTGATATGGAAGAATCTACATTTTTGTTTTGGTTACAAGCAGCTACCTAGTCAGATTAGGGCCAAAGTACTCTGAATGATCTTCCACCTTTAATGTTTTCTGTGTTTACCTTTCTTTCTTGAAACTTCTCTTTGATTACTGTTTGCCTATATCCAACTCCTCAAATCATTGAAAATCCAGGCTGTATATTTTGAAGTAACCCATTATGACACTTCACTTAAAATAATGCAGCATGTATGAATAAAGAGGTGGGTAGAAGGATGTGCTTATTGTATCTGTGAAAAAGAAAGTGAATATAGTGAGGAATAATAGCCAATTCTTCCTTCTTTTACAGGATTATGTAAGCTGCCTTCAAAGACCACCATGATGGATGACATAGATGAGAAAATGGGGAACAAGCTCAAATGGTATGTATTCATTGCAGGTAGTGCCATTTTAAATCTCTACCCATATAAGAAATTTTCAAACCATCACTTCAACTCCAAGTCCTAAAAAGTACTTTGGAGACAGTCCACTACTATCTTTGTCCTGATGGTCTAACACTGAGAAGGAACAAAAAATCTCTGCTTCTTGTAAAAAATCTGGAGGAGTCTGGTAGCATCTTTTCTGACTAATAAATTTTATTTAAAAGCATAAGCTTTCATGAGCTACAGCTCACTTCATCAGATGAAGTTATTCCATTTAACAGCTAAAATCCTTTCACCCTCACATCACACAAAAGAGAAATAAGATAAACAGACTGAACAATCACAATCCACGTCCTTACTTCCTGTTCTATGTATCTGTCAGGTTGTATGTAGAAAATAAATAAATCCCAGTGGACCTTATGAAGGAGACCAGAAAAAGCATCAATCCACTTTCCCCTTGAAAGACCTGAAGCCCAGTGCCGGGCAGGATGAGGGAAGAGTTTTTGCAAAAGGAAAACTAATCATCCATAAACTCCATGGAGCTGCAGTGTTTCTGCTGAATTTGGTTTTCCTTCTGGGCTTCAACAGTAACTATTCCTTTTATCTAAGATGCCAGGCATGTCAATCGGAAGGTCGCAAGTTCGGAGGTTCAAATCCCTAGCCCCGTGTGACGGAGTAAGCTCCCGCAGTAGCCCCAGCTCTTGCCAGCCTAGCAATTCGAAAGCATGCAAATGCAAGTAGATTAATAGGTACCACTTTGGTGGGTAGGTAACAGCATTCCGTGTGCGTCATGCCGGCCACATGACCGTGGAAGCGTCTTCGGACAACGCTGGCTCTTCGGCTAAGAAACAGAGATGAGCACCGGCCCCTAGAGTCGGACACGACTGCACAAATGTGCGGGGGGAACATTTACCTTTACCTTATAGATAACAGAAACCAACATTTTAAAAAGTGGGGGAGGGGCTTTCCTTAGTTTTTCCTTGTTCTCCTTAGAAATGCTTCAACCAAACTTTCTCCTTTTTTTTTTTCTTTTAAGGTTTGGCCAAAGCGACACCCTGGAAACAGATTACATTCTCTATATGGATGAAATCTCCTCCAGCATCGGTGTCAAGCCCAACATCCCACGTCTCTTTTTGACAGACCCTTGGCTGGCACTGAAAGTCTTCTTTGGCCCCTGCAGTCCGTATCAGTTTCGTCTCACTGGGCCAGGGAAGTGGGATGGAGCCAGAGATGCCATCCTGACGCAGTGGGACCGAACGCTGAAGGTCACAAGGACACGAACTGTACTCAACTCTCAGAAGTTTTTCTCTTTCTTTGTTTTGCTCAAAATCCTTGTCATTCCACTTCTCCTTGCTGCTGTTTTTACAGTATTGAACTAAGTGACTTTCATTGTCAAACTAGACAATGCCATGGGATTTTTAACTATGTTTTTATTGGAAAGCAAAACATTCTCATATAGTTTTTATAATAAACATTTCAAAAGAGTTCTAAGCACATGTATATACGGAATCCACCTAAAATTTGACAAGCATCTCGGAGATCACCGGCCAATTATATGAGCAGATTCCTGTGCAGAAGCCAGATGTCTGGCCTCTGCTACAGCCCAAGCCAAAAGGGCCATGAAGGATGGTGTCCAGCGACTCAGAGGGAGAGGGCATAACTGCAGCAGCTTAAAGGGGCCGGTAGCAATCACTCTGGCAGATCCAGCCCCTGACCACATCACGAACATCTATGAATTCCTACTACCACAACCTAAATGACACCAATTCATACTTTCTGCGTACATTTTCAGTTCTTTTGTTTATAATTAAACCTATAACTTCCCCGCATATATTTATCAATACCACTTCATAAGACTGTATCATCTTCATTCAGATCTTGCATTCTGCCTCTTTCTCTTAGTTTCCTAAACATACATACACATTTACATTTAAATTGTTCTTTCAAGTTCCTTACCCTATACGCCTTTCAGTAACCAGTCACTGCGCTCTTCATTAGCATTTTACTTCTTGCATTCCTTTCATACCAATCACCACTCCTCCCTGTTTTGGCTCCAACTTTTTTGAAGATTTCTAATGAGAGAGCCAATTTGGTGTAGTGATTAAAGACACTGGGCTAGAAACCAAGAAACCATGAGTTCTAGTCCTACTTTAAGCACAAAGCCAGCTAGGTAACTTTGGCCCGGTCATTCTCTCTGTGCGCTAGGAAGAAAACAATGGCAAACTACTTCTGAAAAGTGTTGTCATGCAATCACCAGGAATTAAGATTAACTTCAAGGCACACCCATGCACAAAAAAGTGGGGCATGGAGAAGAAATCTTAACTCCGGCTTGTGATTCATCCAGCCCGGCATTTCTCATGATGTACTCTGCATATAAGTTAAATAAGCAGGGTGATAATATACAGCCTTGTCGTACACCTTTCCCAATTTTGAACCAATCAGTTGTTCCATGTCCGGTTCTAACTGTTGCTTCTTGACCCGCATACAGGTTTCTCATAGTTTTGCATAATCCTTCCTTAGAGCAAAGTCTGCTATAATACAAAAACATTTCCTTAATGAATTGCAATACCCAAACTTCAGTGATTTAATATCCTATCTCTTAAATCAGGGCTTTCTAAAGTGCCGCCGCTGGTGACACACCAGCAGCGGCGGCGGCACGGGGGGGCGCACGGCGGCAGCGCGGGGGGGCGTGCGGCGGCGCGCGTGTGCACGGCGACAGCAGCAGCCTCCGCTAAAATGCGGAAACACTGATACCGCGCCGCTGCCGCCACCATGCACACACACACCGCCGCTTCCGGGTGGTGTGGCGACACACCACGCTGTGTGTGGCGACACACTTTTGTGTTGCGACACACAGTTTGGAAAGCTCTGTCTTAAATCGACAGTTAAACAGAATGTTTTTCTCATTCCAAACTTTCAGCTATTAGTAATACTCTTATAATTCCACTGTAATCATTCTATATAATCTACTCTAAATTTATTTTGTATTGGTATTTACACAATTGTTTCAGAGCACTTCTTAAGATGGTGAAGCAAACAGGACCCAAAATACATCAAAACACAAATACACATTTTCAGTAGGAAATTTCCATTTTGTCTTAACTTACATTTCTTACAGGAAAATCTTACCTAATAACTGCCAGAAATGCAGTGTTCCTTACCTCTTATAGTCCAAAATTTTTAAATTTTTTCTTGCTGGTTTCAATTGAATGTTATTTGACTTTAAAGGCGTATGTAACTCTAATGTTGTTAACTATTTTCACCTTGTATAACAATCTCAATGTTTGGTCTGTTTATGCAGTTACAATAAATGGTATTGTATTATCATCTCATCATCACAGAAAAGAAAGAATTCAGGATGTGCTCACTATATATAAATGAAAGCCCCAGTAGATTTCTGTAGATAACAGAGAAATTATGTGCATCAGAATTGGTGACTGAAGCATACAACTGTCACTATAGAATGGTTCCTAAATAATTTACACTTCCCACCTTATATTTGGGGCAGCGTGGTGGCATAATGGTTCAGACTACCGACTGTCGAATGAAAGGACAGCAGGTCGGCAGTTCAACACCCGGAAGCACCGCGTAACGGGGTGAGCTCCCGTTCTCGCCCAGCTCCTGCCAACCTAGCAGTTCAAAAGCACGTAAAAAATGCAAGTAGATAGATAGATACCACTCCGGTAGGAAGGTAACAGCATTCTGTGCGTCTTGGCGTTTAGTCATGCTGGCCACATGACCAGAGAAGCATCTATGGACAACGCTGGCTCCCTCGGCCGAGAATCAGAGATGAGCGCCACCCCCTAGAGCCGGATACGACTGGAAGGGGAAACCTTACCTTTATATATTTATTTATTTATATATATTATATATTTATAGGGGAATTTATATATATTTATATATATATATTTATTTTATATTTATTTATTTATTTATATTATAATATATAATATATATTTATATATTTATAGGGGAATTTTATTATATTATATATTTATAGGGGAAACCTTACCTTTATACCTTTAAACCTTACCTTTATATTTATATGGCAGACAGCAAAGCCATATAGAATCCACATAGAGAATTGAGATCCATGTCTGAGGCTCAGCTCCTGAATCTCCATGGTCAGAGTGAGTGTCAGGGAGATAACTGGCGGAGAAGGAGGGGGCTCCCTCCAGGGGGAGAAACGCATGCATAGTACTGAATCCCTATGCTTCCCTCCCAAGAGGCTAAAGAAGGCCCCGCCCTGATTTCTTGGACTCTTCCTCTGAGCATTACCAGTTCATTTTAGTTTAGCTGGATTCTGTTAAGGAGAGTAGGACAATAAACATTAGAGCAGGGCTTTCCAAACTTTTCATGTTGGTGACACGCCTTTTAGCCATCCATAATTTCATGACACAGTAATGAGGGGTCCCCGCCCCCCGGCCCACGCAATTGGCTCCCGGCTCCAAACCCTGCCCCCAGCCATGATTGGCTCCTGGCTCCAAACCCCACCCCCGGCCCACGCGATTGGCTCCCAGCTCCAAACCCTGCCCCCGGCCCACGTGACTGGCTCCCGGCTCCAAGCCCCACCCCCAGCCCACACGATTGGCTCCTGGCTCCAAACCCTGCCCCCGGCCCTCCAGTCTTGTACTGTATGTATTGTATTGTATGTAATTGTAGATAAAATACAAAAATGCCCTCCAGGTGTGCTTGATGGGGAGGTCATGGACCCAAGACCATGAGCAGTGTTTTTCAATCTTGGCCACTTTCAGGTATGAGGACTTCAACTCCCAGAATTCCCTACCCAGCAAGGCTGGCTGGGGAATTCTGGGATTTAAAGTCCACAAGTCTTGAAGTCGCCTAGGTCAGAGCTTTCCAAACTGTGTGTCACAACACATTTCTGTGTTACGGCTAGGGCCCAGGTGTGTCGCAGGGGAACCCAGAAGAGGAGGCCATGCAGCAGGTGGAGCCCTGCCCAGCCCTTGCCGCCAGTCCCTGCTCCGTGCCCAGCTCTCGCCGCAGAAGCCAGGTAAGGTACCAGCCCGGCAGGGCCGCAACTGGGGGGGGGGGGAGGGTGCAGGGACACTAGTAGGCCGCCGCGCTGGGGGGTGGGGGGTGCAGGGACGTAGCACATGTGATGTGGGGCAAATGTTTGTGTCCAGAACAGTGCAAGGAAGGGTGTACAAAACATTTCGAATGCAAAACCTTGTGTTTCAACCTTGCCCTAGTCACGCCAGGCAGTGTTTCGGGGCTGGCAAGCCTGCTTTGAGGGTGAAGCGCCCAGCTCTTGGGTATGGGCCACGTCCAAAATGCCATCCCACCAAACCCATTTGTGTGCAGGACGACCGATTGGCACTTCAGATGGTGCCTTTTGAAGTGGGCACGGTTAGCAATAGAAACATTTTGCACATCTCCGATGGCCTGGACCTAGCAGGCGAGTGAGGTTTGCATGCTGGCTGGGGAATTCTGAGAGTTGAAGTCCACTCATCTTAAAGTTGCCAAGTTTGAAAAACACTGCTCTACGTTCTTCCCTTGTGTCAGGGGTTAAGGCAGTGACATATACTTGGTTGGATTAATCCCCATGAATTTAACCTTTTCCTTTCCATCCCATTAAGCATGAAAAGACTTTGGTAACTTGGAGGGGTGGGCACACAAGATTTTGCGGTGCCACCGTTTGCAAACCTCACTGGCTCGCTAGGTCCAGGCCATGTAGTAAACTTGGGTTCTTCAACTTGATTTTCTCCAGTTACTGTACTTGGAATCGGAGATGTACAAAATGTTTCCATTCCTAACCGTGCCCACTTCAAAAGGCACCATCTGAAGTGCCAATCGGTCATCCTGCACACAAATGGGGTTGGCGGGCTGGCATTTTTGGACGTGGCCCATACCCAAGAGCTGGGCGCTTCATCCTCAAAGCAGGCTTGCCAGCCCCGAAACACTGCCTGACGTGACCAGGGCAAGGTTGAGACACAAGGTTTTGCATTTGAAATGTTTTGTACACCCTTCCTTGCACTGTTGTGGACACTAACATTTGCCCCACATCACATGTGCTACGTCCCTGCACCCCCACCCCCCAGCGCGGCGGCCTACTCGCCTCCCCGCACCCCCCCACCCCCCAGCGCGGCAGCCTACTCGCCTCCCTGCACCCCCCAGCCCCCAGCGCAGCGGCCTACTCGCCTCCCTGCACCCCCCACCCCCCAGCGTGGTGGCCTAGTCACCTCCCTGCACCCCCACCCCCAGCGCAGAAGCCTAGTTGCCTCCCTGCACCTTCCCCCCCGGTTGCAGCCCTGCCGGGCTGGTACCTTACCTGGCTTCTGCGGCGAGAGCTGGGCACAGAGCAGGGACCAGCAGCAGGGCAAGGGATGGGCGGGGCTCCACGTGGTGCATGGCCTCCTCTTCCGGGTTCCCCTGTGACACACCTGGGCCCTGGCCGCGACACAGAAATATGTCGCAACACACAGTTTGGAAAGCTCTGCATTAGAGCTTCAACTCCAAGCCTCAGTGTGTTATTCCTTCACTCGAAGTCAGGACAGTGAGTTGCATAGACACCTGAATTCTAGAATATTCGTGGTCCGAAATGCATTTGAGCACTTCCAAATCAAGAGTGCCTCTCAAAGAGGATATTCTGCCCCTCCCCAAAATATTTAGTTTGAGGACAGTATCTGTTGACACTCTTATCAACAGACTCTTAAGAATGGATACTTGGGATAGGAGAGGAGGCCAGAATGCAGGAACAGAATTCCAGAATTGATCACAAGATTAAATATATGCCAGCACTATACCCTGAAACTGGGCATGGAAGTAGACAAATTTTCAAAAGCTAAAGAAATTGCAAAACAGGCATTATCATTCCTGGTATGCACTTTTATTTTGGTCCCATTGTAATATTGATATAAATAGACTTGGCAATTTTCTAAAGCATTATCAAAAGTGATCCTGAATATTTTTTAGTTAAGATATTGGAACATAGTGGAAATCAAATGAATCTGATATAGCTCAGTCTTTTAGGTGACAAGTTTTAAGGGCTTCTTTCATTGGTTTGGCATTGCTTCGTAAGATCATTTCTTATCTACACCTTCTGTTAAGTATTAAAGTATCTGCGGCAATGATGGTTGGTCTTAACTTTGGCATATGTTATTTCCTCCTCTTTAGGACCTTACAATTAACTAAAATGTCAAGTTTTTCTCAGGGACACTCTGAGTTGGAGTTAGGTAAGAGATGGGAGGCAGCTCTGCTTCAAGTCATAAAATGTCCTCTTTTTGCAATCAAGGCTGTATTTTTTACAGGTAGTCCTCGCTTAACGACCACAATTGGGACCGGAATTTTGGTTACTAAGCAAAGCAGTCATTAAGTGAATCCAACCCAATTTTACAACCTTTTTTGCAGCGGCTGTTAAGCAAATCACCATGGGCATCAAGCGAACCATGTGGTAGTTAAGGGAATCATGCAGTTCCCTGTTGATTTTGCTTGCCAGAAGCCATTTTCGACCTTCCCTGTTGGCTTAATGCCCCAGTCTACACCCTAGCTATGGAAATCAGTTTTCATAACTCCCTAAATGGGTCCTAGGGTGGTTTTGCTTTCCAGAAATGAATTATTATGTGCAGGATGTACAAAAAGCTTCAGGAGTTCTTCCTTCTACTTGCTTCCTTGTGTTCAGTTTCTTTCTTTCTAACCCCTTCACCCTCTGGCCTACAAATTAATTCTACGCACCCATATATGTGCACATACACATTAATATACAATTATTTGGTATAGCACTAGGAAGGAGTCCTCAAGCTTCATCCTACATACTGTAAGGTAATTCAATGACTGCTACTTGGGCAATCACAGTAATAGAATTTGGCTGAGTGGGGCAGGATTGGCTCACAGCTCAGCAGTGTGGCACAACTTGTGCTCCATTGGAGCTCCATGATTTGTCACAAGGATTGCTTTTTTTTCTTTGATCTCCTTCTGTGATATTAACACCTGCCAGGCATATTAGAATTATGGAGTCCTTGGTGCTCTCTGAGCTTTGTTGTTTTCTTGCAGACGTTTCATTGCCCGGCTAGGCAACATCTTCAGTGCGAAAAGGGAGTGGGACTTGCTCTCTGTTTATACAGAGTTCAACCCTGAGCTACAAATATTCTCTTCGATTGATATTAGAATTAAGCAGCTGTTCTTCTTAGCAAGCGAGGGGGGGGGGAGGTAAACCGTAATGATATACTTTTAGCATAGAATCTAATAGAAGCTGGAACAAGAATATTTCAATTGTTTTGCGGTACAGGAACCAATATTAATCTTAGGGATCAAATGTATCACTGCTTATTTGCTAATATAATCAGGATACCTTCCAGCAAAACAAGAATGAGGCCATCAAGAATATGGGGAAACAAGCAGGTAAGATGATCCCACTTTCTGATAAGGAACATATTCCAATTCTTGCTGCTGCAAGCATACATCATACCTCTAAGAAATATTAATCCTCTTTGCCTGTCAGTTTTTGGGGATATACAAGTGTCTTTCAATGGCTCTTCCTACTCTTTTTTATTTTAAAAAATCAGCTGTTCAAGTTGTACTCTAATGCTGGACAGTCTTCTGTGAAGATCATTCAGTGGCCTGTTAGAACCAGTGAAAGGAGCAGAGCTTAACGTAGTATAAGCTTGTGCACAGAAAAAGAATATTGTTTAAAACCAGAGCCAGGGAGAACGTTAGAGAGATCCAGGTTCTTAATCTTATACTTTTAGCCCACCCAAGCATAAAGAAACAAACGCTTAGACATAGTAGGTTCAAAAAGTAAATACAAAAGAGTTATTATGTTTATTGATCCAGTTACATCCATTTTGTTAAGAAATGATTCTTCTTTGGTTCCCTAGACCCCTGGCCCTATGTTGCTGCCAGGGCTGCATGGAGAAAAGGGGGAAAAATCTCCTAGGCCCATCCATGGCCTAAGATGGAGAGTTGAGGCCTAGCACATGGCCTCTCCATGGAAGGACCAGCTGTCGCATGGTCCTTCTTCTCTGGTGGAAGCAGCAGAGAGAGCTGACTATGAAGGGAGAAGGAGGGAGTGGGAGTGGCAACAAAACAACTTCCTCAAAGACACAGAGAATTGCATCCTGGTATGAACTCATCTACATGCAAATGAGGGATGTTGATTTGCTGAATTTCCAACATTCTGACTGAGTTCACACAACATATTTAATTTGACTATTGAAATAACTTTCTGGATTCATACAATTAGGCTGACCATACATCCCGTTTTGAATGGGACTATCCCGTTATTTCACCATTTCTGGAGCGTCCCGTTGTTATAGTCAAAATCTTGATTTTGTCCCGTTTTTCAAAGATCTGAGTCAGGAGTAAGCCTGACAGGAGTGGGTCAGCCCCCGCCGCCATGCCAGATTCGGACTCAGTCGGAGGAAGATGAGCCGACCTCCGGAAGAAGCTGGTATGGTCCGAACCAGAGCTGCCGATTGGGGGCAGCCTGGAACAAGAAGCCCCTCTACCAATCAGCGCACTGCTTGGCCAATTGGGTCCCAGCCACAAACAGCGCGAGATTCCAACCTTAAAAGGCCGAGATCCTGCCTCAGAATCCTGCCCGCAAGACGCTCTAGGTCTCGCCTTGCAGATGTCAGTGCTGGGGAGGCGGGATGGCGGCCAAGCCAGGCGGTGGGGTGGCGTTCTGCGAGGGGCTCGGCAGCGCTGCATGAGAGGTGGGGCAGAGACACTGCGCTGGCCGCTGCGGGGTCCGCGGGGCTGAGCTGCGTGCGTCTGCTGGGCTGCAGCCTGAAGCGTGTCTGGAGGAGGAGAGTGAGTCAGGTGCTGTGGCGGAGGAGGGAGAGGAGGGCCCAGTGGAGCCATGGCGCTGCCTTTCCTCATGAGGGGCCCGAGGAGCTGCCTCCCCTGCCCAGCAGTGGCCCCTCCACGAGCGCCTCCGCCTGGAACCGTCCCTCTCTCCGCCACCGCCACCGCTCTCCCGGGAGGCGTCACAACCTCATCGCGCTGTGCTGCCGCCCGCCTCCTGCTCATCGGCGGCGACTCTTCTCCCACCCTCGGCCAAGCCCGAGGGGGTCGGGGCGGCGGTGAGCCTCCGTCCTCTGCAGGAGCAGGCCGCGCTGGGGGGCTTCAGCCGCACCATGCCACCCCTTGCCACCCGCCAGGCTGCAGGAGCTCCTGGCGGGCGGCAAGGGGCGGAGTGGTGTGGCTGAAGCCCCCCAGCTTGGCCAGCTCCTGCTTCTCCTGTGCAGTGGCGGCGGCAGCGGCAGCAGCAGCGACTCTCCTCCCTCCCTCGGCCAAGCCCGAGGGGGATGGGGCAGTGGTGGGCCTCCATCCCCTCCATCCCTGCCCCTTGTCCCCCGGCCGATGACGGTGCTGTGTGCACAGTGTGTGTGCTCCGGCCTTCCCCAAACACACCAGCTCTGCTGCACCATTTACTGCTAGAAGAAAAAAAAACCTTTAAAAATAAAAAATATACACTGAACCATATGCTAACCAATCAGGTTGGATTTGAATGTACAAGGCCACTCTCAGCCCACAAAAAAGGATAAAACTAAGGGCTCATCTTCACATCCCCCAACCACAGCAGGATCATGCCCCTGCCATGTCGTTATGACACAGCTCACATCTGAAGCAGCTTAAACTTATTTTCAGCTATCCCAGTTTTAGTGTTTTTCCTCATCTCCCAACCAATTTTTGCTGTGGACATCATCTAGGAGACTTCAACAATTTGGCTGAAAAATGGTCAGGGGCTGAGATCTACCCAGCTCTTCTTGGCCACTGTAGGCTGGTGCAGACATGCCTCCTCCCCTCTGGTCACTGATCACTGCCGTTCACGGCCATTTTGGCTTGGGTTGCAGGAGAGCCTGACACTTTTGGCTTTTGCAAAAGAATCTGTCCATATAATACCTGGCTGGTGGGTTTCAAAGAGCTTGTCAAGTGTTACATGAGTTTCTTTATGCAAGGGTTTAGTGCTCTTTTAAAGGAATGCTAGACCCGTTTTTTAAACAAAGGTATTATGCTCTTTTGAAGGAACACCAGATCTAGGTTTAAAAGACAGGTTCAACTCTCTCTGGGTTGCCTGGAAGCTCAAATTAAATAGGAAAAATTAAAATGGGTTCTGCCAGCTGTGTATTGCTGGTTCTATCACCAATGGATGCTTTACACGTTTTCCAGCACTTCTGCCAACATGGTCATACTTTTTACCATTCTATTACTTTGCTGAGGACTGACATTTTACATTCTCCTATGCCATTTTCCTACTCTTCTGGCTATTAACAGGTGCTGCCAGTCATAGCCATTCATTGCTAACAGTGCCACTCCCTTACAGCATTAGTCAAGGACAGAGTTTACTTGTTATCTTTGCCAAAATTCTCTAGGCTATAAGCAACATGATTTTCTCTCCAATACCATTCTGATGTGTCAGAACATACTTGCTGATTTGTCCAGGGCTCCAACCCAGATGTCTTGAAACTGAAAGATATCACTGTTCAGCAGATCATTAAGTATGGCTGAGATAAGACACAAGTGTCTATTAGAGACACTGCAGAAATACTTTTATCTTTAATGTTACTCAAGGGAAATTCAACACATGTATCCTTCATGGTGGATAACTACACATTTTTGAAGTGTTCCCTGACTACTTCCTAAGATCTGGTTTAGACAAAGCCAAGGAAGAGTTTGGTCTATTAGAGAACACTTACTTACCTCAAATATCACTGTGCCTTCTCCAGAGCCCAATTTAATTTAATTTAATTTCACCCAGGAACTTCCATGGCAAAGAGTAGACTAGAACCTCAGTCTCCCCAGTGCCCCTCAAAAGGCTTATCCATCCTGCCCGAGTGCCCCACTGCCAGATGGGCAGGCAACTATTTCAGGAGGGCACAAACTTCCCCCTCTATTAATCCCCCACTCACCTTCCTCTGGGTGCATTTCTCTGCTCTGCTTCTGAACTACATTTCCCCCTCCTACATGACCTGGGGTGCTGCTGCCATTTGAGCTAGAGTGATTCATCAAGGTGCAGGCTAACCTCAGCAGTTCATTGGCTAGTTTGTAGACGAAGGACCACCACTGCAACTGAGCCAATGCCTACCATTAGCTCTAGTACCTTTTAAACCTGGGTTTCTCAATCTCAGCAACTTTAAGATGTGTGGTCTTCAACTCCCAGAACTGTACTTATTATTTTAAAAAAGAAAATAAAGCAAAGGGAGAAGTAGGAAGCTGGGAAAGAAAAGTTTCAAACCTGCAATGTTTGACTTATGAGGCTGGAATTACACTCACTGTACTATCACAAGTAAAATCATGCAAGAAGGTATTTAGCTCGTCTTGCCTTTCATGTCAAATTTCTCAGTCCATGTGTCTGTAAGAAATTACATCTGGAGTGGGGCTGGACAAATGGGGGCTCTGGGAAAACATGCTGTTCTTTGACGGTTCCATGGTGGTTTGTTCCTCTTGGGCAATCCCTGTTCTCTGTGGTTGCAAAGGAAAAATATTTGGCAGGCAAAAGGGATGATTAATGAATCACTGGATGATGCACAAGAAGAGGGGGGCCAAAGCAGCTGCCAAAGAGGTGTGAAAGGAGGAAAGAATGTTGTTGAGTGCTGAAAACTCTTTGAGAGGCCTAGCAGCGGGGGAAGGAAGAACATGGGCTCAGTCAAAAAAGAGCAAGTGTCAATTCCTAAGTCCCTTAGAAAGAAGAGAGGTCTATCAGTCAGGATTGCTCTCATTTGGCTGCCTGTGATTCACTTGCAGAAATTGGGCCTGTGCTCTAGAGCAGTATCTCTCAACCTCAGCAACTTTAAGATGTGTGGACGTCAACTCCCAGAATTTCCCAGCCCATGGGAATAAGATAAAATCTCATTTAACTGTGCCAATGTTAGCCTTTCCCCCCCCTTACGCTAATGGCATCCAGCAACAAATGTAAGGTATGTAAAGTCTGCCTGTTAGGTTGAGGGCCAAGTGCAGGGACCAGCAGCAGTGGGGATCATAGAGCCACCGGTGAGCTGATTCAGGTGATGCAGCAGGCTCCCTTCCCACAGGGTCAGCCTTGGCTGCCGCACTCTGCGGCACTCTCCCTTAAAGAGCTGGACACAGCAAATGCTGCGCCAGTGGTCTTTCTGACTGGTGCAAGAGCAGCTGAACTGCATTTTTTAGTACAGGAATTCCCTTTGAGTTCCTTTAGCAAGCCCACTTCTAGAAGCAGAAGGGGCCACTTCTAGCCGGTACATCCAGAGGAGATGAGTCGGTGGTACTTTGTTACCTACCACTGCCTGCCTCCTTCCCTATGGGGCTTCTGGTCAAAGATCTTGGTCAGTAGGAGCCAAAAAGGTAGGGACTGGCTTCTCCCAGGGTGTGCTGGCCAGGAACTTTGGACACCTTGGAGCTTCCTCAGGCTTCCTCGGGCTGGAGATCTTCCAGGCTTGAAGGCTTTGAGAACACTGAGGGGCTTCAGGCCTTTTCCAAACAAGTTTTCCCTGGTAGCACTAGCTGAAGTAGTTCCAGGCTGGGCAACTTCTGAAAAGACTGCCAAATCACTTGCAGATGAAGAGGTCTAACCTGAAGCCCCTTTGACACATGCTGAAGATTTCCCAGGCTGGTAGCTTTGCAAATACCACAGGCAATCCCAGAGCTATCCTGGAACCATTTCAGCCAGGATGCACTGGGAAGGAGCATTGCTCTACTACCCCAGTACCAGCTGTCCAGGAATGTTGGCCAACAAGTTCCTGAAAAAAACAGGTGGGTGGCAGTGTAATGGTATGTGGGAATGGCCTTGGGAAACAGGCGGGAGAGCTGTTGGGATTATCAGGAATCAACTCAGCATTGTCTCATAAGCATAAGGGGGGTCTTTTCTAGTAAATGTATCTCTATTCTGCTTGTGGGAAGTCACCTGGGTCACCTGATTTCCTCTTCCTCTTTCTTCTTGAGTTTGGGGGATTAACAATCTCCATTACTCCTTGGGCACACATTAAGCAGGAGGCGCTGCACAATGCAGCCCTCATCCTTTCCATCTCGCTTGCACACAGATCTACAATGAATCTACTCTTATCCAGAACTACTGAATAAATGTAAGCTATCTCTTCTCTATTTTTTCTTCATCTAACTACTGTGTGAAGACTGAATTTATTTTTCAACGCAATTAAGCTTAAAGTGCAAGTTCCCTGCTGGTCACGCTTCTACTCTGCAAGATTGTTGTTAGCTGCTTGGAGTTCTTTTATTAACCGTCAAGACTCCATCAAGAGCCACAGACGGGACAACCAGCATGTAAAAGACTCTCAGCCCACAGAAGGGAGGATAGCGTGGGAAACGTTTGAGAAGGGACCCTCCCTAGTTTTCCAGAGAGTAAAAGGAGAGGAGGGGAGAAACACTTTCAGTCTTGCAAGATTCTGTTAATGTAACCTTACAATAAAGACAGAGCTAGTACTCCTGGTTGTGCTTCTTGTCTGGACTACCTCGCAGGGCTAACAGGCAGGTATGATGGTGCAGCTAACTCAGTTTCCCCAGCATGGCCCAAATCAGTTTGTCAAAGTGAATTTTAGTAGCTTTCAAATATGTTCCATTGCAATTTGTTCAGGCTAAAGTGGTTCTGATATTAATTCAGATGTGAAAATATCTGGGCTATAATAATGATGGAGTTAACTAAGGCCTGATCCAAATGGGAGATCTGATCATGGACCTCATGAAGCAACTTCTGATTTAGTCTTAGAATATGCTGCCTCACAGAACAAGCTATGGCAAATGTTCTGACAGTAAAACAGGAAGATTAAATACATCTGCATTTGAAATAATTTTTTTTAAAAAAATCGTGATCTCCTAGGGAACCCCTAGTGATCTCTCGTGGAACCTTAGGGTTCCACGGAACCCTGGTTGAGAAACCCTGGTCTAGGCTATTTTCAATATGGAATTAAAATGCAACCAAAATAGTGATTTGAGTTCTCTTCTATATCCTACAGCAGGGGTGGATATGGAAGAGTGAATTCACCACCTGGAGTGAGCAAGCAGTTTTTCCCTCCTGGGATCCAGAGTTTTGGTGCTACATGGGAAGGAGGGTTAAAACAGCCCCACCCTCCCCTTAATTGGAGAGTTCTATCTATTTATTTGTTTGTTTATTTATTTATTTATTTATACAGTCAATGTAATAAATAATTATAAAATCCAGATGGGAGATAGAATTAATAAAAGGAAGGACATTATAAGATTAAGGGATTAGCCACCCCCATGAGGAACTATCCTTTCCTCCTTCCCATGCCAGGCGGCAGAACCAGGTCTTCAGTTCTTTCCTAAAGGTCGGGAGGGAGGAGATCTGTCTCAACTCTGGGGGCAAGATGTTCCATAGTGTGGGAGCCACCACAGAGAAGGCCCGTCTCCTAGACCCCATCAGGTGACATTCTTTAATTGATGGGGTTCGTAGCAGGCCCTCTCTGAATTTTCAGGTGGGGTGGGTCGATAATATGGGGATAAGACGGTCCTTCAGGTATTCTGGCCCCATGCCATGTAGGGCTTTAAAGGTGATAACCAACACCTTGAATTGTACCCGGAAGCAAACCGGCACCCAATGCAGCTCGCGGAGCAGCGGTGTTACATGTGCGGATCTTGACGCACCCAAAACTGCCCGCGCGGCCGCATTCTGCACCAGCTGTAGCTTCAGGATAGTCTTCAAGGGTAGCCCCATGTAGAGCGCATTGCAATAATCTACATGGCAGATGACGAGAGCATGAGTGACTGTTCGTAGGGCGTCGCGATCCAGGAATGGGCATAACTGGCGCACCAGCCGAAGCTGTGCAAAAGCCCTCCTAGCGACGACTGCCACCTGCTCTTCAAGCAGGAGTTGTGAGTCTAGAAGGACCCCCAAGTTCTGCACCGGTTCCGAATGGGGCAGTGCTACCCCATCGAGAACCAAAGATGATAATTTCCCAGAAGACGCTAAGCCATCAATCCACAGCCACTCGGTCTTGCCAGGGTTCAATTGAAGCCTGTTGTTCCCCATCCAGGCCCTCACAGTGCCTGGGGGCTTTCTCTTTATAGAAAGGAACTGAAAACAAGCATGTGTGCGGGTGTGTCAAGAAGGGAATTACTCCAGGAAGACAGCAGAGACTCGGGAAAGAGAAGACTCCAACCCAACGGCAAGTACCTCAGCAGCAGTCTTCAGACCGTAAGAGAAAGTGTCCATTCTTGGAGCTGCAAGACTGCTGAGAGGCAGAACTGAGAGGCTCAACCAGAGTCTACAAACCCAGGTAAGACTGCAAACCAAACCATGTGCACTGCGTGCAGCAGCCCAGGGGCAGAGCTCTACAAACCAGCTCCAGAAACAGAGGGCTGTGAGTGCTGGGGGGAGAGAGAAGCCTGTTCACAAGTCTATAAAGGAGTGAAAAGGGTTTCACATTCCAGTGGACTGAGATTGGCTGCAAGAGCTGAAGACCTGGGGAAAAGGGGGAGATTTAGAAAACTAAGAGCTAAGAAATAGTTAAAATAAGGAGAACCATAAGATTATACATAGGAATAAGAACATAGAAATAGAATATATGGATAGAAAATTTATACATTAAAGAAGAATAGAAATAGATAGAACAGTGCTTTCCAAAGTGCTGCCGTTGGTGACACACCAATGGCGGCAGTGAGGGGGGGTGCGCGGCAGCGGCGTCCTCGCTAAAACGTGGAAGCGCTGATGGCGCGCCACTGCCGTCGTCGCTGCCGCCGCTGCTATACACTCCACCGACACACACGCCCCCATGCCACTGCTTTGCGACACGCTAAACTGTGTGTTGCGACACACTAAAGTGTCGCAACACACAGTTTGGAAAGCTATGAGATAGAAAATGGTTAGATAGACAATATGGTAAGATAGGAGTTTATTTTTTGTACAATAAAATAGTGTTGTGTGGAAAAACAAAATACAGTCTGTGTGTCTGTGTTCTGTACCATATTAAGATCGCCCCCCTTTTTTTTTTTTATCCGTTCAATTGTGTCTGATTCTCGGAGACTGCCTGGACAAGTCCCTGCAGTTTTTGGAAGTAATTTGCCATGGCTTCCTTCCTAGGGCTGAGAGAAAGTGACTGGCCCAAGGTCTCCCAGCTGGCTTTGTGCCTAAGGCGGAACTAGAACTCACAGTCTCCCGGGTTCTAGCCTGATGCTTTAACCACTACACCAAACAGTGGGCAAACCTTTGGTGGCCAGGAGCCCCATTTAACACTATGGAGGTTGAAGGCTACAAAGTGGCTGTGGCTGTAACATGTATGTGTATCAGCATTATCAGGTAAACCAGACTAAGAAACAGGCACATGTGGGATATGCTGGCTTATGGGGTAAGGCGCAAAGTAATCAGACAGAGTGCAGGTTTTATGGCTAAAAGTGTTTACTTGTAGCATAAGGCAATAAATGCATATATAGTTACATCATTGCAAAAAGGAAAAACAAACCTATAAGCAGAGTTTCGTTCCTTGGTTCCTTGTTAGCCATGGCCTACAGACACAGCCAGGCAACAGATTACATACAGAAACATGGGGAGTCTTTGGTGCTCTCTGAGCCTTGTTGTTTTCATGCAGACGTTTCATTGCCAGGCTAGGCAACATCTTCAGTGCGAAAAGGGAGTGGAACTTGCTGTCTGTTTATATACCCTGGCTTGTCCTGCCTGTGTTGGTGGGGGTCTTGTACTCTCCTTGGTAGTTCCTTGATTGGGCTGTTGTGTGCTGTTTGGGTGATTGACTGAGTTAATAGTTCCTTGATTAAGGTCTATTGTGTTGTTTGATTGCTCCTCTGCTGCTAATCTTGCTGTTAATCTATGCATATCTTGTTGTTGATTGCTGGCCCAGGGGTGTTCTGGTCTTCTGGCTATTCTATTGTCTCTTATGAATGCTATGTAAATGTTGTTAACCTCTATGTGTCTGTTGATGGCTGCTTTGTCTGAGTGCCAAGCTTCCAGGAATTCTCTAGCATTTTTGGATTTGGCCTGGTCTAATATGCTCACAGTTTCCCAGTTGAAAGTATGGTTAAGTCTGTCCATGTGTTGTGAGATTAAGGAGTTTTCATCATGTCTTCTGACTGCTAGTTGGTGTTCGTGGATGCGTTCTGCTAGTCTTCTGCCAGTCTGTCCTACATAGTGGCTGTTACAGTCCTTACACTGTATGTTGTAGATAACTCCTGTTTTTTCTTCTTGGGCTACTGGGTCTTTTGGTTTACTTACAATGTTCTGAAGGAACATTGAGGAAAAGAATCCTCAACGACCTAACCAAGAAAGGTCAAATCAGTAAAGAAGAACAGAGGCGGATGAAAAGCAGTGGACCTATCATCCCACGCTTCTACGGACGCCCCAAAATACACAAGCCTGACATACCACTCCGTCCTATTGTATCATTACCAGGCACCCCCACATACAACATAGCTAAAGAACTTACAAGAAAACTTGGGCATCTCACAGAGGAGAGTGAATACTCTATCAATTCCCCACTACAGTGCCTCCAGAAAATCAAAGACATAAAAATAGATTAAGATGAAATTATGGTGTCATTCGATGTCACTGCACTCTTTACATCCATAGACCAAGCACTAGCGATTGAATCCATGGCAGCAGTTCTACGTAACACACCCGACCTAACAAGATACACCAAGATCAAAATACCCAGAATCATGGACCTCATCAACCTCTGCCTCACCACCTACTTTCAGTTTGATGGACAAATATTCCAACAAATCAAAGGAACACCTATGGGATCACCACTCTCAGGACTCATAGCAGAGATAGTAATGCAATGTCTAGAAAGGATAGCACTCCCACACATACAACCCAAAGTATGGATCCGGTATGTAGATGACACCTTCGTCATAATAAAAAAGGATCAACTGGAGGAAACACATGAAGCCATCAACAACATCTTCAAAGGAATAAAATTCACAAGGGAAGAAGAAAACAACAACACACTACCCTTCTTGGACATCCTCATCAGTAGAGGAAATGATGGCATTCTAGAAACACAAGTCTACCGGAAATCTACCCACACTAACCAAGTGCTCCACTATCAAAGCAATAACCCAACCTCACACAAAAGGAGCTGTGTAAGAACACTATTCAGACGAGCACAAACACACTGCAGCAACCCAGAACACCAGAAAAAGGAAACAGACCACTTATATAGTATCTTCCAGCAAAATGGATATCCACACAACTTTATCAAAAAGTGCCTGACCACTCAACCCACCACAGCAAAACCAACAGAAGCTATGAAAAGGATTACACTGCCATACATCAGAAACATCTCAGAAACTACTAATAGACTGTTACATCCACACGGCATCACTGTAGCACACAAACCTACCAAAACCCTTCAGAACATTGTAAGTAAACCAAAAGACCCAGTAGCCCAAGAAGAAAAAACAGGAGTTATCTACAACATACAGTGTAAGGACTGTAACAGCCACTATGTAGGACAGACTGGCAGAAGACTAGCAGAACGCATCCACGAACACCAACTAGCAGTCAGAAGACATGATGAAAACTCCTTAATCTCACAACACATGGACAGACTTAACCATACTTTCAACTGGGAAACTGTGAGCATATTAGACCAGGCCAAATCCAAAAATGCTAGAGAATTCCTGGAAGCTTGGCACTCAGACAAAGCAGCCATCAACAGACACATAGAGGTTAACAACATTTACATAGCATTCATAAGAGACAATAGAATAGCCAGAAGACCAGAACACCCCTGGGCCAGCAATCAACAACAAGATATGCATAGATTAACAGCAAGATTAGCAGCAGAGGAGCAATCAAACAACACAATAGACCTTAATCAAGGAACTATTAACTCAGTCAATCACCCAAACAGCACACAACAGCCCAATCAAGGAACTACCAAGGAGAGTACAAGACCCCCACCAACACAGGCAGGACAAGCCAGGGTATATAAACAGACAGCAAGTTCCACTCCCTTTTCGCACTGAAGATGTTGCCTAGCCTGGCAATGAAACGTCTGCATGAAAACAACAAGGCTCAGAGAGCACCAAAGACTCCCCAGTTCAACCCTGAGCTACAAATATTCTCTTCGATTGATACAGAAACATGGCTAAACGACCGGACAGAAGTCAAGAAGCATAGACCCATAGTTCACAGCTGAGATATACACTTGTTTCAGCTTTCTGATTGGTGGGAACACGAAGTCATGGGTTACAAAAACTTAACTTTAAACCTTAAAGCCTTAAGCGTTTAGACTTGCACGTAATATAAACTGCCACGAGATGGTAGTGTTGCACATTGTCTTTCCCCCGGGAATGTGAGCTTTGGTTCCCATGGGAAAGGGAAGGACAAGACACAACATACCATCACGTGGTATATTGGCTGCACCTGCTTTATCAGTGGATTGTTATGAGAACGTTGCAGAGGAATAGTAAACAAAAAGTACACAGTAGAGAAAACGATTTGTTTTGCACAGAAACCCTAACAGCACACTGCAGACCTAAAGCTACTTTTATTAGAACAGCTATAGTAACAGAATCTTGCAAGTCTGATTGTGCTGTACCTCCTCCCCTGTCTTGTACTTCTGTGAATTAGGGAGGTGTCTATCTGAGCTGCTTATGAATGCTATCTGTTTGTTGTGGACTTAAAAATATTTTTCACCCCTTGTCACCCTAATAATGGATCTTGCGTATCTCCGTCAAAGTTATCTTCCTTACTCTCTGCACAGTCGCCCTTTCAGCCTGGAACTATTTTAAGCGGAAGCTAAATGGCCATTTGGAAGGAGGACTGTGGTAGGGATTGGAATCAGAGGGCTCATTGCTATGAAAAGAGATTTTTGGCAGGCACTTTTTCCTTCTCCATTTCTGCACCAACCAAAAATACGTTCTCCAGACAATTTTAAAAGTTAGTGTCTTTTTTCATATTTAATTACATCATTTATTGCTAAATATATTCCGAGTGTTGGATACTTATTGCTGCTTCATTCCAGAAAATGTTCCAACTTTGACTCCTAGCTAAACTTGCATTTTTGAAAAGACTCCCTCACAAAACACATAAACTTCATGTGACAACTAAATTCTATTTTTTCCCCCAATTATCATCTGACAAGTGAAATTGTTTCTATAAAAATGCCAGGGGCAGAAGGGATCTGACTTAATTCATAGCCCTCTGGGTCTTTGCCAGTAGAATAGAAAACCACGTGAGTTTTTGCCTGTTTTTTTAAAGCTCTCTGGACCTTGCATGTCAGTGTCAATTTCCCTCCAGATACTAAAGGGACAGTTGGCTTATTCTAGAAGATACAAGACACCAGGTAAGAAGTCTTCCTGCTCTACTATACTTTTTCTCTTCAAACCAAACCTGAAAATCTATGGTCAGATCATCCAAGTTAAAAGAAAAAAAGCTTAGAAGGAGAGATGGGCAGCTCCTGTTTGATAGAAATACAGCAGGCAAGTGGAAAGAACAGTTATATTTCTCTCATACACACACTCATTTGCTGTGCTTCAATTTAGATTGTAAAGACAGCATAGAGAAAGGATTATAAGCCTTTTTGTTCCACTCAAAATCTGAGCCCTCTGCAGCTGTTCCTATATAATTAAAAAACAGACAGAGCTGGTCCCAATTTTCCAAAGTTATGGCTTAGTTAAGTCCATTCCATTCTTTTTCTTTTGCTGAAGCTCGGTGCATAATTGCTGACTGTAATATATGGAGATAACTCTAATTCATATCCATTAGCAGCAGCCTGGAAAAAATGTATCGCAAAGTGTGACAGGTTGATTTAACAATGATGCATGAGTAGCACAGCCTGATACTCAAGCTTAATCAAAAGTAGTGGAAGTAAGACAGGAGTTGTAGAATCCTTTCTTGCAGGCTGCTTTATTGAATACTTCTGTATGCTCTTCCTCTTTCTCCCCCGTCTAACTGACTTTTTGGTCAATCAATATTTAGATACAGTAATGAGTGGAACCTTGAATCGTTAACAGATTTGATTGTATGCCAATATGTATTTCATATTTAAAAGTACAAGGCAATAAAATATGTTCTGAGGGACCATCTTTATATTGGCCCCAATCCAACACAGAAGCAAACATGGTGAAGTCCACTGAAATCATTAAGTGTAAATATCAATAAGTCCCTGTTGGAGAGCAGCCAATAAACATTTTTTTAGCCAGAGTAATTTAGCCTTCAAGTTTATTTGAACGATAGCTATTTACGGTGTACTTTGCATTCATTAGTCTCTTCTCATATTTCCAAAGCTGAATGTAAATGTTCCGTTTAAGTGCCTGTTTTATAGAGACATTCAAACTAGTCTCATTACACCATTGTTGCACAAATATCCGGGACGCTCAGGACAATTTTATACCTCCCTGCTGCTGTCAGACAACAACCCTACCACAACATACAATGTTGCCAGATTCTGTGCGGCAGCGCTTAAAATTCGCTGGATGATGATGGGTATCACAAACTAGCCTTCAACTTTAATTTACTAGAGTAATGCATTTACAGTTACACTAATCCTATGCTCCTCTATATTTACCCAATGCCCTCACCCCCCTTTTTTTCTCCCCCTCTAGACCTGTGTTTAAGCTTTATATTTTAAACTCATTTGTATGTTTTATCCTCCTTATGCTGGTCTATGACCGTAATAAAGATTTGTTTGTTTGTTCCGTTTAAGTAATAGCAAGCGAAGAATAGATATGGTGTGAATGCCATTTGTATTTGTGGTTATTTGAGGTGTACATGTATCTTTGCCTTGGTGTGCTTTGGTTGCCCACACCCTCCTTCTTAGCATTTCATAGGTAATATCTATCCTTCAATCCCAAACTTGAATAAGCAATAGATCTTTGATGAATCCATCCATAGTAAGTATTATATGTTGATAAGTGACATAATATCAGGGTGTCTTGTAAGTCTAGTTCCAAAAAGAAAAGTAGGAGAATGGCTGCATCAAAATAACCCTATTCATTCAATGCGTGCAGACATATAAGTGGATAGAAGAGGCATCCTTGACCCACAATCTTGAGTGTCAATGGCAGTGAGAGTCTGTGTGTGTAAAAATTGCAGGGTTCCTCCACTGTGTATAGGATCTATGCTCTCTATGAGCATGAAAATGACAAGAGCAGCAGGCATAATACCCTTCCCCTTTAATGCATTCATTCCATTTATCTTTCTCTCACTGTTGTAGTGATGGAATTGAAACTAGTTTTTCTAATCTAGTCAAGCTGGCTGCACAATATCTCCATTGCTCAATGGCTGGGTTCAGACATCGCATTAAGCCATGGTTCTTTTAACCACTATTTGTTGTGTGATCCATAATGTGTCTGTTCGCATAAAACACAAAAGCAAACAAGCTATGTTATGTTTTAGAATAATATGTGGTCCCAGCTGGGATATGAATTCTAGAAGAGTGAAAGCCTTGTGAGCTATTGATGCCTTGGGCAGGAAAGAAAGGGACAGGTAAGAGTCAGGAGAATTGGAAAAACATTGCATAAAAGGACCAAAAGAAAAAAAAGAGGGCCAGTTAAATGAGTGCACAGTAGAAACATGGAAAAAGAAGGGGAAAAAACAGGTGTAGGTACAGACCAGTGATGCACACACAAAAAGGGAAAGGAAGCCAAATTTATAGACGAAGCAGTTCAGGCTTTCTTTTGTTGCAGAAAGAAGAGAAAGCGTATGTCCAGACTCAGGCTTGGAATGAATCTGCCCACTTTCTTCCCACTCTGTTCACATGATGCTTAGTGAGTCCATATTGTGACTTTGGAGGTCACTCGGTCCTTGGAATGACATTACAAATCACATGGTGGGTTGGTGTCAAGGCTATTTAAGATTTTCCCTGAACACCTTGGAATGCCACCTAAAATTCTCCTTGTGGGAATCTAACTGAGGCTCTTAAAGTTCTATTCAAGACTTTGAGGCTCTAAGACATAGCTTTCCAAACTGTCTGTCGCGACTCTTTAGTGTGTTGCCACACACAGTTTGGTGTGTCGCAACACAACCCGGAAGCGGCAGCGGGGGCATGTACGGCGGTGGCGCAGGGGCGCACGCGGGGGCGGCAGCGACGACGACAGCGGCGCGCCATTAGCGCTTCCGTGTTTTAGCAGAGGCCGCCGCCGCAGCCACCGCACACCCCCACACACCGCCGCCATGCACGCCACCGCCGCCACCGCCGCTGCCGCCGTTGGTGTGTTGTCAACGGTGGCAGTTTGGAAAGCACTGCTCTAAGAGTTGCATCCAATGACTTGGAATGCCCTCTTGCCTTCCCACATTAGCAGCCTGGGTTCATAAGTAGCCCTTCCCTCAAGGTAGCCCTTACAAAATCTACCCAGATGTCACAGAGATTCCTCTACTAGACTGGCCACTTAGAGCATCAATTTGTTAATTAATTAACTTGTTCTGTCTTTCACTCTCACACCGCTGCCTTTTAGCATGGCCATGCCCCACTTATCCATTCAGCTTAAACCCCTCTTTGTAGGTTGTGCGCAGTGATCCAAGAACCAGATGAAGATTATGCTTTAAGTAAATAAAGTTAAAAAGCTGAACTAAAGTCAAATATTGCTGACTCTGTTTGAAGTTCAATAGTTTATGATGACTTGTTATATCCTAGCTAACAGAAGAAAGGGACAAGAAGAAAAGGGGACATAAGAAAGTAAGAAGGGGAAAGGAAAGTAGGAAAAAAGGTACAATCTCTTAAGATCTTCCTGAATCAATCCAAATGGCGATAAATTTCTTTCACTGACCATGGTTGATCTAGTCACAGATGGGAATAGATAAATCAGGAAAAAGATCTCTTTTGACAGAAGAGAATTAGAGACACAGGGAGGTGAAGTGGTTGGAACTTCTTCTTCCTCTTTGCAAGGTCTTCGCTTTCCATAAAACCTCAAAGCTTCTCAGACTGCAGTCCATCTCTTCTTTCTGAATTTGGTTCTTTCTCCCCAATTCTCCATATATGGTTAAGAACTCTTAAAGTCTTGTTCTTCTGATTTTCCATCTATCTGAACCCATGTCAAATAAAAGTTTTCATACCCTGCAGGTCCCTTGACAGGCTATGTGTCTGTGTTTTTCCAACTTCTTTCCACTTGACTCTTTGTGATTAGCTAAAGATGTCCAGAGTTTGAGGTTCAAGTCACATTGGTTACCTGCAAGATCTGTTAAAGGATGGAAGGGGCAGAAAAGAAAAGAATTGAAACTATCTGGGTAAAGGGAGAGGGCCTGAGCTTTTATGAAGCAAAGGTTCGTGCTTTAAGCATGGCTTCAGTGATTTTTTTTTAATCATGGTGTTTCTGGCAAAAGCAGGCATCTTGCCTTATTGAGTGCTTTGCAGGTGTTAAGGAAAAATATTAATAGAATTTGTTAAAAGGAAATTCCTAAGATGGTAATAATTTCTTCCCATTATTAATATAACGAATTGGCAAAGCTACCATCTTGAGTTAATGACATTCTATAGAGGCCTTTTGATTTGAAGGAGAGATTTGAGTTGGGTTCCCTGCTCTAGACGAATTCTCCGGATCATTCTATGTTGTAGGAACCATGTCAAAGAGAGTAGCAGTTATTGGTTCTGGAATGAGTGGGCTGACATCCATCAAAGCTTGCCTGGAGGAAAACCTTGAACCCACCTGTTTTGAGCAAAGCAGCGACATCGGGGGACTATGGCGATTCACAGTAAGTAGATAGGATATTTTTAATTGCTTTCTTACAGAAACAAGCACAATATGCAGGCAAACGTTTGAAAAATTGGAGTATTGAAATCCCCTTAGGAATTTTTCTCTTCAAAGCAGAAAGGATCCTATACAGATTATTCCTCTAAATCTGACAGCAATCTTAGGAAAAATGTTGTAGTTGTGTAACATCTTGTATGAATTGAATTTTGCAGCCAATCTAGCGATTTTTATTTCTCAGGCAGCATTCTCCAGGGCATCTGCAGACAGGATGGGTCAAAAAAAGTCAAGAGGGCCACAGCTGCATGGTTGAACTCTTACCCTTTTCATGTGGAATGCATGTGTGATGTATGTAAAAAAGGTGCAGAGCTCTCGCCTGTCAATATAACATTCATCCACAATTGGTCACTGAGAGCCAACCAGGCATGGTGTTAACTATGTGAAAACAATTAACATTATACATATATGTGCGTGTGCGTGCATACACACACATACACACACATACACACACACACACACTTACAATTGAATACTATCACTAATACTAGTTTGGTTATGGGCTGAGCCTTTAACAGGGTTGAACTAAAGACACTTTTGTGCATTGCATGAAAAATCTAAATGAATCTTCTCCCTACATCCCACCCCTAGATGAACTGTATAGTAGTAACTGTTCCACTTCATTACAGTAATTGATTGATTATGCACCATTAAGTCATTATTGATCATTAGCAACCACACAAATAAATTTTCTCCATGACGATCTGTCCCTAACCTGGTCTTTCAGGTCTTCCAATGATGCCCTCATCGCACAGTAACACTTGTTCAAAAATTCCCAGTAAATGATCCCCCACTAGGCAGATCTGCCTGGAGTACTACTAGCATAATAATATTGCTTCAAGATGAGATCACTGTTCATTTTCAATGTTGCAAAGATCTGATGCATCCTTCTCAACATTACAACTCAACTAATGTCCTAGTGTTTAATCAATGCCATTACTACTTTTACTATTTCAGCTTCTCATCCAGAATTGAATGTGACTAATTGATTGTATTCTATGAGTTACTTGCTGCCTAGTGTGCTTTTTAAAACAAACATTTTCTGAGATCACTAGGAATACTATAAGTAATCCTCCATATTGTATCTAAAATAAGGCACTTACTTCTTACAGTTAAATGGCTTTCCATTTGAAGGAAATAGATTCTTTTTTGGATGGTCTATGTGTTTCCCATACATCGAAGTCTCACTTCTGAAATATTTTTTGCCTAGCTAAATTAGTCACAGCTCAGATTTTGGCAGTCTTGACTGTATAGACTTGGGCAGATTTGGTTATATGTTCATTGTTTATTGTTTTTCTTATACAAAGAATACAGATAAATAAATAGATATGAGCAATCAGCTCAAATCAAATATTGACCTGTGGTCAATATTTGTTTAGAATTCAGAATGAAGCCTAGGTCTTGTTTGTTATCGAGAGCTGATGTTATAGATACTAAAGGACCAGAATTACAGGTTATACATGGTGGCATTTTTTGTAGAGGATATTGGAGAACAGGTTCTTTTTATATTCTTTAGGAAAATGTGGAGGAAAGAAAAGCAAGTATCTACAGGTCACTCACCAGTAATTCCTCCAAAGAGATGAGCTGCTTCAGTGATTTTCCAATGCCGGATAACTTTCCAAACTTTCTGCACAATACCAAGTTCCTGGAATATTTGCGACTCTATGCAAAGCATTTTGATCTGCTCAAATATATCAGATTCAAGGTGAGTAGAGCTGAATTCCCAAGTGGCCCATATGGCCTCATCATACAAGCACTGATTAAATCAGTGTTTCTCAAACTTGGCAACTTCAAGATGTGTGGACTTCGATTCCCAGAATGCTGGCTTAGGTATTGTATATCAATTTACCAGCTTAAATAAACCAAGAGAGCCCCAAGTAGAGTGAAGTTCAGTAGTCTATTACAAAGGTAAAATATGTAACTGGGGGAAAAACCACTTTCTTTACATAGAGGAGCAGTTAGTGAACTAAAGAGAACTGTAAAAGGCATCCCTTTCATGCCATATTTGGGTTCCATCAACCCTAGGCACTGCACTTGAACTTTGAAGGAGAGTGCAACCCTGTCCAGCTCTGGTTGCAAGTCCCCATCCTGACTGGTCAACTTCTCCATCTAGAATAATTCCATTTAATCTAGCCTGATCTTCTGCTTGTTTCAAAACCACCTCAAAACACACAGTTGGAGCATTTGGGTTTCTTCAGAATGGTGAAATTAACAATTGGGGCAGAAGAAATAGAACAGCACACTGATGTTAGTTTAGCCTGTTTGGTTTCCCAGAAATTGTTGGTACAACTTTCATAATCCCCATGTTGTCATGGGTGCTGATGCTTTCTCCTATTGGAGGTGCGTGACTATCAATGCTATTTCTGCTTCCAATGTTATTGTACTGTATGAAACAAGGATGCTGTATTTTTGCCAAACTATGTATGTAGATTTTTCAGCCAGGATGTGTGTTCTGTCAGTGCTGCATTTCCTTGAACCTTTCCTTGTATAATTAATTGAAATAATTAATATTTCACATTATATACAGTATGTGTCTTAAACATTCTAATTTCCTTTTCTTGATTATATATACAAGTTCCCTATGTTTGCCTGTTTAAGGAGGACCATCTCATTTTGTAGATGCTCAACCAATCTTATTCTGAGTACTCATCTATAAATGCATATTTCAAAGACTTCTATTCGCTCAATTAGAGAAGAGATAATACAATTGCCCAAATATTTAGATGACATCCGTTAGTACAGAAGGTCCCAAGCTTTCTCGGTTCATGCCCCCTTGTATGTGTGTGCACCTTCAAGCCAGTTTTTGACTCCTGGTAACTGCCTGGACTAGGTTCAATTTTCTTGGCAAGGTTTTTCAGAAGTGGTTTGCCATTGCCTCCTTCCTAGGACTGAGGGAAAGTGACTGGCCCAGGGTCACCCCGCTGGCTTTGTGCCTAAGGCAGGACTAGAACTCATGGTCTCCGGTTTCTAGCCTGATGCCTTAATCACTACACCAATCTGGCTACCTAGTGTCTTAGTAATTTTTTCACAGTGCCCCTAGTGCAGAGCTTTCCAAACTGTGTGTCACGACACAAAAGTGTGTCGCCACACACAGTCTGGTGTGTCGCCACACAACCCGGAAGCGCCGATCATCATCAGCACTTCCGGGTTTTCCCGCGGTGACACACCAACAGCGGCGTGCAAAAACCCGAAAGCGGCAGCAGCGCTTCCGGGTTTTTGCGCGCTGCTGCAACGGCGGCACTTCCGGGTTTTCCCGTGGCGACACACCAACGGCGGTTGGTGTATCGCCGCGGGAGAACTCTGGAAAGCCCTGCTCTAGTGGTTCCCAAACTGCACTGCTGCAAAACTCAAAACTCTCTGCTTCCTCCAGTCTCCAGGGAGAATGATTGATGGATTTTTTCCTCACTGGCAGGTGACACTCAGTGGGAGAGGAAACAAAGCAAGGGGAATCCATCTTAATTTGTTTCACATAAAATCTGTAAGGACAGTTTCAGTCAATCAGCCTTGTCATTTCTCCTAGCTGGAGAAATGCACATCAAACATGGCCATGAGATGAACCCCCATCTCAAGTCCTTTAACTTCTTAGCATTCAAAGAAGCAAGATGGTGAAGCCAGCCATTTTAGCAGCCAACAACTACTGTATATAATAACCATGTCCCTTCACTGGTTTTGTATCAGTCTCCTGTTGTCCATGTAGAAAAATGCCAAGACTTCTCTACCACTGGCCAGTGGAATGTGATTGTGGAGAAAGATGGAAAGCAGGAATCATTCACCTTTGATGCTGTCATGATCTGTACAGGACACCAGATAGAAGCACATACTCCACTGAATTCTTTTCCTGGTATGTATGTCTATGAAGGTTCTCAGTCATCCAGGTGGAATTGTCTGTAGCTTGAATCATGTCAACTGGATTTCTATTTTCTCAGTGGAAACGTTTCGCTCCTTATCCAAGGAGCTTCTTCAGTCTGAGTAGTACTCCACTGAATTCTTTTCCTGGTATGGTTTTGCTTAACAGAACATTGAAGCTCTGAATATTTTTCAGTTGTTCTTTACAAACATTTAGAAAATGCACATTCTAGTTAGATTCCCAGGATCCAGAGATTGGGGATGAGGTAAATTCAGCTCATAGAGACCAATGAAATAACCATGGTTCATGCTAGAATGCAAAGGGGGGTTGATTATATATTTTAAATGGTATATAAAAAAAAGAAAAAAGGGGGGGCGTGTTGGCTCAGCGGGTAAGACGCCAGGTTTGTCAATCGGAAGATCGCAAGTTCAGAGGTTCGAATCCCTAGCTCCGAGTGAAGGAGTGATCTCCCGCACTAGCTCCAGCTCTTGCCAACCTAGCAATTCGAAAGCATGCAAATGCAAGTAGATGAATAGGTCGGTGGGTAGGTAACAGCGTTCCGCGTGCGTCATACCGGCCACATGACCATGGAAGCGTCTTCGGACAACGCTGGCTCTTCAGCTAACAAACAGAGATGAGCACCGGCCCCTAGAGTCGGACAGAACTGCACAAATGTGCGGGGGGAACCTTTAAAAAGAAAAAAAAAGAACCTGACTCCTTGCTTGGCGCACAGATGCATTTGGAAATGGGAGAGAAAATGTGACAGATGTGAAAAATATAATCAGAAACAGTATTTTACTCAGCTTTTCATATTTAATTATAGTTTTGCTGTATAGGTGCATCATTTATCAGGAAGAATGAGGCAAAAACCACTTTTCTTTATATTCCTGCTTGGGATTCAGTGATTAAGAAAGATTTCTTCTCTCACCCTTGATATCTATTTTTATCCCTATGTCATTACTGATGTATCTTTTTGTCCTGAGTCTAAACAAAATGAACTAAGTTATGAATTTTGCAACATACCCTTTATGCCCAGTTGTGCAAACAAAATGATGAAAGCAAATAATGTAATAATTTGTTCCATCCTCTTTATTTTTATAATATCATACCAAGTCCACGTTTTGAACTCTTTGAAGAAGGGACGAATTGGAGAAGGTTTAGAATTGTGGAGTCCATGGTGCTCTCTGAGTCTTGTTGTTTTCTTGCAAACGTTTCATTGCCAGGCTAGGCAACATCTTGATGTTGCCTAGCCTGGCAATGAAACGTCTGCAAGAAACGTCTGCAAGAAATGTCTGCAAGAAAACAACAAGGCTCAGAGAGCACCATGGACTCCACAGTTCAACCCTGAGCTACAAATATTCTCTTTGAAAGGTTTAGAATGAAAGTATACATGGAGGAGAAGGGATGGCGCCCCTTTTCTTCCTCCTGTTTCCCTGTTTGCAATTGCCTCCTACAGCTTACCCATCTGCTGCTCAGGGGAACTGGGCATCAGAGCTTTGCTTCAAGTTTGGTCCTTAACATGTCATTGGGATAGAAGACTATCAGTTCGCATAATTATATTTGTAAATATTGGTGTGAATGGAATAATGTGTACATTTTAAATTAGTATTCTCTTATATTGTGCATTACATGGATCTCTAATCACATTTTTTAAAAAAATATTTAAAAATAAAATGCAAGTCCTTCCACAACATGGTTTAAAGCTATATTTTCACTTTGTTTTCCCTCCCTCAAAAGATGTGGGGATTGTGTAAATTATTCCCTTCTTTCTAGAACTGAACTAGTCAAATGTAACCCATGCTTGAATATTAAACCTGAATCCCACAAAATGTAGATTCCAGAATCTGATATATCAAAACTGATTTTCGCAGCCTGAAGTCCTTCTACAAGCACTATAGTTGTGTTTTGCTTCATGGCAGGTTTTGAAAAGTTCAAGGGGAATTCATTCCACAGCCAAAATTACAAGGATCCGGAAGGATTTGAAGGGAAGACCGTTGTGATCATTGGAATGGGAAATTCAGCTGCTGACATTGCTGTGGAGATCTGCAAAAAGGCAAAGAAGGTAAAGGTTGTTTGTGTAGGAATTCTGGAATGGTAATACCAGAACTCCATGCAGCTTCTAATTGGTTTATAGCAGAGCAGAAGCATTCCCATAAACTTGCACAAGGCTTAATCAGTTCAAAACACAAAATAAACACACTTCACATGTTAATGTAAAGTAACATAAAAAGAGCTCACAGTTTCTTAGTAGAAACGGTCCATGCGTGCGAGCAATAGGTCCTGACGAGACCCACATGCTTCTTAATGTGGCCCACCTGAATGGAAGTGTGAGCAACATGGACACTCAGAGCTGACCATCCTCCTTGGTAGGAGATTCGAGCAGGAAGAAGAGAAGAGAAGGGAACAGGAACAGGAAATCGGGATTCAGCCCCTCCCACACAAAGCAAGTAAGATTAGGTTACAGCAGAGGCTGCCTCCTCCTTCAAGCTTGTGTGAGACGTACTTGGTTGAAACCCAATATCTCTAACACAGAGCTTTCCAAACTGTGTGTCGGGACACATTAGTGTGTCGGCTGCAGTGTCTGGGTGTGTCGCAGCGGCTGCGGCTGCCTCTGAGACCTGCCAGGATTCCACGCAGGTCCTAGTGCCTGCCTTGTGCCTTGTTGCCTCCAAACCTGCCCTGCCAGGATTCCGCACAGGTCCTAGTGCCTGCCTTGTGCCCTGCTGTAAGAATGTGTCGCGAAATGATGCATTTCTAAAAAGTGTGTCACCAACATGAAAAATTTGGAAAGCTCTGCTCTAACAGTTTGGAGGAGCTTGGGTGCGGTCAGGTGCAGTCTTAAGATTTTGCAGCAGGCCTGGATTAAACATGAAAGTAGATGACTCAACACCAAAAGGACACCTCCCCCTCAAGAACAGGAAGAAGGGAAGTGAAAAGGATACAGGAAAAGATAGGTACAGTATATAAATGTAAAACTTGCATACCCTACCCCTGGGTTTTTCACAAAGACAGATGGTTAGAAGGGATCCTTGAAACAAGAGTAATATGAAATTGGAACATGTATCCATCAATTTCTTACAAAAAAGAAAGATTCAGTATTAACCTGCTTTTAGCCTTTTTCTGAACATCAAAGCTTATGTTTGGAGGTTCCAGAGCGATGGCACAGCCCACTTCTTCCACCCTTCCCTACAACAACTCTTGGCTGTTTGCATCACAGATCCCCCTCATTCTTTGAGGCCTGAGTTTTAAACTGCCCACTTCCTCCTTTAGAGAGGGTAGGGCTGAGGTGGATCCGTCTGCCTTGTCTGTCCACATGTTTCTGGCTCTTGCCCATATGCCTAGATGAAGATGTTGGTTCCATTTCTGAGAACCAGCTGTCAGTCTTGAGATGACTGAAGCAAGCAGGGGAGGGGGGCAGGAGAAGAATGCTTGCCTACTCACTACAGAAGTTCTGAAGGCTGACTACATTTCTGTGATAAAAGTTGCATTTACATGCATATGTTACATACTATATAAATAGCTGAGCATAAGATGAGAGGTTTAGAGCGTTAGACTCCAACAGATTCATATTGCTCATTGAATCAGTTTTCTCTTTTTCAGTACAGCTCCAACCATTTGCCCTGCTCTGTCAAGTGTGGCAGTGTGTATGTTTGTGTGTGTGTAAGAAAGACAAAGCATTGCCTATTGCTTCTTGAGCCACTGTAGGGCTGTCAAACCTACACAAATCCAGATTGCCACTACCTGGTAGTAAAGAGATATAGTGGCCTTCTGGATTTTCCTGCCCATATCTCAGAATCAGCTGGGCGGCAAGAGAAGAGGGAGAGAGTAGACTTTCCTCATCAGTTCTCCAATTTCATAGATGAGCTAAAGAGACACTCACTACCCCACTCCTTTTCTTGCCACCTGCTACATGGTTTCATTAATAGCAAAAAAAAAATGGGGAGAGATGTCTCTTTCCATGCCAGCTCCATGGGAACAAAGACCCAACAGGTATAAGGGGAGAGCCCAATTTTCTAGGATGACCTTGGAAAGTGGAGAACAGAAAGGAGGGAGCTTGTCCAAGCCAGCCAACAAAAATTGGGCAGATCCCAGCATGATGGTTTCATCACCAACATCACCGAGGAGTGTCATCACTGACCATTCATATGGCATGACATGTGAAGAAAAGAGGGAATTACTATAAAACTGGAACAATAGAAACAAATGTAAGCTGCCACTGATTTGGCTTAAGATGAGACAAAAACAACATCATGAGCATATGTACTCTGAAAATGGTAAGTTGAGTATATTCATTTTGTGGTTAGAGAGGCATGAAGATGAGCCCTTTGTCATGTCTTGAGAGGCATTGCCACAGAGCACCCCATTTATAGCTTAAGAGTCCATATTTATAGAGTGGAAAAGAATCTTGGGGGTTAATCATGTACTGTACCTACTGTATACTCACATGTTTTAGTAGGTTATGGAAAAGAAAGTTGATTTCAGGGAAAGGATAGCTTCAAAATAGAAATTAAAAAGATCTTCAGCCCTTCTCTTGTGGTTCTGTAGGTGGTCCTCAGCACTAGGGGAGGCACCTGGGTCATGAGTCGAGTAGATGACAATGGCTATCCTTGGGACACCGTCTATCACACTCGCTTTACTAATTTTATCCGAGATTCTATCCCATGGTTTGCTTTGCAATGGATGACAGAACGGAAGATGAATCAATGGTTCAGTCATGAAAACTATGGCTTGGTGCCTCAAAACAGGTATGTGAGGAGAAACACATAATTATATATTTGTCCTGAGTCTGTCACTATAGTTATTGCAAGCTATTACAACAATCGCTTGAGAAGTTAGTAATTTAACCTTGAAGCTAGTTAAGGTTTTGGATTGTGCTGAATTTGCCTCCTGCACCATTCTGCAAAACCAAGCAAAATTGAATTGGCATGTTGCTTAAAATAGATTTTTATAAGTGAAGTTAAATAAACTGTGGCATTAAGTCCATCAGTGTTATGCTTCCATTTATTTCCATTTTAAAAAACCACATGCAATTTTCACTTTCAAACTCACATATTATCTGTAAAGATGTGTGACTTGTTGTGTCTCCTCATGGATCACTGTTGTTAACTTGCTGTCCTCCAGTTATGGAGTCAGCTTAGAAGAGAGAGATCTATTCAGCAATAGCATCTACCCTTGAAATCCCTTTCATTTCTGAGGTATCACTTTCCTGGGTGTTTTTGCAATGCAATATGAGGACACTTTAAAGAATACAGCATGGTGTCTACTGTATTTAACATCCACTCTGTTGCACACACCATGCATAGCACTGTAATTGAAGGAGAATAAGCAGAATTTGAAAGGTCACATTTTATCATATACTTTTATAGCACAAGCACATGCACAAGCCACTTATTTATTTAAACAATTTATATGGCCACCCATATCATAGCAATGACTCTGGGGGTCATACAAGAATTAAAACCAATAAATAAAAATCAACAATCCAAATGGGGACTACGGTGGCTCAGTGGTTAAGACACTGGTTAAGACGCTGAGTTAGAGGCCATTACGTCTGACAGCTCGGCAGTTCGAATCCCAAGAGCGCGAGCCACGTGCCGGAGTGAGCTCCCGGCAATTTGTCCCAGCTCCTGCCAACCTAGCAGTTCAAAAGCATGCAAATGTCCAGCTTCCATTTTCAATATTTTTTTTTTCTTTTAAAAAAGGGACATTAACAGCGTCTGCACTTTCTCAGGTATGTACGGATGCAGGTTTTTAAATAAATTATTCATACCTACGCAGGGACAAAGTGAGAAATATCCTTTTAAACATGTCTGTCTTTCCTACAAGTCCCTCCCACCCCTACTTACAAGATTAAAGTGGGAGAAAATGTTGCAAAACAAATTCTAGAGTTTTGAAGTTCCTCATATAAGGGTTATAAATTCACAAGATCAGAACACACATAGTGCATGGAAATCAATTACGAAAAGGCTATTTTAAAATTAGTTTGGAAGAAAAATGGGATAGTGTCATCAAAATTTAGTGGGGAATGAGTTATGCTACAGAACTGAGGAGCGATGTTAGAAGATAACCTTTGTAGCTGCAAAGAACAAATATACTTCTGGGAAATGCTCTTCTCTTCATAGAATATGACAAGATTGAATTATACAAAGTATTATGAAAGGTCACTGATGATAACATAATTATATTTTTCTTAGCAGCACAGTTCCCCCTATTGTCTTGTGCATTTTAGGTACTTGATGAAAGAGCCAGTGTTCAATGATGATCTACCAAGCCGGATCCTATGTGGATATGTGAGTGTGAAGCCACTTGTCCGGCAATTCACAGAGACCTCAGCCATATTTGAAGATGGGACAGTGGTGGAGAATGTAGATATTGTCATCTTTGCAACAGGCTACACTGTTGCATTCCCTTTCCTGGACAAATCAGTCTTTGAGGTGGAGGACAATCGTGTCCCACTATATAAACATGTCTTCCCTCCTCATCTGGAGAAGCCAACCTTGGCTGTTATTGGTCTCATCCAGCCCCTTGGGCCTATTATACCCACTTCAGAATTGCAGGCACGCTGGGCTACAAGAGTCTTCAAGGGTAAGATTATAAAGAAGATGAATACTTTATATAATATGATACCAATAGTGGGCATCATGACCTGCCGAGTGTGAAAGGACAACATCCTGTCTTAAGAAGCTTGAAATCTAAAATTTGACACATAAAGGGAGATGAAGAAAGTAACTCAAGGTAATATACAATCAATCAATCAATCAAAACCTTTATTGGCATTAAAAGAACAGAATACAAAAACATGACATGTCATGAGAGTAGCCAGAGAAAAAGCCATACTCATTGGGAGATTTGTTTACATTTTCTTTTAAGTACTTCATCTAAGAATTTAGCTACAATTCTGGTGGTTTCAAAGGTAATATACATCACTCTCTCTCCAATATAAACCCTTTTCCTTGCAATAATCTTGTGAGGTAGGACAGGCTGAGAGATAGTGTACAATGCTGTATCATGCTAAATCATGATGTTTTGGGTTTGTTTTTGGCTTAGTCCAAATAAACCAGAATTTATTTTAGGTCAATAAGCCAGAGTTTGAAATAATGGTTTGCTGTTGGCTTTTTGGTAACAAGTGCATCTTAGAGGTCCACCAAAGATGCAGCCTTTTTGCTCTAATCCTTAATCCAGATGGATTAAGCTGGTGATGACAGAATAGTGAGTTCCTGGCTGATATCTGAAGCAGAATCATTGCTACTATATGCCAGATTTGGGGCAGCTAAAGGAATAAAGGCAAAGAAGATGGGACAGTATGGATTCTTTTAGTGTTTTGATATCTTGGAAATAGATATTGAGCCAAGGAAAGGGGAAAAAAGATACATAAACTGATATTAGCTCCTTCCAGTCATAAAAATTGAATTGGCTTTGGCCAATAATAATGCAAGGCAAGAAAAGACCCTTGATGAGAAAGGGGTCTGTTCCTTTGTAAAACAAAGTGTACACTGAAGTTTTGCAGAAGTGATTATTATTTATTTATTTTTCAAATTTTGCCACCGCCCATCTCCCCCCAGAAGAGGGACTCTGGGCAGTTTACAACACAGCTAACAAGTTAAAACAAGTTAAAAACAATAGTCATAATAATATAAAATATACATACAAATACAAATACAATATATAAATATAAAATAATTATTATGTGCTCCTTAAGTTAAGAAACATTTGTTTTTCTAAATCCCTCCTCTGGAAACAACTTCATTAACATGAACTCTGGCTAAGATATAGAATAGCTGGTGGAGAACAGGTGGCAGCTTTTTCTTCCCTTTGCAGCCTGCCTACTTCACATAGAAGTCTGTGTCTTTCTCAGTCTCGTACACTTTAAAAAGAAAAGAAGATGGAGAGAAGGAAAAGCACCACAATCTTCAAGGTCTACATTTTTCAGATTTTTTCAAGCCATGGAACCTGTTAGTTAAAAGAAAAGAAAAAAATTGCTCAATAGGCAATTTTAGTGATAGAAAACTGGCTGAATCTGAGTGAACTGCTTTTCTAAGCCTTCGTCATGGAACCCCAAGTTCTCAAGGAACCTTAGGTTCTACAGAACAGAGTTTGAACTAGCCCTTCTGTTGTCAATCCAGAATCTCTCAAACACAAGCCATTATAGGATGTGGAAGAAATCTTTTATTGATACAGGTTACTTGTCCAATGCAAAGATCAGTCTGAAAGGAAATGCATGCGAAAGCTAGTTAAAATCCCCATACAGCACTTTCCCCCCCTTCCAAGGCCTGCAATTCTTCCCATAACATCAAAAGCTCACACCCCCATTTCTCAATGAACTAACAGTAAAATTCCACTCTAACTCCTCTGCCTCACATTCCAAACTAACGAACACAGATAACCCACACCTTGGATAACTCACACAGTTGAGGTTGACTTTGCAGATGCTTTGCTCGGCTTCACCCCCCCTTCATTCCCAGGCCTGGTGCTTCTAACTACAACTACTACAAATCCCATTTCTAAACAACTACTCTACTCTGGCAGGATGGGATGTCACATCCTGACAGACACTTTACATTTGCAAACCAAGAGTAGGTGTACTGAGGCGTACTTGAGAATTAACTGACCTACGGTTTCTGTGTGAATAATCTTCAATATGCTCTTTCCTTGAGCAAATAAAAATACCCTATTGACTGGATCTGATTGATTCACCTGGTCCAGTATCTTTTGCAATAATCCCAACTGCAGTTTTTAGAAAATCCTGAGGTAAATTCTTTATAAAATATCTTATTAATGTCTTTGGCATAGGCACAAACATGCATTGCCATTCTTCCATTTCTTAATTAATTAATTAATTAATTAATTAATTATGTTTCGACTTCTATCACCGCACCATCTCCCACAAGGGGACTCTGGGCGGTTAATAATCTATGAAATACCGTACCTGAGTAATTGGGAAAGGTAATATATTGTTCTACAGTTGGGGCTTCCTTGAAAAGATCAGCAATCATATTGGCTCCAATCACCACTCTGCCTATTGGAAAAGGCAGAGCCCAGGCACATCAAGTCCTTCCTTATACCGGCAAATAACCCACCTCATTACAGTACCTCAAATAAGGATGTACTGGGATGAGCTCAAAGGCCTTTCAGAAGCATCATGAGAAGCAATACTCCAGAACCTTCAATTGATCAGAACTGAAGAAGAGATCTACCGGAGCTCATTGTCCAGGAAGTTGATGGACATTGTGTGTATATATGTTTGTGTATGTGTGCATCATTAGAATATAAAAATATTGTAGGCTTGCCCTTTTAATCCTCATGCCCCCCCCCCACAAAAATCCTGTTCCATCATTGAAACAGTGAGTGACTTTTCCTTTGATTCTAAAGTTCATTTTAAGTTGTACAAAGTCATTAACACATAGAACATGGGAAAATAGAAGGTGGTTAGAGGAAGTGATATTAAAACTTTTCTTTGCTGCTGCCACCCACTTTACTTGCCCTCTCCAAGAAGAGTAAAATATAATTTCTGTATATTACTTATCAAAATTATAAGAAAAACTAGATGACGATGACAATGACGATGATGATGATGATTACAAAAACAACAGCAGCCACATCCAGGACTTTCACATTACAGGTAGTCCTCACTTAACGACCACAATTGGGACCAGAATTTTGGTTGCTAAGAGAAGTGGTCATTAAGCAAATCCAACCTGATTTTATGACCTTTTTTGTGGCAGTCGTTAAGCAAATCACCACAGGTGTCAAGCAAACCACATGGTCGTTAAGTGAATCACATGATTCCCCATTGATTTTGCTTGCCAGAAGCCAGCCAGGAAAGTCGAAAATGGTGATCACGTGACCACGGGACACTGCAATGGTCCTAAGTGCGAACTGGTTGCCAAGCACCCAAATTGTTATCATGTGACCACGGGGAACGCTGCGACGGTCGTAAGTGTGAGGACCAGTTGTAAGTTGGGTTTTCCAGCACCATCGTAAGTCTGAACCATCACTAAATGAATGGTTGTTAAGCAAGGACTACCTGTACTGGGAAGGAAAATAGGATTCCATCTTTTTTGGGAGGGGGGGGATGGAGCTTATAAACCAGTTAAGCGTGTGTGTGTGTGTGTGTGTGTATGTGTGTGTGTGTGTGTGTATGTATGTTATGTACTGTAAAACTGTGGAATGGACTGTACTGAGAGAACTATCCTGCTGTAATGTCCTCTGAGGGGCACAAGTGGCTTGTTCAGACCCAAACTTTTTTCCCCCCCTAGGGTTAAGCCTCCTGCCTTCAGAGCGTGCCATGGTGGCTGATACCATTAAAAGAAATGAGAACAGGATAAAGTGGTAAGAGAACACTCCTTGGTGTAGGCATCTGCAGGGAGAGCAAGGGGCAGCAAGTAATGAAACCTGTGTTGTGATGGTTACAATGCAAACATTGTCCATTATATACTTGCAGGCAATATCATCATGCAAGTAGAAAAGAACAGAAATTGCCTTGTGACATCACAGCACACATTTTGACATTTGGGCATCAATGTGGTTAGGACTGGATAGCTATATTCATAAGGAACGTCAATCCTCCTTATTTTGGAGCAACCTCCCCATCTTATGAAGCTTCCCAAATGTGAACAAATTTGATGAGACTAAACATGAAGATGTGTTATTAATCTCTGCTACAGATCAGTGGGCAATAGCTTTTGTCTTTTTAATAGTTTAACTTGAGAGATACCCATGCTTTGGCCATGGATTGGGGTGTAAAGTGGGTGTTATTAAAATGTTATAAATGTATTTATTTGTTCACCATGAAATAATTAAGAATGTTTTCGTATCAATAAATGAAAAGCCAAATATCAGCAGCTTATGCAGAGGATTAGTGAGGGGAGTTGGACAGTAGCAGTGTTGTCTGATTTTCTTGCTTCTATAGCTATCACCTAGAATTTTGTGTGGTGACTATTTCTGTTCAGACATAAAATGCTGCAGGAAAGAAAGAAAATACAAAATGTAAGATTGAGGGTTTTTACTTTTCAGAATAGAAATAGCCTGGTCAAATGGTCAAAACATGGCATTTCAACAGCATTACTTTTAGTAACATCCCCCAACCTTCTAATTCACTTGATGCCGAGCGTATATGGAGAGTGGGAGGGGTAGAATTGACAATTTGCTGTTGGAATGGGAATAATTACTTCCACCACGGAATTGTAACTCCTCTCAACTTCTGTCTCTCTATTTCCCCCACCCACAAAGGTTTGGCACCAGCCGCAGTCAGTCGATCCAAACGGATTTCATTGATTACCTGGATGAGCTTGCTGTAGCCTCAGGATCAAAGCCAGATCTGTTCCCACTGCTGCTGCGGGATCCCATTCTGGCTTGGGCCATGTTTTTTGGACCCTGCAACCCTTTCCAGTTCCGCTTGAAGGGGCCAGGAAAGTGGACTGGAGCTAGGGATGCCATCCTCACCCAGAAGGAGCGGATCATTAAACCCACAAAAACACGAGTTGTGAGCAGCTCTTCAAACCACACCCGGTTCTTCCTGCTGACAGTCCTTGGTCTCCTTGGTATCTTGGCTGCGTTTTTTCTTTTCCTTGTTCAGCATTGACCTCTACCCTATAACCCATCAGTGATAACTGCTTATGTCTGAACCCTGCTTTCTATTACTCTCATGATCACCACTGCAGGCTTACCTCCCACACCTTAGTTTCTGCATGCTCACAAACATGGAAGAGGGTGAGTGAGTTTACAAATAACTTCCTGGGAAATTATGAACTAGGAAGAGGCATGAAAGTTGGAGGGATGCAAGAGAGAGAGAGAGAGCCACCACATTTTTTTTAGGAAAGGGGAGTAAGCAGGTGTGCATGCCTGGTGCAGCTTTAAGGTGCTCCTACAAAATGCCTTCTGGGGACTTTCCAGTACAGCCTGGAGGGGGCCTTCTCGGCAACTGATGAGGGAGCAGTGGGGGCCAGGCACTCAGCCTGCCTCTGAGACGTTTCACTGAAAATAATTGCAACTACTACCCCACTTTCATTTCCCCGGAGGCAAAGAGAGTAAGGCCCCCAGCAGTAGGTGCAAGAATGTAGCCCACTACTTCCCCTTACAGAGCTGGGCCCTTTAAAAAGTTAATTTGTTGCTTTTAGGGTTAAGGGCCTAATGGTGGGTATACACAAACTGAAAAGCTTCAAGGAAAGGAATATAAAACTCTCTAAAACTGAATAAAGAAAGACTGTGCAATAGCACTGTGAAGAACATTGACATTACCCCCAATGCCAAAAGAGAAAGTTTATGGGACGGTAATATATGAAACATCTGTAATGTTGCAGAGCAATGAGGAGGCATCAGCTCACCACAGGTGTGTATAGAGCAACTTTCCCTTCCCTGGGCACCTTCCAGGGGTCTGGGGTTCAGCTCCCAGAATCCTCTAGCCAGCAAGGCCATTGCTAAGAAATCTGGATAGACACTGAAGTCTATCCATCTGAAGATGGTCAAATTGGAGAAGGCTGGAAGGTCACTAGTAGATATTGCACAGCAGATAACATATTCACAATTTTGGAAAGGAAGAACTCCCCCTCCCAAAAAAAAAATCCTACTTCTGATTAAAAAAAAAGTCCTGTTCAGGAATATTTCCAAAAACAAGAACATACTGCTTGTAACATGACATCAGGAGATATAGAACTTACACCTTTTAGGAAGTCATGTTTTATTTCTAATGCATAGGCTTATAGAGAAATATTTTCAAAATGAAGTTTTCAGTGTGATTACATCAGTGTTAGCTGTCCTTTAATAAATGTAGATAAGATTTCCTGTGATGTGCTCAGAAAGGAAAACAGGGTCCAAACTGTATGAAATAACTAAACAGTCAGTGACATTTCAAAATATCATATTACAATCTATTTTCTGTTTCTCTCTGGTTCCTTTTAACATTAGATAGCAGTGTAAGTTGCAATTCATTCTTGAATTTAAAAAAGGTGCAAATTTGCATTTCATACTTGAATCATAGAATGCTGACCTGAACATGTCTATCAATGTCTCAAGGCAGAAATATACATCCCAGGAAATGTTGTGATATTTTTCTATGGGGCCTTGCTTAAGGAGCTTAGCTTTTTATGTAAAAACTGCTATTATGGTTTGTGTAATATAAAGTATGGCTTAATGTTTTATGCAAATCCACCTAATTTGGCTTTATACAATAAACCATGGTTAAATAAGGATCTTTTACTTTTTAGCTGACAGAGTACAGTAAACCCCCCCCCCCCCCCCCGGTCCGTGGAAAAATTTAAAGAGGACCAATTTTCAATCGCCTTCTCTCAGGGAATTTTCAGATGGCTGTGCAGATCAAAGTGACCCCCCTCCCAACAGATCACACTGTAACTTGAAGCTTATGTTTCCCTGTGCTTAACGGGTAGTCCATAGCTTTCCAAACTGTGTGTTACGACACAGTACTGTGTCACCTGCGGTGTGCAGGTGTGTCGCGCAAAAACCCAGAAGCGCTGATGGTGCGGCGGCGGCAGCAGCGCGCCATCAGCGCTTCCAGGTTTTGCGTGACACACCTCCATGCTGCCACGCACGCACGCCGCCACCACCACCACCACGCACACCGCTGTGCCGCTGCCGCTGCCGTTGGTGTGTGTCACCAACAGAAAAAGTTTGGAAAGCTCTGGGGTAGTCTGTGCCCTGCTAGGAGTGTCATAGCAGACCTGCCTCCCAGTCCAAATTCTCCCATTATAGCATTGCTGGCTGGACTGGAGAAGGAACCAAATGTCAGGAATCCTAACATGACAACATCAGTAGTTTTAAGGAGACTGAGATCAGGCATTATGGTGAGCAAAAACATGGGTGAATCATATTTTTTCCTCTTTAGTTTCTCTGAAGAGCTATTACTGGTCAGCAGTCAAATGCTGACTAGCTGGCAGTTCTCTGGGCACAGCTATTGCTAAAAAGAATGAGTGCTTATTGGCTGAAAGTTCCTTACAGATAAACATGCCCGTCCTCACTGTTTCCCAATTTCCAAAAAGATCTGAAATAGTCAGAACACCCCAGAACAGTTTTAAATGGGATCAGAAAAGGCTTGTCATCAGAAAATCCCTTCAATCTGAAACCATTCAGGGTTGCTTTATCTATTAAAAGAAAAACATGCAGTTTACTCCAAAATTACAAGAAGATATCAAACGGTATGAGTCTGTATTTTTCTCAGTGCCTCCTGGGAGGAGGAGAACATAGGGATTGCATCTGGATTTATGTTTCAGATGTACAAAGTGATATTCTGAAATTTCTCATCAAACATCATCAACTGGATGGTAGTTCTCTCCGTTTAACAGCTGGCTCTGAAGGACAACTGCTGATTGACTGGTGGTTCTTGGTGAGCTCAATAGACTCACAAGCACATAGCTTTCCAAACTGTGTGTCGGGACACGTTAGCGTGTCGGCTGCAGTGCCTGGGTGTGTCGTGGCTGCTGCTGCTGCTGCCTCCGAGCCCTGCCAGGATTCCACGCAGGTCCTAGTGCCTGCCTTGTGCCCTGCTGCCTCCAAACCTGCTGTGATTCCGCGCAGGTCCTAGTGCCTGCCTTGTGCCCTGCTGTAAGAGTGTGTTGCGAAATGATGCATGTCTAAAAAGTGTGTCACCAACATGAAAAGTTTGGAAAGCTCTGCACAAGCCTGTAAATGTGTCTATGCCCACAGAATATACTATCCTAATGGCAGAGGTATATACAAACTGGGAAATGTATTTTATATAGAGCTCAGAAGAAAGTATGCTACCCAGAACATTCTGCTGAAATGCTCCGAGTTGGCTGTGTTCTGGTGGAATTTGGGGGAGATGGGTGGTCATATAAATTTAATAAATAAATAAATGGGGGTTCTTCGAAACAAAGTATTCCAGCCACATGGGGTGAAAAAATGAAATTTTGCATTGTTTTCCACCAAGGGGCCACAAGAGAAGATGGGATGACAGTGCATGCTGACTGCTACTAGTCACCCAACTTGTAGACATATTTACGAAAGGAACAATTTTTAAAAGATGGACAGTGCACATAGGCAAAAATAACCCAAACATTTCTAATTGACATAACACTCTGGTGCTGGATCCAACGTTTTAAGAAAAAAAGCTAATTCTTTCATCAACATGAAGGTGTTTGTTACCGGTGGTGCGTTCCGGCCCCCCGTGTTCACACCCAGGCCCTGGTAAGCAGATCCTCGTGGGCTCTGGTCTCCAGCTGCTGCTGTTGAATGCCAGGTCGGTGAACAACAAAGCCCCCCTTATAAGTGACTTGATCACGGATGAGGGGGCCGACCTGGTGTGTATTACCGAGACCTGGCTGGCACCAGAGGGGGGAGTGGCCCTCTCGGAAATGTGCCCAGCCGGGTTTCAGGTCTGGCATCAGCCGAGACACCGGGGCAGGGGAGGAGGGGTGGCAGTGGTCATCCGAGAGTCTCTTGTGGCTTTCAGGGGCGCTGCTCCACAAGTGGCCGGGTGTGAGACCCTCTTTTTCAAGTTGGGTTCACGAGAACAGTTGGGAGTGCTGCTGTTGTACCAACCTCCCTGCTGCGTAGCAACCTCTCTGCCTGAGCTGCTCGAGGCTGTCTCGGGGTTGGCAGTGGAGTTCCCCAGACGTATGGTTCTGGGGGACTTCTATCTGCCATCTCTGGGACGGGACTCGGAGGCGGCCCGGGAGTTCATGGCTACCATGGCAGCTATGGGCCTGTCTCAGATTATTCGTGACCCGACTCGGGACAGTGGTCTCACCCCGGACTTAGTTTTCTTGTCTGAGCAGTGGCAATGTGATCTGAGGGGAGAGTTACATCTTTCCCCATTGTCATGGTCAGACCACGCCCTGGTGACCCTTAGACTCTCTTGTGCTGCCCCACTCCGCAGGGAGGCCGGACCTATTCAAATGGTCCGCCCCCGGCGACTGATGGACCCAGTGAGGTTTCAGAAGGAGCTGGGGGTTATTCCCGAGGACTTGCTTCACGGTCCAGTTGAGCTCCTGGCCGCGGCCTGGAATAGGGCCGCGGCTGGAGCCCTGGACAAGATCGCGCCTATGCGACCTCTCCGGCCCTGCTTGGCCCGCCGCTCTCCGTGGTTTTCCGAAGAGTTAAGGGCCTTGAAGAGGGTTAAGAGACGTCTAGAGCGCCGCTGGAGAAAGACGAAGACTGAATCTGACTGAACACAATCTAGAGCCGCAGTTAAGGCCTACCTTGTGGCGGTAAGAGCGGCGAAACGTGAATATTTCTCCGCCCTTATTGCGTCCGCAGAATGCCGCCTGACGGCCCTCTTTAAAATTACAAGATCATTGTTGGGTCAGGAGCAGAGGGAGACCCACCTACAGGGCCGATCGGAAGAGTTTTCTGAGCATCTGCAGGATAAAATCGCTCAGATTCATTCAAAGTTGGACTCCAAGCGTGAGACAGGATCTGTGGAGATGCCAGGGGCTCGTACTTACCATGTTGTCTGGGAACAGTTTGATCCTGTTGCACCTGAGGAAGTAGACAGGATCCTTCGGACTGTGAACGCCACCACATGCCAGCTTGACCCTTGTCCCTCCTGGCTGGTGAAATCGGCCAGTCAGGTGACATGTGGATGGGTCCAGGCGATGATTAATTTGTCCTTGAGTCAGGGGGTGTTTCCGGAGGCCTTTAAGGAGGCGCAGGTGCACCCCCTCCTCAAGAAGCCGTCCCTGGACCCTACCATCCTGGGCAACTTTCGCCCAGTCTCCCACCTTCCCTTTTTGGGAAAGGTGGTTGAGAAGGTGGTGGCGTGGCAACTCCAGAGGATTCTGGAGGAAACGGATTATCTAGACCCCTTCCAGTCAGGTTTCAGGCCGGGATATGGGACGGAGACCGCATTGGTCGCGCTTATCGATGATCTCTGGCGAGAGCGGGATGGAGGGAGTGCGTCCATCCTAGCTCTCTTAGATCTCTCAGCGGCTTTTGATACTGTCGACCATGGTATACTTTTGGGACGGCTCAGGGAGTTGGGGGTGGGCGGCGTAGTTTTGCGCTGGTTCGCCTCCTTCCTCCAGGGCCGTTCCCAGTCGGTGTTGATAGGGGAGGAGAGAGCTGACCCGCGGCCCCTGATTTGTGGGGTGCCGCAGGGGTCGGTTCTCTCTCCTCTCCTGTTCAACATCTACATGAAGCCACTGGGCGAGATCATCCGTCACCATGGGATGAGGTATCACCAATATGCTGATGATACCCAGTTATACATCTCCATCCCGGGTGAAGTAGGTGATGCGGTCGATGCCTTATCTCAGTGTCTGGAGGCTGTGGGGGTCTGGATGGGGAACAACAGGCTTCAACTGAACCCTGGTAAGACGGAGTGGCTGTGGATTGATGGCCCCGCTAGATCCGGGAAGTTGTCATCTTTGGTTCTGGGTGGGGTGGCACTACCTCACTCGGATCCAGTGCGGAATCTGGGGGTCCTCCTGGACTCGCGACTCCTGCTCGAAGAGCAGGTGGCAGTCACGGCCAGGAGGGCCTTTGCACAACTTCGTGTTGTGCGCCAGTTACGCCCTTTCCTGGATCAGGAGGCCCTCCGAACAGTCACTCACGCCCTTGTCATATCCCGTATAGATTACTGTAATGCGCTCTACATGGGGCTACCCCTGAAGAGTATCCGGAAGCTTCAGCTGGTGCAAAATGCCGCAGCGCAAGCAGTTATGGGTGCCATGAGATCGGCACATGTAACACCTCTGCTACGCGAGCTGCATTGGCTACCAGTTTGCTTCCGGGTCCAATTCAAGGTGTTGGTGATTACCTTTAAAGCCCTACATGGCATAGGACCAGGGTACCTGAGGGACCGTCTCGTCCCAATAACGTCGACCCGCCCCACCCGTGCATGCAGAGAGGGCATGCTTCGGACCCCCTCAACAAGAGAATTCCATCTAGCGGGGTCCAGGAGGCGTGCCTTCTCTGCGATAGCGCCCGCCTTGTGGAATATCTTGCCCCCGGAGGTGAGACTGGCCCCTTCACTCCTGGCCTTTCGGAAGGCCCTTAAGACCTGGCTCTGCCGCCGGTCCTGGGACGACAGAGGCGGCAGTGCCTCCTGGGGTTGGCTGGCCCCGTAGTAATATGATCCATCCTATGGTCCCCCCTTCTTGGATTTTATGTAATTTATTATTATTATTATTCGATATATTTTAGATACTGTTCTTGTATTTTTAAACTTTCAATTGTTGTAACCCGCCCAGAGTCCCTTGCAAGGGAGATGGGCGGGGAATAAATTGAAATAATAAATAAATAAATAAATAAATAAATAAACATTCTTCAATTACCTATGAGCTAGAATCTCCCAGCCTGAATATTCTATCCAAGCTGGCAGACTTAACTGCATTTCTATTACGTTTATAGAGGTGTTTTAAATGTTTTCAGACACCACATAGGAATGACTGCTGCTTAACTGCATTTGTTAACATTACAACAAAATGCAAGAAAGTATCGCTACCAACCACCCCTATTACTATTTTGCCAAACTCTGTCAATAAAATCAGCATTTAAATAAATGCACCAGCAGCTGTTCGGTAAAACACAAAATCCAGTGCCAGCAACCAAACCAACAGTCCTTTAGTAAAAAGCCTCTCTTAGGGTTCAAAATTTAAAAATATAAATTGGGTGTTTTAGAAATGAGAAGGCAGGACTTACTGTCCCTTTAAAGGGGCTGCAGTGCGGCTCAGAAAAGATGAAATCCCAGCCTCCCAGAGAAGTCTTTACCCATTGATCACGCACTCTGTCCACGATCTTCTGGCTAAAACTCGCCGTCCGGAGGACAAATGGGTCGATCCCAAGCTTTTTCCTTAATCCGGAAAAAACTCTGGGCTTGTGATTGTCTATCTGAGGGAGAAAATAGTGTGATGGAGATCGCGGGAGAGGAAGGAGGGGGCGCTTTCCAGGGTGAGAAGCACTTTCATAGCCTGGAAGACCTTGGGCAGCCATCCAAGAAGATCAGGCCAGACCCGCCTTAGCCTGCTTGGGGTTTTTTCCCAGTGAACTGTTCAGTGTGGCTTAGTTTGGCAAGATTCTGTGTAAGGTAGAGAATAAAGATCTAGAGCTTATCTCTGAGGCTCAGCGTCGTTCTTCACCTAACCACGACATCAATCTTGCCAAACTCATACTCCCATTGAAAGAGGGAGGAAAGAAGGGAATTTTTTTCTAACTGTCTCACTGTTTTACAGGAAGAGATATCAGACCTTGAGGACACCAGTGAGTCTTCCCTGGAAGATCTGCCCTGCTGCCCAGCTCCCATGAGAACTCAGAGGAAGAGACAGATTCTGAAAGGGGGGGTGGTGTGATGGAATGTCTATCTGAGGGAGAAAGTAGTGTGATGGAGATCACGGGAGAGAAAGGAGGGGGCGCTTTCCAGGGTGAGAAGTGTTTTCATAGCCTGGAAGACCTTGGGCAGCCATCCAAGATCAGGCTGGACCCGCCTTAGCCTGCTTGGGGTTTTTTCCCAGTCAACTGTTCAGTGTGGCTTAGTTTGGCAAGATTCTGTGTAAGGTAGAGAATAAAGATCTAGAGCTTATCTCTGAGGCTAAGCTTTGTTCTTCACCTAACCACTACAGGGCTACAGGAGAAACCAGCCTGAGCCTGAAAAAAATGCCAAGAAGCCAGTTCTGCTCACGGATCTTGCAGGCACAGCTGCTCAGTCCACCATATTCTCACCGGAAGTCCTGCTTGTCCACCTTTAGACAACTTCACAGCACCAGCCCGATTTTGTCCAAGTGTGCTACTTTTTGTGTTTTAGTAGGCTCAGCGCCTACTACTACTAAGACGCCAGGCTTGTCGTTTGGAAGATCGCAAGTTCGGAGGTTTGAATCCCTAGCCCTGTGTGCGGAGTGAGCTCCCGCACTAGCTCCAGCTCTTGCCAACCTAGCAATTCAAAAGCATGCAAATGCAAGTAGATTAATAGGTACCACTTCAGTGGGTAGGTAACAGCGTTCCGCGTGCGTCATGCAGCCACATGACCGTGGAAGTGTCTTTGGACAACACTGGCTCTTCGGCTAACAAACGGAGATGAGCACCGGCCCCTAGAGTCAGACACGACTGCACAAATGTGCGAGGGGAACCTTTACCTTTACCTGTTAAAGAAGTGTGGTGTAATGCAGGGGTCCCCAACGTTTTTGGCACCAGGGACTGGTCGTGGAAGACAATTTTTCCATGGACCGGGGTGGGGGGTTTGCAGGCAGGAGCCAATCGCGTGTACCAGGGTGGTGGGGTTTGCAGGCGGGAGCCAATCGCGTGGGCGGGTGGGGGTTGCAGGTGGGAGCCAATTGCACGGACCACCACCACTCACCTGTTGTGCAGCCCACTTCCTAACAGGCCACGGCCCACTAGTGGGCCACGGCCCACAGGTTGGGGATCCCTGGTGTAATGGATGAGCGATGAGTGGGGAGAAAAAAAGGCTGTATGTTGGCTTAAGTCTCTGTGTATGCCTCTTCTATCTTGTTGATGTTGACTTTAGGATGCATTAAGAAACTGTAAGAAGAAACAGACTCTCTTCGTGCTTATCATTATTTCTGGATTACTTTTACTCTCTTCTCGTTACTTCATCTCATCTGTATCTGTGTTGGATATTACTGGATTGTATTTTGGACTGCGTATGTATATAGAGTAAATAGACTATTTTATCTAATCTCTGCTTGAGTGTCTATTTACTGCTTAGAACGTATACCTTTGATGTCTTGGAGAAGCATTGGCCACCCCAGTGTTGTGTGCTCTGACAGGTTATGGGCCCAGCAGTGGAACGTGTGCAGTTGGGACTTTAACAAGTCACTGGCACAGCTGTGAGGGTATTGGAAGCCTATCCAGGAGTAATGTGGATATCTGGGGCAAATTTGGAGCTTTTACATGTTCCGTGCCTGGCTGTGTGTTTTCCTAGGACTGGCTTGGAGCCGTGGGACGTTCTGATACGTCTGTGCTGTTTATTCATTGGTGTCTTGCCCAGGAGGGGCTGTGAGGAGCGATGAGCACAGCAAAGATGCAGTCTCTTATCAGAGGTGGTTTCCCTCTAACAAGGCTGAATGACTCCAATTATCTTTCGTGGGCGTATAAAATGGAAATGTTTTTATGACATGAAGGAATTTGGAAAGCCGTGAGTAATCCACCAGCTGTTTTGGATCAGGATGAGGATATAATGAAGGATGAGAGAGCATTGTCAAGCATAATTTTATAATTCTCTGCCCAGAGTTCCCCATGGGGGGAGATGGGTGGTCATACAAATTAAATTAAATAAATAAATAAAAAAAAATTATGTTTGGAAGACAGTCAATTGAATTATGTACGTGGAAAACAGTTAGCTAAAGAGTGCTGGGATTCTTTAAAGGATGTGTATCTTAGACCCACACCTCTATGTAAAGTCATGTTAACTAGGAAGCTGTATTGTGCTAATTTGTGTGAGGGAGAAAGCATCTCCGAGCATTTACAGTACATGACTGAGCTTTTCTTAGAATTGGCACAACGTGGGATGCAATTTACGGAAGCACATGAAGTATATGTTATTCTTAGTTCACTTAATGAGACGTGGGATAGCCTAGCGACCAGTTTTGGGTCATTATCTGAAAGAGATTTGAGTGTAAATTATCTAACCGGTCGGCTTCTGGAAGAAGAGCAGAGGAGAAAAGCTTATAGCAAAAGCACAGTAGCTAAGCCGATGCAGAGAGGCTCTGTGGGGGTGGATTTTTCCTGTACAGATGATAAGGTTTTGACTGTTAAAAAGTGTTTTCGCTGTGGATCCACTTTGCATCTTCAAAGAGACTGTAAAAGTAAGTCAAAAGTCAAGCCGAAGATTGCTAAGCAACGGAGTGGAGTCCAGCTGTCGGTGATAAATTCTGCTGGAAGGAATTTAAAGCAAACGTGGCTTTTAGACAGCGGAGCAAGCGAAAGTGTTGCAAACGACCAGAAGATGTTCACAGGTTTTAAGCAAGCTGAACGGGATCATGTTAGCTTGGCTAATGGGGACTGTGCATCGGTGACTGGACAGGGGTCTGTATTTGTACCGTGTTTACATGTTAATTTAGATATGTTATGTGTACCAGACCTGGAATATAATATCCTGAGTGTTTCTCAATTAGATAAGAAGGGATATGAAGTAAGGTTTGTTAATGGTGAATGTATTATTATGCAAAATAATCAAGTCTGTGGAAAGGGTGTATTTCAGAACAATTTATATGAGTTGAAACCCAAGACAGATGATGTAACTCATGATGTAGCATTGATCAACAAACCATACCATAATTCATGTGAACATTTGTGGCACAGAAGGTTGGGGCATCCAAGTTTCAAAGTGGTTGAAAAGATGTCTGAAGCAAGTACTGGAATGGATTTGAAACCGTGCCAAGCTTATCTGGATTGCACGGTATGTAAGATGTCTAAGTCAAAGGTGTATCCTGTAAGCAAACTAAGTGATAGAAAATCACATAAATGTTTTGAATTAGTACATGCTGACCTAATTGGCCCATTAAAAGCCACATTAGGTGGTGCTAAATATGTATTAGTAATTGTTGATGATTATACTCGCTTTGGATTCTGTTATCTGTTGAAAGCTAAGAGCCAGACATTTGATAAATTTAGGAATTGGGTGCAGTTTGTAGAACGTAGGTACAACACAAAGGTGTGTAGTTTGCATACTGACCGGGGTACTGAGTTTATGAATGGCAGTTTTCAGCAATAGCTCAGTAGGAGGGGCATTGCGCACAGAAGAACCAATCCACATAGTTCAGCGGAGAATGGCGTGGTGGAACGAAGGAATTTAGCGTTACAGACAGTTAAGGATTCACTGCTAGCTGACTCAGGATTATCTAGAGGATTCTGGGGAGAAGCTATACTGACTGCTAATTATTTAATTAACAGGTTGTGGAGTGTGTCAGTGAATCAAACACCATATTATATTTTGTATGGCAAGAAGCCATCATTAGCTCATTTAAAAGTTTTTGGTTGCTCAGCCTGGGTTCACGTGCATAAGGTAGTACGTAGGAAGGGTCAGGCTAAAGCACAGAAAATGATTTTTGTGGGGTATGAGCCAGGAACCAAGGGATATAGGTTTACTGATGGCCATAGAAGACTTGTTATTTCACGATCAGCGAGTTTCAGTGAGCATAGTAATTGGCAGAAGTTACACGGAGGGAGTGAGATTTTTATTCCTAGTCAGGGACAGATCAAGCTATCAGAGCAGCGAGCTTCCAGAGATATAATTAAGGATGAAGAAGAATTAACTCCTAGTGTGCCAATGAAACAGGAGCTCACTATATTGCGCAGATCTGAAAGAATTAACAAGGGCATACCTCCGCAGCATTACAAACCAGGTGATGTTAAATTGTGTTTTGTTAATTATGAACCACGTAGCTATTCAGAGGTATTGGAGTTGCCACCACAGGAGCAGAAAAAGTGGAAAGCTGCAATGGATGTAGAAATGAATGCCATTAATAACCATAAGGTGTTTAAATCTACCATGCTGCCTATTATAGACTATTTTATCTAATCTCTGCTTGAGTGTCTATTTACTGGTTGTTGTGGGTCTTCCGGGCTGTGTGGCCGTGTTCTGGAAGTTGTGGTTCCTAACGTTTCACCAGCATCTGTGGCCAGCATCTTCAGAGGGCAGGAGCACAGACAGAAGAGCTCTTTCTGTGCTCAAGTAGAATGGTAATTCTCCCTCACACAAATTTTGCCATCTCTGCAAGTTCTATCATCTTCACCAACCATTCCTCCATTGTGGGTAGTGCCAAATCTTTCTACTTCTGTGTATATAATAATCTCACTGAAGCCACTTCTTTCTATTTCTTTTTATTCTTTCTTTTTGCACTTTTGGCTTTTTCCTTTCTTTTTTCCTTTCTTTCTTTTCTTTATATTAGTTCTTGTTAATTTTTATCTTTGTCTTAAAATTATATACACTGCTCAAAAAAATAAAGGGAACACTGAAACAACACAATGTAAGTCCAAGTCAATCACACTTCTGTGAAATCAAACTGTCCACTTAGGTAGCAACACTGATTGACAATCAATTTCACATGCTGTTGTGCACATGGAATAGACAACAGGCGGAAAGCATAGGCAGTTAGCAAGACATCCCCAATAAAGGAGTGGATCTGCAGGTGGTGACCACAGACCACTTCTCAGTTCCTATGCTTTCTGGCTGATGGTTTGGTCACTTCTGAATGCTGGCGGTGCTTCCACTCTAGTGGTAGCATGAGACGGAGTCTACAACCCACACAAGTGGCTCAGGTAGTGCAGCTCATCCAGGATGGCACATCAATGCAAGCTGTGGCAAGAAGGTTTGCTGTGTCTGTCAGCGTAGTGTCCAGAGCATGGAGGCGCTACCAGGAGACAGGTCAGTACATCAGGAGACGTGGAGGAGGCCGTAGGAGGGCAACAACCCAGCAGCAGGACCGCTACCTCCGCCTTTGTGCAAGGAGGGACAGGAGGAGCACTGCCAGAGCCCTGCAAAATGACCTTCAGTGGGCCACAAATGTGCGTGTGGCTGCTCAAACGGTCAGAAACAGACTCCATGAGGGTGGTATGAGGGCCCGACGTCCACAGGTGGGGGTTGTGCTTACAGCCCAACACCGTGCAGGACGTTTGGCATTTGCCAGAGAACACCAAGACTGGCAACTTCGCCACTGGCGCCCTGTGCTCTTCACAGATGAAAGCAGGTTCACACTGAGCACATGTGACAGACGTGACAGGGTCTGGAGACGCCGTGGAGAACGTTCTGCTGCCTACAACATCCTCCAGCATGACCGGTTTGGCAGTGGGTCAGTAATGGTGTGGGGTGGCATTTCTTTAGGGGGCCGCACAGTCCTCCATGTGCTCGCCAGAGGTAGCCTGACTGCCATTAGGTACCGAGATGAGATCCTCAGACCCCTTGTGAGACCATATGCTGGTGCGGTTGGCCCTGGGTTCCTCCTAATGCAAGACAATGCTAGACCTCATGTGGCTGGAGTGTGCCAGCAGTTCCTGCAAGACGAAGGCATTGATGCTATGGACTGGCCCGCCCGTTCCCCAGACCTGAATCCAATTGAGCACATCTGGGACATCATGTCTCGCTCCATCCACCAACGCCACGTTGCACCACAGACTGTCCAGGAGTTGGGGGATGCTTTAGTCCAGGTGTGGGAGGAGATCCCTCAGGAGACCATCCGCCACCTCATCAGGAGCATGCCCAGGCGTTGTAGGGAGGTCATACAGGCACGTGGAGGCCACACACACTACTGAGCCTCATTTTGACTTGTTTTAAGGACATTACATCAACGTTGGATCAGCCTGTAGTGTTCTTTTCCACTTTAATTTTTGAGTGTAACTCCACATCCAGACCTCCAGGGGTTGCTTACATTTGATTTCCATTGCTTTTTGTGTAATTTTGTTGTCAGCACATTCAACTATGTAATGAACAAAGTAATTAATACGAATATTTCATTCATTCAGATCTAGGATGTCTTATTTCAGTGTTCCCTTTATTTTTTTGAGCAGCATGTATGTATGTATGTATGTGTGTATATATATATATATATATATATATATATATATATATATATATATATATCAGTATATATATATATATATATCAGCATATATATATATATATATATATATATATATATATATATGAATGAATTATGGGAGTTGCATCTAAAGAGCACCTAGTTGGGTAAGTTTGTTAAGTCCTACTTTTAGATACCTGTACATCATTCATTAAGTATCAGCTCCTATATAGGTAGAATGTATTTCAAAGGTCCTACATGGATTTGAATCTCAATTGATATAAGTCCTTTAAAACTCAGTTATTAATTTCAGCCATTAATTCAAAACAATGTTGACTGGCTGCTAAGCTGAAAAATAAAAGTATAATTATTTCTGAAAGAGCCAGTTTGGTGTAGTGGTTAAAGTCACTAGACTAGAAGCCAGGAGACTGTGAGTTCTAGTCCTGCCTTAGGCAGAAAGCCAGATGGGTGACTTTGGGCCAGTAACCCTTTCTTAGCCATAGGAAGAAGGCAATGGAAAACCATTTTTGAAAATATGGCCAAGAAAACTAAATGGACTTGTCTAGGAAATTGCCAGGAATCAAGACTGATTCAAAGGATTTAAAAAAAAAAACAAGTACTGAAGTGTTAAACTGTTCTAACTGCAAGCAATTGCAGTACAACTGATTAATCATCCTATGCTGTAGTCACTTCTCATGGGAACAAGTTTCTCCAGGCTCAACTTGCAAGGGCACCATATATAATATGAGAATATTTTGATTAACTGTTAATGTGTATTCTAAATGGCCTAGAAAAGTGAACTATGGATCAAAAATTCTAATGTACTTTGCTTTTATTTGAGAAGTGAAGGGCAGTTCCATTAAGTAATCCTTACCATGACACACTTAAATCTTCCAAGCTCCTATGAATGCAGAGCTTGGTATTTTTTGAGAAGAATTACCAAGCAGGAAATAGCATTTAATCCTTCCTGCACCCATCAACATTCCCATACAAATGTCTCCAAGGCCATTGTCCCCTGACAAGTTTCTTTACAGTCACCTGATCCATTTGAAGGATAACAAAATGTATAGATTCAGGTTACCAATTCTCATCCAACTTTTCTTTTTAAAAAAAGTGCCCCTTACCCCCTCATCAGGGTTAAATAGTTTAAGAGCCAGCCTTTCCTAGCGCTTCAGATATGTTAAGCATGAAACTTTCAAAATTCCTAACCAGCATGGCCAAAGAGATTTGTAGGAATGTAATTGGGAAAGTGTCAGGGGAAGCAGAGAAGAGGGCGGAGCGCTGGATAAGAAGCGAGCACGCAGCTCAGAGAGCCTAGCCTATTTCCCCAAACGTCAGAAGAAAGCTCCGCCCTAGGTTGAGCTGATATACTTGGGAATCTTCAGGCACTGTTAGTTTAGCAGGATTTCTGCTTGTAGGTATGCAATAAACACTAGAGACTAGATTCCTGGCCTCGGCGTGTTATTTCTGCATCTACACACGACATCAATCCTGCTAAACCAAAACTCCCATCGAAAGAGGGAGGAACACATAAACCAGGAGAATGGCTTCTCAGACACAGGAATTGCAGCAGGCCATTATCCAGTTAGCAGCGGCCTTGACACAACACCAGCAGCAGGTCGACGACCAGATTAATAACTTACAGGCGGCGATGCTTCAGCAGATCCAACAACCAGCCCCAGTCGTCCAGCAGCCGGCACCAGTGGCAGCACCCCCACCAGTCGTTCTGCGATCCCCAGGGTGTTTACCAGAGAAATTTGGGGGAGAGACGGCACAGCTCAGGACCTTCGTCGCCCAGTGCACCATGTTTTTCGACAGCAGACCAGCCGAGTTCCCGACGGAGAGGTCCAGAGTCACATTCATTTTAAGTTTGCTGAAAGGCTCAGCCGCAAGATGGTCCATCCCCATGGTGGAAGCTAACGACCCAATTCTGGACAACTACCAGAACTTTATGGCCCGTTTCAGAGCCCATTTTGATGATCCAATCAGAGAAGTCACTGCCAGCAGAGAGATCCGACAGCTCCGACAGGGGAACAGGAGAGTAGGAGCGTACATCGCAGATTTCAAACTGCTGGCAGGAGATTTGGGCTGGAATGAGGTGGCATTGAAGGATCAGTTTAAACAAGGACTGGACGAAGAGATTAAGACGGAGTTAGTGCGGCAGGGCACTCCAGCGGCATTGGAAGACCTATACCAGTTAACAGTCGTCATAGATGCTCGATTGGAGGAGTTAAAGCAGCTTCGGCCAGGGAGAAACAGGGCAGGAACCCGACCGGCTTTTCCAGGTTTTGCTACCCCCTCTAACACGTTTGTTCCCCTGAGCGCGGAAGAACCCATACAGATAGGGGCCACAAGAAGGGGGCTCTCTGAAGCCGAGAGGCAAAGGAGAAGGGACAATGCACTTTGTTTTTATTGCGGGGGGCCAGGGCACATTGCAAGGCTGTGCCCGACCAGACGCCAGGCAGCCCCGGTAAGATTTACAACCCAAGGCACAGAGCAGGCCCACATTCCAGCCGCTTCTTCTCAGCAGTTAAACTCCAACGGCCCCCCTTGTCAGAGCCCCGTAGGGAGGCCATCCAGCAATTAAGAAGGGCTCAGACGGCAGATCACAACCAAGATTTTTATATTGTTCCAGCCACGCTGACTACAGATTCCAAGCAACTATTACCGGTAAATGTTATGATTGATTCCGGGGCGACAACCAATTTTATAGATGGGGAAGCGGTGGAAAAGTTTCACATTTCAACTATGGCACTACCAAGCCCCATGCAGGTTGAAACCATCGACGGGCAACCTCTCAAGGCAGGCGCGATCGAACGTTGCACCCTGCCAATTCAGCTAACCATCGCAGATCACATGGAGTGGATCCAACTGTACGTTACTGCCTCCTTGCAAGTCCCAGTCATTCTCGAGGCACCTTGGTTGAGACTTCACAACCCCAATTTGGACTGGATGACCGGAGCAGTTTCCTTTCCCTCTCAAGACTGTCGGCACCACAAGTTGCAGGGCATTACCCAAGCCCAACCAGCAGCTGCAAGCCGGGAAGCAGGGAAGGCTCCCCTACCAACAAAGTATGGAGATTATGCAGACATCTTCGGAGAGCAAGAGGCCACAGTGTTGCCCCCCAATAGATCTTTCGACTGTACAATAGATTTGAAGCCTGGAGCCAAGATCCCAGCGGCACGGCATTATACAATGTCCCCAAAGGAGCTAGCTATACTGAAGGAATATTTGGATACCAACCTAAAAAAGGGTTTCATTCGGCCATCGACATCACCGGCATCTGCCCCTACCTTCTTCGTGCCTAAAAAGCCCGATCCTTTCGCCCCGGCGGCACAGGCTGGCGATAAGGGACCCCCCATGCGCACGGTGCATGACTACAGCGCACTCAACGCAGTCACCGTTAGAGACCACTACCCTCTTCCAGTGATATCGGAGTTGCTAGATCGCCTGCAAAAGGCTCGTATTTTTACCAAGTTAGACCTCAGGAATGCCTACAATTTGATCAGAATAAAGCCAGGCCATGAATACTTAACGGCTTTTAACACCAGATATGGTAAGTTTGAGTATTTAGTCATGCCTTTTGGACTAAGTAATTGTGGGGCAGTATTTTCCAGGTTCATGAACCACATTTTCTCAGACTTGTTAGATAAATATGTCATTGTGTATCTGGATGACATTCTGATTTATTCTGAGGACCCCACCTCCCACATTACCCATGTGCGTAATGTTCTGCAGAGATTGAGAGAGAACAAGCTGTTTGCGAAATTAGAAAAGTGCGCTTTTGACTTAACGCAATTAGACTATCTGGGATACAGGATTTCCACAGAAGGCGTAGCCGTGGATCCTGCAAAGGTCCAAGCAATTATGTCATGGAAGCCTCCCCGTAACGTCAAGGAGCTCCAACAATTTCTGGGGTATGCGAATTTTCTTCACAAGTTCATTGCCTCATATGCGGAGAAAGCGCGTCCCCTTACTCAGCTTTTAAAGAAAAACAGACGCTTTTGCTGGGGGGAACAGCAGCAAGCGGCCTTTCAAGAATTTAAACAGCTGTTTACCTCCCCACCACTCCTGAGGCACCCAAACCCTTCAAAACAGTTCCACGTCCAGTGCGACGCCTCTAACTTTGCCGTCGCCGCCATTTTACTCCAAGCGGCGGACGAAAGGGGGGGAAGATTTATTACCCTGTGCCGATTTCTCTCGCACGCTGTCACCAGCAGAGAGGAATTACGATGTCTTTAACAAGGAACTGCTTGCCATAAAATCAGCTTTTCAAGAATGGAGGCATTGGTTAGAGGGAGCAGCTTTGCCAATCAAGGTTTACACAGACCATAAAAACTTAGCGCTGTTGCAGAGCTCGGGATCCCTCAACCCCCGTCAGGTCAGATGGAGTCAATTTTTTTCACGCTTCGATTTCGTCATCTCGTATTTGCCAGGCAAACAAAACAAGCTGGCTGACGCATTGTCTAGGCAGCCGCAGGACATTGCAGAACCTGACCAAGCCACCCAAGCCACGATCTTGCACCCTCAAAATTTTGAGAAGCCTCCCGAAGGGGTCCAAGTAGAGAACTTGGCAGCAGTCAGACTAGTAGACGATCTCCTTGTAAGAATCAAGGCGCAGCAGCAACAAGACCCCTACGCACGGGCTAGGCTGGATGACCTCCAGGGGGCCCAGCATGGTACACCGTCCCCTTTCACAGCGGAGGCAGGGACCCTTTGGCATAGTGGGCGGCTTTATGTTCCCAAGACCCTGAGGGAAGAAGTATTACAGCTCTGTCATGATAGCCCAACGGCAGGACACGGGGGGGGGGTGTTCAAAACGCTGCACAGAACACTCAGAGACTACTGGTGGCCCAAGATGGCAGCACACATCAAGACTTACGTGGCCTCTTGCCACGTGTGTAGACGCGCTAAAACGGTTGCAGGGAAACCAGCAGGCCTTTTGCAGCCCCTGCCCACACACCCCCAACCTTGGGACAGTGTCTCCATGGATTTTATCACCGACTTGCCACAGGCACAGGGTTTCACTTCCATCCTGGTGGTGGTAGACTGCTTTACAAAAATAGCGCACTTCTTATCCTGCAAGGGCCTACCAACAGCACAAGTTACAGCACAGCTCTTTTTGGACAATGTCTTCCGATATAGAGGTATGGTTAACCACTTGATCTCAGATCGCAGTTCGCAATTTACTTCCAGGTTCTGGGGGGCGCTTTTCCAGACGTTGGGGGTCAAAATACACTTGTCCTCTGCAAATCATCCATGCAGTAATGGCGAAGCTAAGAAAACTAACCAGTTATTGCAGCAATATCTCAGATGTTACATTAACTACCGGCAGGACAATTGGCCAGAACTTCTCCCCATGGCAGAGTTCGCTTACAACAATGCAGTACATTCCTCAACCAAGATGTCCCCTTTCCAGGCTCTCTATGGCACAAGCCCGAGAGTGTTGCCCCTTTCCTCACAACAAACAGCTGTGCCTGCAGCCACGGATTTCCTGGCAGAAAGACAGGCAGCCCATCACCTGTTAGCAGAGCAGCTAGAGCTGGCAAAAGCAGCCTATAAACGGAACGCAGATGAACACAGACAGGAAGGACCCCCCATATCACCAGGAGACAAGGTCTGGCTCTCTACAAAGTTTCTACCCACTAACAGACCTTGCAAGAAGCTGGACTCTAAGTTTATTGGCCCTTTTCAGGTGATACAGCAAATAAACCCTGTGGCTTATCGGTTGCAGCTTCCACACTCCATGAGGATTCACCCGGTGTTTCACAAATCCTTGTTAGTCAAAGATTCCCCTCCAAGTGCCTTACGGTCGCATACCACCACCCCACCTCCGGTACTTGTCCAAGGGGAACCAGAGTACGAAGTGCAAGAGATTTTGGACTCCAGAAGGAGGGGCAGGGGGATTCAGTATTTAATACACTGGAAGGGGTATTCTCAGACAGAGCGCTCCTGGGAAAATGCCAAAGATGTTCACACACCCTTCCTAGTGCATAGGTTTCATCAGATTTTCCCTCACAAGCCTCGACCCGCTCGACTCCCAGAGCTACAGCCCCCAGCTGAAGACGAGGAAGCCGACCAGCCTGAGGATTTCGAGAGGCCAGCTGCACCCGGGCTATCAGATCAAACAGAGAGACGCGAGCCTTCCCCCGACATTCCTTTCCTGGATGACCTCCCTTCACTGCCCAGCTCCCAGGACGAGGAGCAGATGGACACATTTTCACACGGGATCCTGCCCGACACCAAGGACGAACGGGGGGAGGGAGTTGCTATGGAGTTTTTCGATGGAGAGGGGGGGGTGTCAGGGGAAGCAGAGAAGAGGGCGGAGCGCTGGATAAGAAGCGAGCACGCAGCTCAGAGAGCCTAGCCTATTTCCCCAAACGTCAGAAGAAAGCTCCGCCCTAGGTTGAGCTGATATACTTGGGAATCTTCAGGCACTGTTAGTTTAGCAGGATTTCTGCTTGTAGGTATGCAATAAACACTAGAGACTAGATTCCTGGCCTCGGCGTGTTATTTCTGCATCTACACACGACAGAAAGGTTGTCCTAATTCTAGCTTTAAATTGCTGTATTGACTTCCTTACCTTATTACAGGGGTGGGCAACGTCAGGCGGGGCCATATATGGCCCGCGGGGCTCCCGCCTAAGGCCCACGGGGCTCCCGCCTGCAAACCCCGCCCCTTCCAGACAATTGGCTCCCGCCCGCAAACCCTGCCCCCCAGTGCTTCTCATTGGCTCCCGCCCGCAAACTCCAGCCCCCGGTCTGTGGAAATCCCAGAAACCCCACCCCCCACCCACCCCGGTCCCCTCTTATAAATATCCAAATGGCCCTTGGCAGAAAAAAGGTTCCCCACCCCTGCCTTATTAGAACAATGCAAAAAGAAAAGCAAATACTTTCCTCAATCACTAAATCTCTGACTATTAAAATTCCAAAGTCAATCACTTTTGCACAATTATTGCCTCAAAGTTTAGCCCAAAGGTTAAACCAAGTGAGCTTTCTGACAGTCCAAATTCCATATCTTCATTCTTATTGCCAAAAATGAATCTATGTCACTAAAACTTAAGATTCTCCCACCCAGCTGGAAAAAACACGTTTTGGTGACCAGGGAGACCTCGTGTGGGCCACTTTTAAGTAAGTAATAAGTAGTAATAAGAATGAAAAGCACGAGGTCAAGCATTCTATGGAATGCTTCAAGAGGAATTAATTCAGATTCCAGAGGTTTTGCTCTGTTGCAACCTAAACAATTATGAAGCTGGTTGTTCCTTAAAACCCAACTTCTGAAGAGGTTTTATCAGGCAATTTTGAAGCTACAGTACATAAATGAAATGAAGGAGCAGGTCAACAGTGCCAGATAGGAAGTTAGGATGAATGCGCTAGTGCAGTCAGGAAAGCTCTAGATCTTCACTCTTTTTAGCTAAAACTACTCCAGTTACCAATAAGGGTCTCCCTATTCCAGAAGATAGCCTTTCCTTGTCCCATAGATAGGAGGCCTGTCCTTGTTTACAGACTGCTCTGCAATTCGTAGCAACTTCTCACAAGCTACTATTTGAGGACTATTCAGCTGGGGTGCAAAATGGAGAACTAATCCTTGCAACAAGCCTTTCTGATACTAGTTTGTTCTGTGTTTGTTTATTCATTACTTTTATCCTCCACCGTTCTCCAGAAACTCTTGTGGCATACCTAGTACTCCCTCTGTCAATTTTGCCCCACAACAACAATCCTGTAAAGAGAGTTGGGCTAAGAGAGAGAGAATTACTGGCCCAATATCACCCATGTCAGGCTACACTCCACAAGCTGGAATGAACTGCTCACAAGAAATTCAAGAACTTCAAATAAGTAATATTTGCAGTACTGAAGGAAGTTATTCAAAAAAAGAATTTCAGCTATTGCTCCAGAACAAGGCAGACAGACAGACAGATACATAATATTCAAAACCCCTTGTGTTTAATTTTCCTTCCTGCTGTACCTAAACAAGCTGTACCTACTTGGCCCCTTTTTTTGACCAATAATCATCACTGACACTTGGTGGGAATGATACTTGGAATACATTGGAAGGCTACAATTTGTTCAAAAGGAAAAGAGAAAGGGTGGAGGTATTGTACTGTATGTAAAGAAAAAATAAACCTGCACAGAAATTGAGGAACCAGGGCATAGACATGCTGTTGAAAGTATTTGGGTAAGATTAAAAGAATAGAGAAACAAAGGTGATACCATTGTGGGAATGGTGATATCCATTTATGCCCTCCAGAAACAGTTGCCTGCCTGTTCTGGTGATGGGGCAACCTGGCAGTGCAGATAAGTTCCTAGTCGTAATATTTAAGTATAGAATATTTTGCTACTATGCTGTAACAAAACTCTCTGGTGTTAAGCTCTAGCTAAATAGGTGTTTAATGTCTGTTGACAGGAAAATAACTAAATCACTTAAGGGATACACAGGCTTATCTTTTTTTTCTTGGCTGAAATGTCAGAGATTCCTCTCATCTTTTTAAATCTGAGTGATTAAACAGCTCCTTTCCTCCAGCTCACATGTCAGCTTACAAAGTTCACTTGTGTAATGCAACGCTAATCAAAAGAATGTGTTTTTTTTTCTCTCAGTAAAAGTTCCTCCCTTCCACAGGGTCTTGCAACATACTTTATGCAACATACTTAATGGCAAATACACTGCTGTGCATCTTGTATTTCAAAGTTAATTCTCTCAGAGCTGCTTGGGCAAGCTTGTGAAATCTCAGCAGATTCAACTGGGGGCTTCTGAAATGAGGTAAGATACTGACAATCTGTCCATTTCCTGCTGGAGATATTCCAGAGAAGGAATATATACATAATGAGGATAAATGAAACATTGCTGATGAATGCAGCTAGGGATTGATTTGTCACTATAATCCTTTTAATTGTTCTTTAGAAATATATAATACAGGGAGGACTAATTTTGCCAGCTGACCAGAATAATTAGTTGTTCACCTTTAATAGCAGTTTGGGTACAGAAAGTAAGTTTTGTATGACTTTATGGAGATATGTATTGTCACTCACCAATTGCATCACATGTTGTTGGTAGCATCTGTCCTGCTTAGTTGCAGGGTCTCCTTGTTTTCACACTGTACTTACCTACAGTATAGTTCTTACAGTGAGGCTTATGAGGGGTTTTCAGCCAGGTGGTCACAGAGCCTGAAACTACAGTCATTAGGGCTCAGGGTGTGGCCCGGCCAAGGCCACCCAGCTGGCTTTCATGCCTAAGTGAGGATTAAAACCAGGGTTTTCCTATTCCTTCTCTAGCTCCTTAACCACCTCACCATGTTGGCTGTCCACCAATTTCTGCACATGAAACTATTAAAGGCTTTGGCTGAATATGTTAGGCTGCAATGGGCCCAGCAGCTTAAAATAATATTCAGAGGAGGTGGACAATGTGGTCATCAAGAAAAGTTCTGTGGAAGCTCCAGGTGTATGTATGCATATATGTGGGCTGGCTCTCTACTGCTTTAAAAATCATTCACTTTTCACATCCTCAGAGAAATTTGGTACTTTAAGCCACATATTCTTTTAAGGGTATTTTGAATTCAGACTTACTTCCTAGGAGTGCTTGCTCATAGTTGGAGGTATAAGCTAAGACAAGGGTAGGCAACCAGTTAGCAGCCATGGCTCTTTCCCTTGGAGGCCCTAAAATCTCTACCACACTTGTTAATGATGGATGGATGGATGGATAGATGTAGATAATTGATGCTTTAAATTGTTTTAAAATATTTTTATTAGAATTTTTCAATACAATAAAACAGGGCTTTCCAAACTTTTCATGTTGGTGACACACCTTTTAGACATGCATAATTTTGTGACACAGTAATGAGGGGTCCCCGCCCCCCGGCCCATGCGATTGGCTCCTGGCTCCAAACCCTGCCCCCGGGCCACGTGATTGGCTCCCGGCTGCAAACCCCACCCCCCGGGCCATGCGATTGGCTCCCGGCTCCAAACCCCGCCCCCGGGCCATGGAAAAATTGTCTTTCATGAAGCAGGGCAAGGCAAGGCAAGGCAAGGCAGGGCAGGTCAAAGCAGGACAAGGCAAGGCAAAGCAGGGATGATCTTGCAAGAGCTTCTCCAGGGTGGGGAAGAGCAAAAGCAACATTCACATCACACATCATGCATTCAAGGCTGGGGAGGGGAGGCGAAAGTAGGTGGTGCTCGTGGGCGACGGGGGGGGGTGTTGTGTCAACTCCGGCAGGTGAGGCTGTTCCACGGCCGGGCAGGAGAGGCAGCCACACCACCAACACCCGGGCTGGCAGCATGCCTGGGGTCGCGCTTCGGGGGGAAGCAGTCGGGATGTGCTTTCAGACTGACCTGCAGCCATCTATCTACAAAAGCCGACATCGACGCTGAAATTCAGCATCGCCTGAGCTCTGCGAGTGTAGCTTTCTCCCAAATGAAGCGTAGAGTGTTTGAGGATCGGGACATTCGCAGGGAGACCAAAATGCTTGTTTACAAAGCCATTGTACTACCGACCCTTCTGTACGCCTGTGAAACATGGACCCTCTACAAACGCCACCTCCAACTTCTTGAAAGATTCCATCAACGCTGCCTCCGAAAAATTCTGCAAATTACTTGGGAAGATAGGCGGACTAATGTTAGCGTATTAGAAGAAGCGAAAACCACCAGCATTGAAACAATGATCATCCAACATCAACTTCGCTGGACCGGCCATGTTGTTCGAATGCCTGACCATCGTCTTCCAAAGCAGCTACTTTACTCCCAACTTAAGAATGGAAAACGGAATATTGGTGGACAGCAAAAGAGATTCAAAGACACTCTCAAAGCTAATTTAAAAAAATGTAATATCAGCATTGAGAACTGGGAAGCCCTAACTCATGAGCGTTTCAATTGGAGGTCAGCCTTTATTAATGGCGCTATGGACTTTGAAGAAGCACGAGTACAGGGTGAAAGGGAGAAAAGAGCTAAAAGGAAGGCACATCAGGCAAACCCTCATCATGACAGTCTCCCACCCGGAAACCTATGCCCTCATTGTGGGAGGTTGTGCGGATCCAGAATTGGCCTTTATAGCCACTTACGGATCCACCGTTAAAATGTTACCTTTGGAAGACAATCTTACTCGGCTACGAGTGATCGCCAATGAATGAATGAATGCCACGTGCGCTGCTGATCCCAGGGCAAGTCGCACCCCCGCCCTGCCCAGGGAGAAATCTCGGATTCGGAACCCGGTGAGGGACCGCGAGTGCTCCGGTCCCCCCCACCGCAGAACACCCACATCCTCCCTTGCAAGCGCCGGTTTGAGTCCAGGTCTTTAGCGGCCAGGGCCGGGCTGGTAAGACTGGCGTGCAGGCTCCAGCTGATGGCTTCGCAATAAGGGCTCTCACCCGGGAGGGTTGCAAAGCGCGCCTGCAGCTTCTTGGCTGGCTCGGAGCTCTTTCGATCCGGGCGGGCGGGGATTGCAAGATTGCACGCCCCGCCACGCTTCTACGTGGCGGAAGGGTGCTGCACAAGCCCAGGATTTGGCCTCTGTGATGCAGCTGGGGGAGCGCCGTCCGTGCGTGGGGAAGAGGCAAGGCGGCGGCGCTTACCGGCGGTGCGGCAGGGCAATCAGTGCTTCCGGGTCGTCTTGTGACACACCGCGACCCTGCTGGAGACACAGTAGTGTGTCACGACACACAGTTTGGAAAGCTATGCAATAAAAGTGTAAAAAATTAAAGGAAAAATAAAGAAAAAAGATAGAAAAGAAGAAAAAGAAGTGAAAAAAAGCAAGAAAACATAGAATGATGACTTCCACCCTTCTTTCTATCAAATTGCCATCTTACTCTTTCCCCTTCCTCTTTAACCTTTTTTTTTTCCATAAGTTTTATTAAATTTTAAAATACATATTAAGAAATAATACAAAAGAAAAGAAATAGAAATACAAAGTAAGAAAAAGGAAAAGAAAAAGTGAAGTCAAAAAATAACAAAGAAAATATAGAAAATAGATGTCCTCCAATTTATCCTTGAACTTTAAGTACAATTAACTTTAAATGTTAGTCCTTTATACAATACACAGAAACTTTTCTTTGTCATATACCCTTTGATTTCTATAATCCAATCTTCTGTTCTTCATATAGGTTTCGCCTTTCTTGATATCTTCCAACAATCCATCTCTGGTTTCTACTCCTTAGAATAGTAATCAAATGTTCATTGTTGCATCAATTAAATGTTTTCCATTTGCTCTTTCCACTTTTACATCTATATTTATATCTTCAATAAAGTCCAATTAGTATAACAAATAAAGGCCTTATCTACGTCTAATAAAATACAGTATATTCTGTTCATGTTATGACTATATATTCCATTAATACATAATCTAACATATTACATAACATAATACATAATATAGCAAAAATACAAAACCTAACATAACATATAACCTAATACATACAACATATTCTTGTAATAACCTACATTCTAATTCCATCTCATCATCTCATTGTCTTCTCATAAATGTGTCTCCAGAAAGAGTAATATATAATATCAACATATTTATTTATAATCTTGTATCTTACACTTAAAATATCATGTTTTTATGCATCTGTAAGTTTCTCATATCTGTGCTTACTCTGTATACAATACCAAATCCGCATTTTCATTCACCTTGCATTCCAAATCAATATCAATAAATCTCCTGTTTAGGTTATGCCAATATCACAATATGCAACTTGTTTATTTCTGTAACTCATGTGGGATATCAAAATGTTTATTTTACCATATCTATCAATTTGCATATTAAAATCTTCCTGTCTCAGCTGCCACAATGTATTTATGCCCAAACATTTAATAGACCACTTCCTGTAAAATATCATAATCTTCTTCTGTAACCTCTTTAACCTTTTTAATCCCCAAATCCATAAACCATCAGTTCACTCTTTTCTTCTTTCAGCAAAAATTCCATATAAGGCTTCCAGTCCTTAAAAAAAAAGTCTCTATTGTTTTTTCCCTGATCAAACTGGTCAACTTTGCCATTTCCACAAGCTCCATCAATTTTATAATACAATTTTCTACTGTGGGTATTTCATTATTCTTCCAACTTTGTGCGTAGAATAATCTTGCCACAGTTACCACATACAATATTAGTTTCCCATATTTCTTTTCTAGTTCAGTAGATAATACTTTAACTAAGAAAATAATTACATTTGATACCATCATATCACAAAATCTCTGGCATCATCCTTATTTCCAAGAATATTTCTGTACCTTGCATGGGCATTATTCATAATAAAAAGAGGGGGGAGGGTATTCCAATAAGTGCTTTGCTTGGAAGCACCCACTGCCCAGAGAATAGGGAAAGGCAACATGATCATAGTTGGACGTATTTCAGGGAACTAGTAGAAGTAGAACCTTGTTTGTTATATTGTGACTGGCCACATATGCCAGCCATTTTATGAGCAAATGTCCTACCCATTCACCCCCACATTCTCAAAATTTCAAATGGACCTCCAGCACAAAAAGTTGCCCATGACTTAGCTAAGAAATAGAAATTTCACTTCATACCTTGGTTGCTTTTTTTAAAAAAAAACTAGTCTGGCTTATTTTAAGATTACTGTATATACTCGCACATAAGCCTATCCGTGGATATGCCAACCCTTGAATTTTTAACCAAAATACCATGATGCCACCCATGTGCCACCCATACCATTCAAAAAATATAATTAGGTGCAGATTTATGTTTATCAGCATTTTTCTCCACTTTAGTCTATTAACTGATTGCTTTGTTTACAGTCTTGCATGAAGAAAAGTTCTGGAGAACTTGAAAGCTTGCATACTATTCAGTGAACTGAAGTTGTCATAATAAAGGTATTGCTTTATTTTTAAATGTATTAATTCTTCTGTTCATGCTTAGTTTTCATCTTTGATTTAAGTATATTCACCATCTCGGTCTTTGGGTTCTGCCAGTTTTGTGTATAATTGTCATGATATGTCTTACCATCATACTTCAAGATCATGGGATAAAATAAGAAGAAATGTTAATGGTGTTAATAACTAATGTTGGGAGAGCCAGTTTGGTGTAGTGGTTAAGGCATCAGGCTAGAAGCCCAGAGACCGTGAGTTCTAGTTCCGCCTGAGGCACAAAGCCAGCTGGGTGACCTTGGGCCAGTCACTCTCTCTCAGACCTAGGAAGGAGGCCCGGGCAAACCACTTCTGAAAAACCTTGCCAAGAAAACTGCAGGGACTAGTCCCGACAGTCACCAGGAGTCAAGACTGACTCAAAGGTACCTCCCCCCTGAAAAAATATTGGTAACACTGTTAACTTTTAACTGACAATGAGTTGCCATTTTAAATTTTCAGTTAAAGTACAATCAAGATGTCAAGCATAAATAGTAATTAGGAAGCTGTACTAATAATTGTTAGGAAGGTATGGTTGTTTTTCTGTATCTATTGACATTAAGTAGAATTTTGCCAATAACAGCAAGATTAACAGCAGATATATTTATTCCTGACACAGATTGAAGCAGAATAACATCTCTTTTCCATTCCTTAAGGCAGTGCTTTCCAAACTGCCGCCGTTGGCGGCGCAGGGGCGCGCACGGCGGCCTCGTGTTTTCTGCTAAAACGCGGAAGTGCTGATGCCGCGCCGCTGCCGTCGTTGCTGCTGCCGCCGTACACACCACTGCCGCACACGCCCCCACACCGCCGCTGTGCACGCCCCCGCCACTGCTTCCGGGTTGTGTTGCGACACACTAAACTGTGTGTTGTGACACACTAAAGTGTCGCGACACACAGTTTGGAAAGCTATGCCTTAAGGAGATTTTGCCTTTTAAAAGCTAAGTGCAATATTTATTGCCTTGGTTTAGAGCAGCAATTGTGTACCATTGATTTAAACCTATACACTTAAAATATATCACTTGGATCAGCTGTAGTCCTCGTGAAATGGAAATCTAATTGGGAAATATGTGTACTATCAACTTTTTCTCTAAACCAACATTTTCCAACTTGGCAACTTTAAGATGTGTGGACTTCAACTCCCAGAATTCGCCAGCCAGCAGTATGTGTTGAAGTCCACACATCTTAAAGTTGCCAAGTTTGAAAAATGTTGGTTTAGAGAAAAAGTTGATAGTACACATATTTCCCAATTAGAAGATTTCCATTTCATGAGGACTACAGCTGATCCAAGTGATATATTTTAAGTGTATAGCTTTAAATCAATGGTACACAAGAAAACCTCAAGGTCCTGTAACTCAGTTAATTCTGTAATGGAGGGATTTCCAAATGGCTGGAAACAATCCATTTTCAAAAAGTTATGCAATATTTTCCAAGATAAATATTTGAGCATTTCAGCAAAATGAGGCAGGGAAGCAGGCAGGATTGCCAGCCAACTCAGACACTAGAGTTCTTTCAAGCTGAATGCTTTCTTTCACCGTACAGTACTACTTTATTGTGTGAAGGAGTCCATCAGTTGCCAATAATATACCATCAGCGATATGGTAAATGGTGCCAAAGGGGAGAAGTTCTCCTGTGCCTTATGGAGTTGTTAAGAGGACTGTTGTACTAGAGATAATCAAAATATGAATGTAGCTTGAATCATGTCAACTGGATTTCTATTTTCTCAGTGGAAATGTTTCGCTCCTTATCCAAGGAGCTTCTTCAGTCTGAGCAAAGTTGGTAAGGGAATCCTAAATATGTTTCTAGGTAGCTGTGTGACCTTACACCTGGGGCTAGGTCATGGTTATATTGAGATGTTATTTTTAAGTCCTTTTATCATCTAAAGGAGGATCGTTAAGATCACCATGCTGCTGTTGAGCTTGTGAAATGGTCTTAATCTTCCTAGGCACAGAAGACAAAGCAGGGAGGAAGATGGGGGAGAGGTTGTACCTGAGGCCCCCGCCTCTATTCAAGGAAGGATTTTCCAAGTTGGCATAAATGGATTCCTTGACCCCTCTCTCAAACCACCTATCTTCTCTGTCTAAAATGTGAACATTAATGTCCTCAAATGAGTGTCCTTTTTCCTTTAGAAAAAGGAAAAAGTCCTTTTTCCTTCCTTGTTTCCTGTGTTGGGCCATCCTCCTGTACAAAGGTTGTTTGGTTTCTCCAATGTAGTACTATGTAGTACAGTGTTGTACTAGAGATAATCAAAATATGAATAATCAATTAATATAATTAATATAATAATATCTGAATATCTGTGTCTACATAAATAAGAATAAACAGTCACTATACATATACTACTAAACTGTATGGGTGATTCACCACAATTTGTCTCAGAAGGCCATGTGCCAAGTTTGAAGAGCAGGCATGGTAACATCATCTATTCTGTTCCATACTTTTTGCAAGAATTCTAGCAAATGACAAGCCATTAACAGGCCATGTGAATTTGACCAACAATCCAGTGATGAGATGTAACCTTCCTGCAAACCCCTCTTCAATTATGCACCCTCTTTGTCACCTACCCAGAGGAAATGTGAAACAGACAGAGATATGTTACTGAAGGGAAGCTCCAGACAAAATTTGGGAATTAAAACAAAGTACCTTGAATGAACCCAAGGGACGTGGTGGCTCAGTGGGTAAGACGCCAGGCTTGTCGATCGGAAGGTCGCAAGTTCGGAGGTTCGAATCCCTAGCCCCGCGTGACGGAGTGAGCTCCTGCACTAGCTCCAGCTCTTCCCAACCTAGCAATTTGAAAGCATGCAAATGCAAGTAGATGAATAGGTACCACTTCGGTGGGTAGGTAACAGCATTCCGCACACGTCATGCAGCCACATGACCGTGGAAGCGTCTTCGGACAATGCTGGCTCTTCGGCTAACGAACGGAGATGAGCACCGGCCCCTAGAGTTGGACACGACTGCACAAATGTGCGGGAGGAACCTTCACTTTACTTTACCTTGAATGAAATTTCCTGTTTGAGAAAAGCAGCACATTTCAGAACTCAGACTTTAAAGATGTACTGTAATTTAAACATAATTATTAAGAAAGGTCCAACCAGCTGTCATGAGAAGTTGAAGCAGGAAGCTAATTTCATCTTTAAAAATAGTAACCCCATATGTTTCTGCTCTTCTTGCTTCAAGAAGCCATGCCGAAAAAAGTAGCCATTGTTGGAGCAGGTGTGAGTGGACTGACCTCCATCAAGTGCTGCCTGGAAGAGGGGCTGGAGCCAACCTGCTTTGAGCAAAGCGATGACATAGGGGGACTGTGGCGATTCACAGTAAGTTATAATGGTAGAGTGTAGACCCACCCATGTGTTATGTTGCTTAACTATGAGAAGAGACAACTGGATGTTTGGACTGTGTGAGGTTGACTGTGTGAGGTTACAGGATTATTTAAACAGCAAAGTAATTGAGATAAATAAAACTACTTTTTCCCTCAGCAGATCCGGATGAAAGAGAGAGCAAATTTCATCCCATTCTTCTAAAACTTCATGCTTGTCAATGAATAGCACAAATCTTATTTCAGACTCAGTTCCCCAGTCAAATTAGGCAGCTTTTCATTCCCTATTCAAGTCAAACTCAGCTATTTTCTGAAGCATCAAACTGGGCTGAAACAAACCCTGTGGCCGCTGCACCTTAAGAGCAAATGGTAGTTCCGTAAAGCCCTTGAAGGATCTTAAGTAGGCTGACCATACGTACCGTTTTAAACAGGACAGTACCGTTTTTTTTCACATTTCTCAACCGTCCCGTCGTTTTAATATAAATGTCAATTTTGTCCCATTTTTTAAAAAAAATTAGCAAAATGTCAGGCATGGCAAGATTGATTCAGCCAAGATGCAATTATCATTTAAAAAGTGCTTGATTGAGGTGCCTGATGTTGGGTGAGACTAGAGAGGGGCAAGGAAGGCAGAAAGAGAGAGAGAGGGAGTCAGAGAGAGAGACGGGGAGAGAGATCTTTGCCACTTTCTCTGCTCTGCTCTTAGTTGGTTGCTCTCTGCTCTCTGCTATTTTTATTAAAATGCATTTGGGATGTGATCCCACCCCCTTTTATCAAGAGTGAAACTGATTATTTCTCCAGCTCGGCAAGAGAGAGTCTTTCATTTGGGATTGTGGGAGAGAGAGAAAGAGGGAGAAAAAAAAGCAGCAGGAGGAGGAGGGAAGGCAGAAGGAAGAGAAGCCTCGCTGGGCATGGAGTTTTTGAATCCTCCCTTCCCTGCCTCTCTTCCCTCCCCCCTCCCCTCCTTCCTGCGATCCGTGATGTTACAAAGCCCGTGAGCTTTCCCCATTTGCTTCCTGTCAAATACAGTCCCCCTCTACGTCTACCTAAATTTTTGTATGAGTTCTCTCACTGAAGAATAATTGTTAGCTCAATATGTTCATGTAATAAAACTTTTTCATTTTAATGAAAACAAAAATATTTTTATATATACAGTAATCTGTTTAAGGACCAGCAAATGGATCTTAAAAACTATTTAAACCGTTTTTATCATCTTACTTTTCCATGAATACGGAATATTACATAAGTTTAACCCCATCCCATTTTTGCCATCCCAATGTCCCGTTTTTGTCTCAAGGAAATATGGTCAGCCTAATCTTAAGGGAATTCTTAAATCCACAGCAAACTATAATTCTCTTCATTTATTGTTGGGGAAGGAGATCTGTAATGTTTAAAAATGTAGTTCTATAACTGGCTGTATTTCAGGAGATGGAAAGGACTCACCTGTTAATTTTTATGTTCATGTAATACAATTTGTGGGCTGTAAAGTAGAGAAATATGTGTTTTTCTTTTTTAAGTATCCAATGTTGTTGGTTTTGATTGCTGCATAAAAAAGACCAAGGAACTAACTTATGAGAAATATTCTTGTAATATCTTATGGATAGGAGCATGTTGAAGACGGAAGACCCAGTGTGTACAAGTCAATGGTCAGTAACAGCTCTAAGGAGATGTCTGCATTCACAGATTTTCCATACCCAGAAAATTTCCCAGCCTTTTTATCCCATGACCAACTCCTGGAATATCTGAGAATGTATACAAAACATTTTGATCTCCAGAAATACATTCAATTAAAGGTAAGCTTTAGAAGTATTAGAGAGCTGAACTTTCACATTAAAAAAAAGTAGAACATTTATTTCTAGAGACTTTGGTTTAGTGCAACTCAAAACCAGAGTTTGCCTCTCAGACTGTAAACTTCCCAGAGCAAGTAAATGAGTTTGGCTCAAAGAATCCACTTATTCACCCTCCTTTGTACATTCATCTATTTCAGGGCTTTCCAAACTTTTCATGTTGGTGACACGCCTTTTAGCCATGCATAATTTCGTGACACAGTAATGAGACCCCGCCCCCCGGCCCACGTGATTGGCTGCCGGCTCCAAACCCTGCCCCTGGCCCTTGTGATTGGCTGCCGGCTCCAAATCCCGCCCCTGGCCCACGTGATTGGCTCCCGGCTCCAAACCCCGCCCCCGGCCCACGTGATTGGTTCCTGGCTCCAAACCCCACCCCCGGCCCACGTGATTGGCTCCCGGCCCCAAACCCCACCCCCGGCCCATGTGATTGGCTCCCGGCTTCAAACCCTGCCCCCAGCACACGTGATTGGCTCCCAGCTCCAAACCCCACCCCACATGATTGGCTGCCGGCTCCAAATCCCACCCCCCAGTCTTGTACTGTATGTATTGTATTGTATGTAATTGTATTTTTTTTCCATAAGTTTTATTAAATTTTAAAATACGTATTAAAAGTTCAAAATAGAAAAAGAAATAAAAATACAAAGTAAAGAAAGAAGAAAAAGAAAAAGAAAAAGTGAAGTAAAGTAAAGTAATAAACATAAGAGAGTATGAAAAATAGATGACTTCCAATCTATCTCTGGTCATTAAGTACAATATTCTGCTTTAAATGTTAGTCTTTCATACAATACACAAGAACATTTCTTTGGCTAATACATTTTAATTTCTATATTCTAATCTTCTGATCTTCATATAAACTTCGCCCTTCTTACAGTTCTCCAATAGTCCATCTGTGGTTTCCACTCCTTGAAGTGATAACAATTTATGTTCTCTTTTCATTTAAATATATCGTTTTGACATTTTTTGATCAGTCCTTCCATTTTTGCATTCATACCCATATCCTTGGTAAAGTCCAATCTTCTTGAGTTATACATAAAAGGAAAGTCTAAAATATATTTCTATTTATATATATCCACAAAGACAATTCTAGTTTAAACATAATCTATATTTGAACCACATTTATACTATATTCTACATCTTCATGCACATTTAATTAATTGACAGGTTTTTATAGCTTCCTGTTCCATTAATACATAACCTTATAGCAATTTTCATTGATATTCTTAATAATAATAATTTGAACTTAATCTTCATTTATTGTATGTTTCACATCAACATCTACATTCAAAATGTCTATGAAGGTTCTCAGTCATCCAGGTGGAATTGTCTGTAGCTTGAATCATGTCAACTGGATTTCTATTTTCTTAGTAGAAACGTTTCGCTCCTTATCCAAGGAGCTTCTTCAGTCTGAGCAAAGTTGGTAAGGGAATCCTAAATATGTTCCTAGGTAGCTGTGTGACCTTACACCTGGGGCTAGGTCATGGTTATATTGAGATGTAATTTTTAAGTCCTTTTATCATCTAAAGGAGGGTCGTTAAAATCACCATGCTGCTGTTGAGCTTGTGAAATGGTCTTAATCTTCCTAGGCACAGAAGACAAAACGGGGAGGAAGATGGGGGAGAGTTTGTGCCTGAGGCCCCCACCTCTATTCAAGGAAGGATTTTCCAAGTTGGCATAAATGGATTCCTTGACCCCTCTCTCAAACCACCTATCTTCTCTGTCTAAAATGTGAACATTAATGTCCTCAAATGAGTGTCCTTTTTCTTTTAGATGAAGATAAACTGCTGACTCTGGTCCTGTGGTGTTATTTCTCCTGTGTTGGGCCATCCTCCTGTACATAGGTTGTTTGGTTTCTCCAATGTAGAGTTCAGAGCACTCCTCACTGCACTGGATTGCATAAACTACATTGCTTTTCTTGTGTTTTGGAGTTTGATCTTTGGGGTGTACAAGCCTCTGTCTCAGTGTGTTGGTGGGTTTGAAATATACAGGTATGTGGTGTTTGCCAAATATCCGTTTTATCTTTTCAGACATGCCAGCCATGTAGGGAATGACCAGGTTCTTTCGTTTACTCTGAGTCTCAGCCCTATCTGTCGCTGTTTTAGGTCTGGTAGATTTAGATTTGGTGAAGGCCCAATTTGGATATCCACAGGCCTTCAGGGCTGTTCTCAGGTGCTGATTTTCATTCTTTTTGGAATCCATGGAGGTGGGGATGGTTTCTGCTCTGTGTGACAATGTCCTGATGACTCCTAGTTTGTGCTGCAGTGGATGGTGGGAGTCAAACATCAGATATTGATCTGTGTGTGTGGGTTTCCTGTAGATCCCTATTTCTAGCTTGCCACCGGTCCCAATGAGGACTTCACAGTCTAGGAATGCCAGTCTGTTGTCCTTGGTGTCTTCTCTGGTGAAGCTAATGTTGGCATCTATAGTGTTTATATGGTCCGTGAAGGCCTGTACTTCCTGGGCCTTGATTTTGACCCAGGTGTCATCCACATACCTAAACCAGTGGGTGGGCACCGTTCCCTGGAATGTGTTGAGTGCTTTCTTCTCCACTTCTTCCATGTATAAATTGGCCACAATGGGTGACACAGGAGAACCCATGGCACAGCCGTGTTTTTGTCTGTAAAAGTCACCTCTGTATGTGAAATAAGTGGTGTTAAGACACAGGTCCAGAAGATGGCAGATCTGGTTTGGGTTGAGATGGCTTCTCCTTTCCAGGGTGCTGTCCTCTTCTAGTCTCTTCCTGACAGCGGATAGAGCATGAGTGGTGGGGATGCTGGTGAAAAGGGAGGACACATCAAAGGAGACCATAGTTTCATCTGTATCCAGTTTCAGGATCTTTGCTTTGGAAACAAATTCTTCCGAATTATGGATGTGGTGTTCAGAGTGTCCAACTAGAGGTGCTAGTATGGTAGAGAGGTGTTTGGCAATGTTGTATGTTACCGAATTGATGCTGCTGACTATGGGTCGGAGGGGTGTTCCTTCCTTGTGGATCTTAGGAAGTCCGTAGATGCAGGGGATGGCTTCTCCAGGATACAGACGGTGGTAGGTAATCCTATCGATGGAGCCATCATGTTCCAATTGTTTCAAACTGTCTATTGCCTTTTTCTTGTAATTGTTGGTGGGGTCTCTTTTCAGTTTTTCATATGTATGGTGATCCTCCAAAAGTGAGGTAATTTTATTGTGGTAGTCTGCAGTGTTTAGAACCACTGTACATCTTCCTTTGTCAGCAGGTAAAATGATGATGGTTTCATCTTTGCTGAGGGCTGTCAGGGCTCTCCTCTCTTGGGCGGTAAGGTTGGGGGGAGGAGGTTGAGCACTGGACAGAGCTGCAGATACTTTAAGCCAGAGTTGTTCTGCTTCTTCAAAAGGTAGGTGGTTGTTGTGGATGGCAGATTCTGTGGCTGTAATGAGCTCCACAACCGGAACTTGCTTGGGAGTGATGGCAAAATTAAGACCTTTGGCTAGGACATCTCTCTCTGGTTGGGTAAGTTCTCTGTCTGAGAGATTTTTCACCCACATGTTCTTTTTGTCCTCTGTTGTTGTTCCTCCCAGCGGTTTCTCCAGTTCCTTGTTTCTGCTTGCTGCGAGAAAGAAGAATGTCAAATTTCTTAGTTTGCCTCTCCTTTGTCTTGTGATGCTGGGCCAGCTGTACTTTATTGCCAAGCTGAATAACTCTATCCAGGATTGGGTCAGGAAGGGTGGCTGTGAGTTCCTGGTGAAGGTTTTCAAAATTGTATTGAAACCTTCACCAGGAACTCACAGCCACCCTTCCTGACCCAATCCTGGATAGAGTTATTCAGCTTGGCAATAAAGTACAGCTGGCCCAGCATCACAAGACAAAGGAGAGGCAAACTAAGAAATTTGACATTCTTCTTTCTCGCAGCAAGCAGAAACAAGGAACTGGAGAAACCGCTGGGAGGAACAACAACAGAGGACAAAAAGAACATGTGGGTGAAAAATCTCTCAGACAGAGAACTTACCCAACCAGAGAGAGATGTCCTAGCCAAAGGTCTTAATTTTGCCATCACTCCCAAGCAAGTTCCGGTTGTGGAGCTCATTACAGCCACAGAATCTGCCATCCACAACAACCACCTACCTTTTGAAGAAGCAGAACAACTCTGGCTTAAAGTATCTGCAGCTCTGTCCAGTGCTCAACCTCCTCCCCCCAACCTTACCGCCCAAGAGAGGAGAGCCCTGACAGCCCTCAGCAAAGATGAAACCATCATCATTTTACCTGCTGACAAAGGAAGATGTACAGTGGTTCTAAACACTGCAGACTACCACAATAAAATTACCTCACTTTTGGAGGATCACCATACATATGAAAAACTGAAAAGAGACCCCACCAACAATTACAAGAAAAAGGCAATAGACAGTTTGAAACAATTGGAACATGATGGCTCCATCGATAGGATTACCTACCACCGTCTGTATCCTGGAGAAGCCATCCCCTGCATCTACGGACTTCCTAAGATCCACAAGGAAGGAACACCCCTCCGACCCATAGTCAGCAGCATCAATTCGGTAACATACAACATTGCCAAACACCTCTCTACCATACTAGCACCTCTAGTTGGACACTCTGAACACCACATCCATAATTCGGAAGAATTTGTTTCCAAAGCAAAGATCCTGAAACTGGATACAGATGAAACTATGGTCTCCTTTGATGTGTCCTCCCTTTTCACCAGCATCCCCACCACTCATGCTCTATCCGCTGTCAGGAAGAGACTAGAAGAGGACAGCACCCTGGAAAGGAGAAGCCATCTCAACCCAAACCAGATCTGCCATCTTCTGGACCTGTGTCTTAACACCACTTATTTCACATACAGAGGTGACTTTTACAGACAAAAACACGGCTGTGCCATGGGTTCTCCTGTGTCACCCATTGTGGCCAATTTATACATGGAAGAAGTGGAGAAGAAAGCACTCAACACATTCCAGGGAACGGTGCCCACCCACTGGTTTAGGTATGTGGATGACACCTGGGTCAAAATCAAGGCCCAGGAAGTACAGGCCTTCACGGACCATATAAACACTATAGATGCCAACATAAGCTTCACCAGAGAAGACACCAAGGACAACAGACTGGCATTCCTAGACTGTGAAGTCCTCATTGGGACCGGTGGCAAGCTAGAAATAGGGATCTACAGGAAACCCACACACACAGATCAATATCTGATGTTTGACTCCCACCATCCACTGCAGCACAAACTAGGAGTCATCAGGACATTGTCACACAGAGCAGAAACCATCCCCACCTCCATGGATTCCAAAAAGAATGAAAATCAGCACCTGAGAACAGCCCTGAAGGCCTGTGGATATCCAAATTGGGCCTTCACCAAATCTAAATCTACCAGACCTAAAACAGCGACAGATAGGGCTGAGACTCAGAGTAAACGAAAGAACCTGGTCATTCCCTACATGGCTGGCGTGTCTGAAAAGATAAAACGGATATTTGGCAAACACCACATACCTGTATATTTCAAACCCACCAACACACTGAGACAGAGGCTTGTACACCCCAAAGATCAAACTCCAAAACACAAGAAAAGCAATGTAGTTTATGCAATCCAGTGCAGTGAGGAGTGCTCTGAACTCTACATTGGAGAAACCAAACAACCTATGTACAGGAGGATGGCCCAACACAGGAGAAATAACACCACAGGACCAGAGTCAGCAGTTTATCTTCATCTAAAAGAAAAAGGACACTCATTTGAGGACATTAATGTTCACATTTTAGACAGAGAAGATAGGTGGTTTGAGAGAGGGGTCAAGGAATCCATTTATGCCAACTTGGAAAATCCTTCCTTGAATAGAGGTGGGGGCCTCAGGCACAAACTCTCCCCCATCTTCCTCCCCGTTTTGTCTTCTGTGCCTAGGAAGATTAAGACCATTTCACAAGCTCAACAGCAGCATGGTGATTTTAACGACCCTCCTTTAGATGATAAAAGGACTTAAAAATTACATCTCAATATAACCATGACCTAGCCCCAGGTGTAAGGTCACACAGCTACCTAGGAACATATTTAGGATTCCCTTACCAACTTTGCTCAGACTGAAGAAGCTCCTTGGATAAGGAGCGAAACGTTTCTACTAAGAAAATAGAAATCCAGTTGACATGATTCAAGCTACAGACATCTACATTCAAAATGACAATTCATCTTATAACAATTTTTTTATTTTAATATTCTTAACAATAACAGTAACAATATTGATTCTAATTTGAACTCAGTCTACATTTATGTTTTATAATACATTTCACATTAAAGTATATATTTAAATCCCTATTTTCTTTACATCCTTATACATCCAATTCTAATGAAATATTTTTACATTTATATATCCCCTTAGAAATAATTCTAATTTAAATTTAATCTATAACATCAACGTGTATTTATATCTCTGATTTTAGAACTTTGTATCCTTCACTTAAAATATCAAATTTTTATACATATCTTCAATACATCCTCTTATACCAATTTTTAATATTTAATATTCCCAACAATTATATTACTAGTTTAGACTTAATTTGCATTCATAAAGTAATATATTTCCAGTTAGAATCCATGGTTTTCTTATGACCTTTTATCCCTTCATGTCTTCCCCTGAGATCTTCTGTTCAAGTCACACCAAAATTATAATACATAATCTGTTTTGTCATCTGTCCCATGCAAAATGCCAAGGCATTTCTCTGGACTTTTCCCTGTCCGACACCACACCTGCTCTGAACCTCTCCTTGTCCGGCACTAGGTAAATCAACTCCAAAATATTTATCAATCTCTAGACTCGAATCTCTCTCCCTTCCTCTCAGCTGTAACAAGGTACCCAAAATCTCTTTCTCCCTTTTCTCTATTTCAGTGGCATCCCCTTTTCGCTGAATATATGTCACAACCTCTTCTAGTTCAGATTCTATCCTTTGTATCTGACCCTGCATATCAAGCATAAGATTTTTCAGTGTTTCTTTAATTTCCTGAAATGCCTCTCTAATCTCTTGTTTAAAATCTTGAATCAATTCTCCTATTATATTTGCCACCCCCCCCCCCCACTTTGTTCCCTCTACTGGCTCAATACTGTAAATTTCCATGACGTCTCCTCCACACTCTAGCACACAGTAGCTTCTGCAGACATAACAAAAAAATTTCCCAGAGGGAAGGTAAACAGCTACTCCACACAAATGGAAAATTACCAACAGGATCTAATAGGTTCCAGATATAAAAAAATGGATTGTTGCCTAAATTCAAAAGGCTGTTAGAAAAAAAAACCAGTATACAAAAATAGGAAAGAGAAAAGTACTTCAAACAGTTTATATTCAATACAAAAAAAAAATTCAGCCACTATAAAAAAAAGAAAAAGAAACAGGTTCACTAATAATTAATCCAATGAAATATATTCAATAAAAACTCAGCCACTGTATATAAAGATTTTCAAGTCACTAGTCATTAATCCAATAAAAGGTTTGAAGAAAGTTTCTACTTCCAAGTGGGAGGCAAACCACTCTAGTACAATAGAAAAATGAAGACGTTTCACTGTATTTCAAAATGCAAAATCCATCTCAATCTTCCACCACAAATATCACAGCAAAGAAAGCAAAAAAAATTACCAACATTTTGAGCATTGTCCAAGGATAGACTTTAGATCAGGGCTTTCCAAAGTTTTTCCCGCGGCGACACACCAACCGGCATTGGTGTGTCGCCGTGGGAAAACCCGGAAGTGCGGCAGCGTGCAAAAACCCGGAAGCACTGCTGCTGCTTTCGGGTTTTGCACGCTGCAGTTGGTGTGTCGCCGCAGGAAAATCATCAGCGCTTCCGGGTTGTGTGGCGACACACCAGACTGTGTGTGGCGACACACTTTTGTGTCGCGACACACAGTTTGGAAAGCTCTGCTTTAGATAGTAATAAGGCAATGTAAACTAAAAAGAAAAGTAAAATAATAGTGATCTAAAAGTCGGTTTCTTGCGCTTGCGTCTCTATTAGGAGACTTACGGTTCCCTGCAGAGCTGGCTGGCTTCTCTTGCCGTTCTCTCTGCTTCCACCACCACCACCCCCGCTCCTTCCGTGGTGGAAAACAGCCGAAAGAGCAGAGGGGAGCAGTTTTAACGTCTTGATGAGTAATCTTCTGGCCCTCCCCTGTCCGGGGAGAGACACCAGTGGTCTTTCACCTTCTGGGGACCACCGCAAACAGGGAAAAGTTAGCCGGGTTCTCAGCACTCTGAGAAGCTCCGACTTGTCGCGCTGCCAATCCGACCGGAAGGCTGCTAACTTACCTGGCTTCTGCGGCGAGAGCTGAAGAGCTGGGTTCAGAGCAGGGACCTGTCGGTGCGGCAAGGGATGGGCGGGGCTCCACATGGTGCATGGCCTCCTCTTCCGGGTTCCCCTGCGACACACCTGGGCCCTTGCCGCGACACAGAAATGTGTCGCGACACACAGTTTGTAAAGCTCTGGTCTATTTATTTCTAATCTAAAAAGATCCCTATGAACTCAAAGCCAAGCACATTTGCAAGTTCAGTCCTTTCTGGATCTTCACAATTAGTTATTTTCTCGAAATGTTTCAGACAAAAGTGATCAGCATAAAGAAGTGTCCTGATTTTTCTACCACTGGCCTGTGGGATGTGGTTACGGAGGCCAATGGAAAGCAGAAGTCAACCATTTTTGATGCTGTGATGGTTTGTGTTGGTTACCTTACTGAGCCTTCATTGCCACTCAACAGTTTCCCAGGTATGTCTATTTCTGAGCATTGGTTAATTTAAAAATGGACAATTAGGTAATACCTTTTTAGTATTTACTTTCAAAATGCACAGGCAGCCATTCTTAAGAAGTGATCCACTGTCACAACAAAATGAGCCGAACTTTGTGTTCTCTAGAGTGCTTCAAGATCAATTTTTTTCTGCCATTAATATATCTGTTTTATTTTGTTCAATTTAGGTTTAACTTTGTAATACTTAATTAAATGACAATATAATATGTATATGCACACACACTTAAGTACCTTTATAAACGTAGAGTCCACATTTGTAATGTTAAGCAAGATGAGGAACAGTGTAAGAGCTGGTCCTCAGACTGATCCAAATTCAAGCAACCTTTAAGTAAACAAACCAGCTGCAGCCCTCCCCATTATCAGTGAAGACACCTGCCTCCTCCAGTGTACCATAAGGCTGTGAGGAAGAAGGTTCAGAAACTCTCCACCTTAATAGACACTGAGATATATTGGTTCTAAATTGAACATTAGTTCACTTGCTGGAATTCTCATTATGCATTCATCTTAATAAATTGTGCTAAAGAAAACTGTGAATTATCTTTGAATTTTAGTTTGTTGTCCTACTTTAGGTCTGCAGATCTTTGGCTCTGGTTTCCCTGTTAGTTTCTACTTCCCCTCTTTATGGTATAGAATGAGATGGCCTCATTTCTGCCAAATTAAGTTTTTCTTTGTTTTTACAAGAGTCTCTATTGAATATGCTTTAAATTTACAAAGCAGGATCTCTTAAAAATTAAGTCATCCTATTTATGCAGTCTTGCTTAAGAACTGGCACAGGCAATTTGTGGCCCTCCAAATGTTGATCAACTGCTAATCCTATCATCTCTCATCTTGGTCATACTGGCAACTGATAGGAATTGAATCTTGACAACAATTAGTGTTGTATTGTCTGTCTACATTAGAATTACATTAGAGTTTTGCTGAATGACCAAGGTCTAGGTCGATCAGCATTCTTCACAAGAAACAAAGAAATCTATGGCTATAATCTCCTGGTTGACCTTCTGCCAACTTTTGAACATCTTCATAAAGAACAAAGAGAATTAGCCTACAGCAGGGATCAGGCATGGAGAAGTATAGAGTAATTATGTGGCAGTGTCTAGCATAGAACTGTTAGCATCAACTTTATTCTTGAAACATATTACTGAACATTGTTTTATGAAACTCAAATACAGTTATTAAATGAAGGGATATCAGCAACCCTTAAAATCTCCCAAAATGCTACCCATCTTTGTTTCTTACAGGAATATTGAGGAAAGCACTCTATGAATTTCTTAGACGGCATCAATAATTGGCAAGCTACAGTTTCAGATTCCTCATGCAATAATGGGCTACAATATACTTTGTTGGGCTCATGTAAGGGTGCCTGGGATAATACATGTACAGCTGTTTGGATATATGGGATGTTTTTATAAATGCCACAACTGCAACCAAGTTGGAATCTGATATTATTATTATTTTAAGTTTTATTTGGAAGCTCATTGGATTTGTCTTTGTTTCCCCACAGGCCTAGAAAAGTTTAATGGTCACTATTTTCACAGCCGGGAATACAAAAACTCAGAGGTATTCAGGGATAAAAAGGTGCTTGTGATTGGCATGGGGAATTCTGGAGTTGATATTGCAGTGGAAGCCACTCAAACAGCAAAAAAGGTAGAGTATCTCAGAACTGCTTCACTTTTGGGAACCTGACTGGGCTACATTTTAGCCTTGGTTTTAGTAGGAAGCTCAGTGACTGCTTTCTTATCAGTAGTGTTCTAATGTGAGGAACCCAATTCTATGTAAATCTTCCTGATGAAACATCTCCCTCAGCTAATATGAGCATGAGAATAATAGGAATGAGAATTAGCTTATGTAATGTATTCAGTAAAAGATGCTCCTTATTACAGTACTGAATAAGTTCAGAACTTAAGATAGGTGTACTTGTTCCACACCAAATTTCTAATGCTAACAAACAGATGAGGTCTCCCACCCCAGCTGTAGCAATTCAGCTGACCTGTAGGGTAAAAAGCTGAATTTCACTTTTACAGGGAGAGGTATCAATGTATGTTTAAGCATAGAACTGAGGGGGAGGATGTGGCACTCAGTTACTGGCCTGCAAGTGAGCATTGTTTGACTGCTGGGTCCCTCTGCTTGACTATTGGTCAGAAGGGGCTGGTAACTTTCTGTGGGCTCCAGATTCACAAAGATATGTTATGCAACTAAACAAACAGCCTTGATCAGTCATCCCCAATCAATACAGCCAAGAAACGGGCTCACTCACACTATCAGGTCCCCAGGCTCGATGGCAAAACCAGGTCTTTCTTGGTTCAGTCTGCCTTGTAATTTCTGGAATCCCCTTGTAGTAGCATGGGTCTAAAGCCAGCAGGGTCGGAGTGAGTCTGGTCTCCAGAGGGTGGGTGCTGTGGCAGAAAAGGCTCTCTTCCTGGGTCCCACCAGATGGGACTCCCTTGCAGACAGGACCCGGAGCGTACCTCTCCTGCTGGATCTAACGGGACAGATAGATACCACTGGGGAGACATGGTGCCATAAGTAACAGCTCCCTCATACAATCCCTTGCTATTGTCCACATTGATTGAATATGAATCCGAAATATCTGGACAGCATCAAATTGCCTACCCTTCATACAAAAGCAAGGGCATGGTTTATTGGCAGACCACATGTTCTGCATGCAAAGGGTTAATACCCTTCCATTTCCAGGTTGGGCTGGGACAGTGGTCGGCAAACCGCGGCTCGCGAGCCACATGCGGCTCTTTGGCCCCTTGAGTGTGGCTCTTCCACATTGCAGGCGCAATGGCAGGCATGCTGGGCGTGGCGGCGAGCATGCTGGGCATGGCAGCCGGTGTGGCGGCAGGCATGGCGGGCATGGCGGGGGCAGGTGTGGAGGCGGGCATGGCGGACGTGGCAGCGGCAGGTGCAGTGGCGGACGTGGCGGGGGCAGGCGCAGCAGCGGGCATGGTGTGCGTGGTGGCGGGCATGGCGGCGGCGGGCACTGCAGTGGGCATGGCGGGCATGGCGGCAGCAGGCCCTAAGTGTGCGCGATTGGCTCCCGCCCGCAAACCCCGCTCCCTTCCGCACAATTGGCTCCCGCCCGCAAACCCCGCTCCCTTCCGCACGATTGGCTCCCGCCCGCAAACCCTGCCCCCTTCCACGCGATTGGCTCCCGCCCGCAAACCCCGCCCCCTTCCACGCGATTGGGTCCTGCCTGCAAACCCCACCCACTTCCGCGCGATTGGCTCCCACCCTCTAACCCCGCCCCCTGGCCCTCGAGTGATGTTATAAATGTCAAAATGGCCCCTGGCATAAAAAAGTTTGCCGACCACTGGGCTGGGAAAATCTTCTCCCTGAAACTTTGAGCAACAAGTATAAATAATAATAAGTGAATGGACATGATATACAGCATTTTGATGTAGAAAAATTCTACATGTATCTTCAAAACAGGATAGAGAAGAATTTATTAAAATAAGCCTTAGGAAAAACTCTGATTTTCTGTTCTATTCTTTGAAGCCTTAAGTAGCTCCATCTTGTGTGAAAAACTGACTATGTCCTCAATACTTTTTCTATAGCCAATGGAGAGATTCTTCAAATGCCAAAGTACATTAACTATCTTCTGGTTTTCCCACTGAAAGCAGTACAGGGTTTTATACAAGATTAGCAGAAGGATTTTCTCCCATACAAGCCTGACTGTACAGTTAAGATCATTTAGAGAGGCCTCCCTCTGATAGTCCCTTGTCAGCGATGTCACTGGAGCTTATTCTGCACGAGGGAAAGGGTCACATAAGGAGTATGAATTACTCCCTTATTGGTACTGAGTTAGTCTTCCAGTCAGCTGTGACCTTTTTCTATGTATGTTCTTTCTTTTTTAATTGTAAGCCGCCACAGAGTTGCTAAGGAGTTGGGCAGCCTCAAAATTGAAATCCACCAATCAAAATATTGGCCTTTCAGAAAACCATGAAGATCTGGCTCGAACCCCAGGCAATAGGGCCTGGATGTTACTGTAATTTACTGTAACTCTGGCACATGTGTATAAATTACATGGGGGAAGTTGATATTTTTTATCGGGACCTCAGCTTGGGTTTGGTTTTGTTCTTTTATGGATTGGAAGTTTGTTTTACCTAGTGTGCAGAGTCAGATGGATATCGGCAGGCCACAGTATAGCCAGCAGAACTAAAAAAAACCAGGTGGACTTATATAAGAAGTAGGCAGTTCCTGGATCTGTCTAAACCTAGCACGAAGCCTGACTGGCATTAATCTAGATAACTAATGTCTTCCAAGAGGGTCAGTACTGCATGGGGTTGTGTTGTTCACAAAGCTTTGTATCACCTCAGTCACAATTGACTCTAAGCAGTCCACCGTCCAGCACTTTACTATACATAATATGGGAAAGAGAGAGAAAGAATACAGGTTCTCATCTTAAGAGATCCCAAACTTCTCTGGACTGAGATAATACTATAGGTGGTCCTCGCCTAACAACCATTCGTTTAGTGACAGTTCGGATTTATGACGGTGCTGAAAAAACTGACTTATGACCGGTCCTCACATTTATGACCATCGCAGCGTCACCACGGTCACATGATCGCGATTTGGGCACTTGGCAACCGGTTCACATTTATGACTGTCTCAGTGTCCCGTGATAATTTTTGACCTTCCTGGTCGGCTTCTGGCAAACAAATCAATGGGGGACCGCGTGATTCGCTTAACAACCATGTGGTTTGCTTAACGCCCACAGTGATTTGCTTAACGGCTGCCACAAAAAAGGTTGTAAAATCGGGTCGGATTCACTTAATGACTGCTTCGCTTAGCAACCAAAATTCCAATCCCAATTGTGGTTGTTAAGCGATGACTACCTGTATTAAATATATTTTAGTTTGAGATATAGATATGACTTGAGATTGTTGATTATATCAGGATGCTGCTCTGTTTTCACGGTCTTCTGTTTTTCAGGTGATGATCAGCACAGAAAGAGGTGCTTGGGTAATAAGCCGTGTTTTTGATAATGGCTACCCCTGGGACATGGTGTTCCTATCTCGTTTTTTGAATATTATACGAAATAGCCTTCCTGGACGTATGACAGTAGCATTGATTGCAAACAGAGTGAGCCAGTGGTTTAACCATGCAAACTATGGCTTAATTCCCCAAGACAGGTACTGGGAATAAATGTGAGGGTTCGATCCTTCGACTGGCAAACGCTCCGACACACAGTCCGTAGGATATGTAAAAGCTTTATTTACAGCGAGCGATCTGGTTCCACTTCAATGAACCAAGTAAAGCATAGATACAAGACCTTACAGTTTAATAGGTTCCAATCTCCCCCCTCCCATAGAATGTGTCAGTCAGTTCCGTTTCTCTCTGTCTCGCACCCTCTCTTTCGCAGCTTGGCACTGTCCGTTGAAGGTGCTGAATGCCTTCGTCTAATCCACACTGTCTATTGATAGCTTTTGGCGTCCTGGCTGAGGGATATGCTTATGTGACTTATTATCATGTCAGGGTGGCATGGATGCCATCATGACATTAAATTGGAGGCTAAAGATGGGTAGATAATAAAGTTGACCAATAAAAAAAATTCTTCTAAATTGTAAGTTTATAACATAAAATCCCAGTTAAAGGAAAATGGGAAGAAATAGTATTTCCAGGTTGAAAATGTAGAAATAGGCCTGATCTGGGAAAATTTTGTACCTCAGTCAGGAAAAGCAAAATCCCATTGCACAAATCTGCTGTGCAAGTTTTTTTTAATAAGGCTTGAATGGGAAAACTCAGTGTGTAGCCCAGACCAGGGCTTTTCTACTTCAGGGAATCAAGCAGCCACCCAAAGTATGCCGTGTGGTTCATCGGTAACACGCAAGCCTGACATCAACATCAAAATGTGCTAGAATCTATCAGAATCTATCTATAACTAAATTGTGCTTATTTGTTCATATGTATTTTTAATATAAGGATATCAATAGCACATTCAGTTTTATTCCTAAAATCGTAAGAACTCTCTCTATACATATACATATACATATACATATACATATACATATACATATACATATACATATACATATACATATACATATACATATACATACTGTATACATATACATACTGTATACATATACATATACATATACATATACATATACATATACATATACATATACATACTGTATACATATAAAAACGTAAACGTAAACGTTCCCCCCGCACATTTGTGCAAGTCGTGTCCGACTCTAGGGGCCGGTGCTCATCTCCGTTTGTTAGCCGAAGAGCCAGCATTGTCCGAAGACGCTTCCACGGTCATGTGGCCGGCATGACAAGCGCGGAACGCTGTTACCTTCCCACCGAAGTGGTCCCTATTCATCTACTTGCATTTGCATGCTTTCGAATTGCTAGGTTGGCAAGAGCTGGGGCGAGTGCGGGAGCTCACTCCGTCATGCGGGGCTAGGGATTCGAACCTCCGAACTTGCGATTTTCCGATCGACAAGCCTGGCGTCTTACCCGCTGA